>CM057142.1:27676769-28254224 GCA_029964075.1 Patiria pectinifera | reverse complement strand
GCTGCAGGCAATTTTGCGGGCTTCTTGATCTATGAGGCTCCACTACGTGGAGCCTCATAGTTCTAGGAGTATACAGTGGACAGACACAAAAGAGATTCCTCGAATTAGCATGATTAGTAGGAAAACATGAGGAAGAAAAGTGTGCTATTGTTTATTTACCCAGGCATTGTTGATGATGGAATAGTCCCCCCCCCCCCATGTGAAGCATCCATTGTTGATAACAGTCCCCCAGTGGAGGTCAGCTATCTCTATTCACAGGCCATTTTTTATGAGACATCGACAATGGGGCCAGCTACGCGTCTCTGTTGTCTACCAAAGTTTACGCACGTACATGTAGTGTTAATTGTGACGTCATGCATCTTCAGTGGTGCCATATGCATGCATACACAGGCCAAATCTTTCTTGAGAGAAATCCTGCTTGGGGACCAATTTGCAGCTTTTTGTGCCACTTTTCGAGAACCGCTCGTCCAAACATCTTCAAACTTGACACTGCACATTCTGGTGTCCCGAGCAATACACCTTCATATGGTGCCCGGTTCTGGAGATAATTGACGCACAGATGTACAGACAGACAGACACACAGAGATTCCTGGAATTATAGTAAGGATAGTGTAATAATAATATCGAAACGCGGATAAAAAATTACTAGCAGTAGCACGTTTGTATATGGTGTAAATCGGCAATTTTCTTGTGTTCCTCTTCCCTTTTCCTTTGTTTGTACTCGAACTTTTTCGGAACAGCTCTCATCGGTTTTCAAAGACGTTTTCCAACCGAGGAGTCCTCGAATCATCGATGATGTTGCATGCGTGTGTCATCGATTTACATCATAAAGTAACACACGCTGATTATTACTCATTCACGTGTTTCAGTTTCACTTTCAAAATAAGTTTAATTGATTCATCAATATATTTTCATTGAAATACAAATCCCTTTTTGAAATTTAAATAATGAAATGTTGTTTGAGGTAAATCAAGTTGATAAAGGATGTTCTACATAATATCTTTGTTTGATTTCTCCTTTTACAAATATTAGAGTGACAAAGAAAGATGTTGAAGATCTTTCTATTTGCACTGGTGGCCTTGGTTTGCTACACTGCCGGGGCACCAAGTACCATGGAGGATGAGGTCAAACACTGGGCATTGCTGGTAGCCGGCTCCAGTGGCTGGTACAACTACCGACATCAGGTAACTATATGAATCCATTGCTTTCAGCAGCCATCTTTGGAGGTGTGTTTTATTTTGAAAGAATGTTGCAACCTGAAGCTGACGCCACTTTTTTTATTTATATAGGCCTACTGGTATCTACCCCCAACTATGCCTATGGTGCTCCCTGTAGCAGTCAGAGCCCCCACCAATGCAGAGCCAATCACCAATGCTTTGTTGACTACTACGAAACAACAACTACATTGTACAAAAAAATGGAGATCAAAATGCAGCCATTTGCCAGAAAATTGGCCAGCACCAGCTCATTTCAGTAAACGTTAGATAAAGTTTGTCGGAGATATCAACTGCCATCAAACTACTAACGAACATTTTGTAAAATGGCAATGGCCAAATTTCCACTGCCTGATTCACTAGGCAGTGAGATGTCAATTGTTTGTTTGTTTGTTACACTTCTTTCTTTTCAAAAGTGGTAAATTTTTGTTGCCGTTTTTTCAATATTCAGTTTTGTACTTCTATTTCTCAAAGATCACACTTATATTTCCCAGTGGCGACTCAACACTCTTCAATTTGGGGGGAAAGTGAGGTACAAAGAACCATGGAGCTATAGCTCCATGAAAGAACTAAGTTTGGGGGAGCAGCAAAGAAAAATCAATGGCCGTGAAAAAACTTAAAAAGAGGGTTGGGTCGGTGAAGGAGGGGGGGGTGGGAGGCTGGACATCATTTAAGCTTGTGGGTGCTATTGCATTTATGGACATATCGCTGCATTTTAGGGCCATTTATCCGGGTGTTTCCAGTCTTAAAAAGACATACAGTGTACAGAATTGACTTTGAGTCCCTTTTCTTTTTTCCTTTTTGTTTACCTACATTTTTTTGTTTTTTTGGTGGGGGGGATTGTGGGGGAGGGAGCAATTGCAACGTAACACTTAATATTACTCTCTACGCCTTTTAACATGTAGTTGAATTTGATACTTAGCAGAAAAGGAATTGAGTATAAAAACATCCATCTTTTAGTAAATAATGAGCTCCATATTCTGGCACAGTGTATTAATTTCCACCCTTCTGCTCAGAATCGACTTCAAAGTTTATCAAAGTTCCCCACACATTGCCATTGTAGCGTGAATATCCGACTCCATGAAATGTGGACTCATTGGTAGTCTTGCGCACGTGTGAGTACGATACTGTGCTATTTTTAGGATCGTTTCGGGAGAGTAACCTGTGATGTGCGAGGGATCAACCAATAATAGGAAATTGGGGTCCGATTTATAGGAGTCGGATTTTCATGTGACACCGTCATTACTGATTACAGGCCCAAAAAATCAGCTCGGTCTGTAAAGTGCTTTTGTCTAAATGCTAATTCTTTATGGGTTTCTTTCCGACAGGCTGACATATGCCATGCCTACCAGGTACTGCATGCTCACGGCATTCCAGATGACAACATTGTTGTCATGATGTATGATGACATTGCCAACAATGAGCAGTAAGTTATAAATCAGTGCGATGCACGTTGAAGCTGATACCAATATACTCTGCCTTGATTTGGGGGTGTTTGATGCTACATTGTACCTATTGATGGACCTACTGTGGATATGAAAGCTCCTCAAAGTAGTCAAGAAGTTGTTTCGACGAAAATCTTTAGGAAACAGTGTTTGCTTTATGTGAGATTGTCAAGTTGATGGCCAGGTTGCGAAGAGAACGAAATTCCATGTTTAGTTTAATGGACTCACCTACAGGTAACTATTAAACATTAGTTACAGATGTTGAAAACCAACAGGAACGATGTGGAAAAAGAGGGCAGGGTTCTGATTTTTCGGGGGGGGGGTTGGATTTTTTGGATGAACTACAAAAGGGAGGACACAAAGCAACGCAAAAAAAAAAAGAGATAGCGATTTTATGTTGGAATTTAACAACTCTGACAACTTTTTTCTGTTATCACCAAACTACATTGTATATATTCAGATTTTATTTGATTTGCTACTTGATGTTATTCACAGACTTTTTCTTGAAAACACCCGTAATGTACATGTAGAAGCATTGCAGTGGGCTTTTCTGAATGAGGTTTTGTTTTTACTTCAGAAGATACAATATGGCAAGGAGCTTTCATCATTTTTATTTGGATGCTGTGGTTCAGAAACAAGATATTCTCAGGATTTTCTGCTTTTCTTTGTTGGTAGAAATCCAGACAAGGGTGTGATCATCAACCATCCCAATGGACATAATGTGTACCCTGGTGTGCCCAAAGACTACAATGGTGATGTGAGTAATGAAATCATTCGATAAATTTGGGGACAACCTTTTATTCCTGTCCGTGTTATACCTGAAATTTATAATTGTGTAAAGCAAACTATACCTATCCAACAAGTAAAAAATTGTTTGAAGTCCTTTAAACAGACATGCAACTTTTCCGGGGATCAGCTGGTTTCCTCTTTTTCACTTCCAATGTACGTGTGCCATTGAAAATAGAAAAACACTATACAAAGTCTTGGAAAGATTTGAATTTCCTCTTTTTTTGTGACTTCCCAGTTGCATGGCTGTTTAAATGATGCTTGAATGGAAAGTCACAAAGATCAGAGGTGACAGAGACAGGAAAATGTCACCCTAAATTTATAGAATGACCTGTATGCATATTAATAACTTGTATGATTAGGTTTCAAATTATGACAAAAAGTCACTGTATGACACCATATAGGGAGGACAGAAACCAACATTGCCTGGCATTCTATACTAATGGGGGGAAAGGACATGTATTTCTGAAAACAATTTTCTTGATAATACCATGGAAATGACCATGTCAAGTATTCAACAAATGCCATAAAGTCTTAATTTGTCTTGTGTAAATAACACCACTGTGCTGTGGATAAGCCAAATGTCAGCATTTGAGATACAGAAAACTTTCATCGGTTGGGGTGATCATAACATGTAGTTTTTAAGCTTCTACCAACCTGAAGATTAGTAGGCAAGCTTTCTTCCACTCCTGTGGACTTTCTCAAGCCAAGTGATTGTGTACTCAGTTTCTTGCTGTCTGTTGTCCCGAGATTACTGGAGTGTAGATATAGATGATAATGAGTAACCAGAGTCCCTATTCAGTGAGGGATTAATCCTTTTGATCCAGATGGATTCTTTCACCTTTCTTGGCCAGAAATGGGTTTCAAAGTCGATAATGTGGGCATTGTCCCATCCAATGTTGCGTCCAGTATTAAGGGTGTGTTCTGCAACTGCTGAAAGAGATGGATTGTTCAGTCCAAGAGCTCGTTTGTGTTCTTTCAATCTCTCCTTTAATGTTCTCCCTGTTTCTCCAACGTAGGAACTGTCACAATCAGTGCATCTGAGATGTTTGATGCAGTACACGTACTTGTAACTGTCATATACTTGTCATGTGCGCGACATGTTGCGACACCTCTGAAAAGGTTTCAGATTTTTGTCAACGTTTATATATACAGTGTATGAAATTTACTAAGTTTGTTCTTGTATGACTTTTGTGGGTTGGCTTTAGGATGTGACTCCCAAGAATTTTCTGTCCATTCTCCAAGGAGACAAGGCCGCAATGCAAGGCATCGGCAGTGGCAAGGTCATCGCGAGGTAGGTAGAATAGCCACCTACAGGTTTCTCAGAACAGCGCCAAAATAATCATCATTATCTAGGAGCTCTGTATTTAATGAACAGTAGATAGTTTGTGACCACTCATGAGAAGTTCCGGGCCCTTACAAACCCAGGCGGGTGCGCCAGGTACATCCCCCCACCCCAGAAAAAAATGTAGACAAGGTCAAATATTTGTAAGCATCCTTGTCGTAACTTGGTCAGCCTTTTCCTTCTCACAAGTGTGCCCACCAGTATTTATTTCTGGTGGAAGATGACATTGCGTATTTGGCCCCACAGATGGAGATTTCAGCTACGAAGGTCACCTTTTATTGTATGCACCTACAATAGTTCTTCACCAACTTCATTTGACCCTTTGCTTATAAACGTGATGAAAGGCTTTAAAAGGCCATCCAGCCGTTATATCACAATAGTTGTGCTTGCACTGCTAATGCTATAGCAGTTGTGATCAGTGAACTGTTAATTCAGACTGAATGAGGAAATTGTAGTTTTGGCCCATTGTACACATTGTGACTTTACCCATGGAAGTTATAGCCATTTAATCATCCACACTAATGTCTGCATTTGCATACTGCATTCAGAGTCAATTGATAGAGATGTAGTCATACAAGTCTTTTTTTACAAAAAAAATCCACCAAGAATTTGGTAGGACTAACAGGCTTTTGATTTTGTTAAGAATGTCTGTATACTTTGTTTTGAAAAAAAAAGGAAAATGTCGAAGTGTTTCAAAAAAATATAATTGGATTTTAGTCGCAGTCTAAGTCCTTTTTCAAATAATGAATAAAAGCTGTGTGTCCAAAAAACTCAAATTCATACTCAATCGAATACTCAGTTCATGTTACATGTACTTAGACTTGATTCCAACTTTACCGTCCCATATTTAGATTCACTTGGGGAATCGGAAATGGACAAGAGTACAGCCTGCAGACCCAAACATTTAGGCACACAGTTACATTGTATCACAGCAATTTCCACAACAAATCCACCTTTTAAGTTGCCCTGTTCAATTTACAGTTTAAATCATAATAAGAGCAAAGTTTTGCATATTTAGTTTCAAAGGAAAAACATTGTTTACTTTACTCTGTTTACAGTGGACCAAATGACAATGTGTTTGTTTACTTCGCTGACCATGGAGCCACGGACCTGGTTGCCTTCCCTACATCCACGGTAAGGAAACACAGTTGAGGAAAAAATAATCCATCAAATTTTGTTTTTCACAAGACCTTTATAATCTTTAGATAAGATTCAGCTCCATTGATTGTTACCTACTGGAAAATGTGCTTATTTGCTAATGTAATAGTTTTATGCGAAAACATGCTTCCAAACATGATAATTAATGTGAAACACTTTTTGTTAGCATCAGTCATATAAATCTCTAAGTAGCTGACAAGCATTGTGAAGACACGGCGGCTGAAGAAAACTACTTTATTTTTTTAGAAAACAATTGGACAACCTCAAAGACGGACCGCTGAAAGTTTGCTTTCGATTGGTTGTCTCGATGTTTGAAATAAACTCACTATTCTGTACTCGGATAAACTTCAGCCATTTATTCAATTAAAACAATAATTGAAAAGGGAAGGAATTCATTAAAAAATATAAATGTATTCTTGTTGAATTAGAGGCAATGCTCTAAAAGGATGGGATGCTTTAGTATCTGCTGTGTTTCATTGTCTTACCTTGAGACTAATTTTGCACAGGCATTTTTCGTCATTCCTGGATAAGTAATGCCCTGAAATGTTATGTGTGTGTTTAATTTCTTCATTACTTTTCAAGCTTTCTGAGAAAGAACTTAAGGATGCTCTGACTAAAATGGCAGCTGAGAAGAAGTTCAAGAAGGTATGTATTTAGTATGTATTTAGTATGTATTTAGTATTTTAGATGTGTGCATTTGTATGTGAGTTACTTTATTTATCCTTCTCACATGTCTGCCTGTTTCCACCATTATATCTTGACATTCCCTATGCTTGTAGAGATCTAAAAAGTTTTAGTCCATTTTGAAAAATGTTTTTAAAATTCGATCATTAATGATGTGGTGATATGTCTTCATGGCATGCCTGAATTGTGTGAAATTGGTGTTGGAGACATGTTTCAAGACCTCATTCAGGCTTGCCATGGAAGGTCAAGTTAAAGGGGACGAAGCTGTGTTCACAGGAACGGAGTGCCTATCTCTCTTTCAAAGCGATGGGGCCAGACTCTTACATGTATAATGCTTCTGTGGGGGATCACCACATCGCCTCCACAGCGAGTCTGTTTCTTTCCCAGCATTGAATAATGCTGGCACCCATTTAACACCTGGGTTGAGAGGAGTAATTGAGGTAAAGCGCCTTACTCAAGGGCACAACACGCATGGCAACGGCAGGGCTCGAACCCATAATCTCACGATGAATTCTTTGCTCACCGCTAGACCACTTATGCCCACCCCCAAAAAACAAATGATATCTCAAACATTTACAGATGTAGATTCCAACATTTTCCACCCCAAGCTTTTTAATGTATGTCCAGGGTTATTGTATTTTTCCTAAAATGCAGGAGAACCAATTCCTTTGATTACTTTCAGAGCATGTACTGTTCATTTTTCTGTATGTAGTTGGTTTTCTACTTGGAGGCCTGTGAGTCTGGGTCTATGTTTGATAGCTACAAGATTGACAATGTCTTCACAACCACAGCTTCGGGTCCAGATGAATCGTCCTATGCTTGCTACTATGATGAAAAACTAGATACATATCTGGGAGACGTGTACAGCGTGAAGTGGATGGAGAACTCTGATGTGGTATGGCAAAAGGCAGTCAAGGCAGGGTTTATACACTCAACCAAAAAAGAAAGTCCCCCCCTCAATACTTTTTTGTCTAACTCAAAAACCACTGGCACATCTTCCTCAAACTACGACTGATCAGTACAGAATTTCCTTGGCAATCCAGCCATACTCTTTGTTTGGCCCACAACAGTGATAATGTGTACACAATTATGCAATTTATGACAAGTGGTACTGGTAAAAAGTTGCACTTTTGTATGCGGGCAAGGTGAGTACCACAACTTACAGGTATACAAAAGTGCAACTGTTTTCAGTATCATTTGTCATAAATTGCATAAATTTGTACACATTATCACTGTTTTTGGCCAAATAGAGAGTGTGGCTGGATTGCTAAGGAATTTCTGTACTGATTAATCGTTATTTGAGCGAGAGATGCTCAGTAGTTTTTGAGTTAAACAAAAAAGTATTGGAAGGGGGGACTTTCTTTTTTGGTTGAGTGAAGGATCCCTGCAAGTCTTATCACAAGCCCATCATAATTCCATTATATGTCCGTCCTTCAGTCTCAAGTCTAGTCACTTGCTATTCAAATGAACTGTAACACAAGCATGCATCATTGTCATTGTTCAGCCTGTTTTTTTGTGACTGAACTTGTGAAAGGACTTGTAACTGGACTGATTATGAAGGGACTTGTGAAAGGACTTGTGATAGACCTGACTATATCGCTGCAATCAAAAGTGGTTTAAATTTGTTTGGCAAAATCAAACAAGTTCTGTATATTCTGTACATTGAATTTCAGTTGGGAAAGAATAATTCCTGTTAATGTCAGACATGGACCAAATACCAAAGAATAAATATTATTCTGTGTGCTTCCCATCATTTGGTGCTGATTTCATTGCTTTGCTAAATATGGAATTCTGTGCATGCTTAGTTATGTCTCCGAAGTGCTTACACGGAAACTCTGTGCTTATCAAATAAGTACAGAATTTTTACAAGTGAAAGTTTCTTGCTTACCTTTGAAATACGCTGATCATGAATTGAATGCATTTTTTTGGGTAGATATAGCAGAACTCTGCTTACAATAAGCAGAGCCATGTAATGTATGGGGCTAGATCACATAATTTGCTCAATATTTCAGAAGTAGCCAATGAGCATTATTTTTGTGCTTTCATTTTGCAGGCTGACTTCAATGTTGAAACTCTGTTAAAACAATTTGGTATTGTGAAGGCGGAGACCAACACAAGCAAAGTCCACAAATATGGCGACATGTCCTTTGATAAAGACACGCTGGGACAGTACCAGGGAGAGGGTGCAGAGGTGAAATCGGCTGAAAAGGCTGCAAAGTTAACAGAAGCACCTGTGAGTATGCATCTAATACGTTCATTTCAATAGGTTTTATGCTTTGAATAATGATCATTTTTGAAAATTCAAAGGTACATAATGTATGCGCCATTTGGAAACGCTCAAAACGAAACTGCCAAATATTTTGAATTAATCTACTTGATTGTAGCTAAAATTAATTATAGTATCAATCATCCTGTGAAATTGTTGCGCATGGTACGCTGTCATTTTCAAGACAAGGGGAATAACCGTCGTTTTCCAACGAAAAAAACCCCAGATTTTCTTCAATACTGCCCTCAATTTACCAAATTTAGTTTGCAATTGGTTCCGTATCTGTGAATGAGAATTATTTCCCCCAGAGACAAACAAGGAATCATACCACAGAGAAGATAAGTCCAAACATTTTGGGAAAAAAAAAGAACACATCTTGAAAGGCATGGCTTTTAACGGTAACCTTGCTTTATGTTTGAAAACATGAAGAAGCCTTTTTCTGCTTCAGATGTATTGTACTGTTCTTTGAATTGGCAAAAATACATCTTCCCCCCACCCCCCCACCCAAAAAAAATGATGTGCATTACATTTAAGAAAAAAGTTTTGGACCGTTTACCTATTTTGAATCAGGCAAGCAAACTCAAAATCAAAAAGTAGTCATTTTCAATCTAAAATAGTCTGATAAACGGTTTTGTCTGTACATGCACTGAAATTGTCAGGAGAAAAATATATTTACAGTGTGAGCATTGAAGCGAAAACAAATCACTGGACTAGAAGGCAAACAATAACATGCATACAGTTATATGATTTATGGCATCACATTAAGCAGTTAGACATTACTCTACCAAAGACCAAATGCAAAATCTGCATGAAAAACAAACCATGACATGTGTTTTAAAGTTGAGATTGCTTACTGCAATTAGCTTTATTAGCAGTGTATTCTTGTCTTGCATGCATGTTCAATATTTACAATATTCTTTTTTGAACCAATTTTGATTTGAAAATTCATCACAGCTAGTCATTCCCTCGTCATTTTTTTTTCATCATAATAAATGTTTTTTTGGTTGCTTGGCAGCTTGATGCTGTGCCTAGCCCAGAAGTTCCCATGGCGATCTTGCATCACCGTTTAATGGCCGCCCGGGATCCACGCAAACGCAGCGAGATACTGCAGGAGATCACTACCCTCGGAAAGGTAAGAGTGAGAAATTGGCAGCTCCCTCTCCTTATTATGAAGTAAGACTCAGTAGCTTAGTAAGTCTTTGGAAATTATTTATAATTTTATGAAGTTGAACAAAGAAATTGAGTGGAGTGCGGTTTGAACCTGTGATCTTCAGATTGCCATGTGGTACTCTACGAACTGAGCTTATCCAGCCCTATGTTTGCAGTTCCCCATTCTGTGTGTCTTTGTTGAAGGGGGGGGGGGCTAGTCAGAAGCCATAAACCCATATATGCCATGTAGCCAGGGATCACGCCCAAAGTCACGATGCTAGCAACATTAGTAATGCTACAAACCTGGAAATCGCAAACGATGATACCTCAGAATGGATTAAATAAACCATAAAAGGAAACTGACAAGGAAACCTAGCATTTTCTGTTCAATTCTGTGAACATTTCCTTTGACTTGCAGGTTATAGTTACTTTGAACTTGGAATATGGATTGAAATAATATGAGATTACAATGAATGGGGCTTTGTTTATTATTTAATAACTGTGGGTGTGCACTTATATGCAGTGAATATAAAATGAGGTTTGTGGCTGGCACCACACTACTTTGTATCAACAGAATTTCCCAGTTGGAAGTTTTTCACATTCTGGTAAATTTTAGTTACCCTAAATTAACAGATAAAACCATTTAAAAGTTATCCAATCTAGTCAAAAAATAATTGGATAAACAATTTCACAGAGGGTGATTATTTTTTGTGTATTTGTTGTCTCTGGGTAGTTGTAAGATTTGTTTACGATGCAAGGAAAGGCCTAGATATTTTAATAATGGTCTTAGTCATGACCTAAATGTAGCTCTGGTTCTTAATGCTTGCCCTGCACAGAACCAACAAGCCATGGTGTCGGTGTTGCAAGCAACTGTCCAGACTGTCCTAAATGACAACGGAGACCGGATGGACAAAATCATGACCCGGCATGGTGTCCAGGTGACCAACTGGGACTGCTACAAAACTGCCGTCGAGCATTTTTCTGAAAAATGCTTCCCCTTCCAAAAGGTCAGTTGCTAAGAACAGCAGGCACCCATAGGTGATCTGAGAATTGTGAGGGAGGGGTGATTAAGGGGGAGTGTGACCTGGTGTTACGGTTTGTGACGCATCACATGTCAGGGGCTTAAATCCAGCAGCTGGTCATATGGTGGGTCCTTAGGCAAGCCACTTCACCCGCACTTGCCTCCCTCCACCAAGAGGTGTAAAGGGGTACCATCATTAGCTGGGGAGTAACCTGCGATGGACTGGCATCCCATCTTAAGGGACTATACATATTTTCAGTCTTTTCATGCCAATTATTAAAACTGGAGATACATATATGAATGCTTGCCTGATGGGCCGGATTGGTTCTTAACAGAATTTGCTACATTTTTACTTAAATGTGAATAAGTCTTGAAGTGGAAAGCTTTTCCCAAGACCTTTTACAAGTGCTTATATAATGGAAGTCTAATGTGAATCAGTAAAAGATCTTAGTGTTTTGACCATACAAAAAGTTGGATTGTTTTTAGTTAAAGTAGGATTTAAAGAAACATTCACCTGGGATGGTTGATCTCTCAAAAGGTCTAAAAAATGTTGTAGCATGATTTTGACTCCGAAAAACACAATTTTACTCGAAGATTGATATCGACTCAAATATGTACATATCAGCATTCTTTCGTCAAAATATGCAACTCTATAGGATAGAAAGTTGACTTTCTGTCTCTGAAGGTATAGTTGGGTATAGTTGTGATAACATTCGTATTCTTGAACTTTTTTCCCAATTATTATCGTTTGTGATAAACATATTTTTGAGCCCAAATGGGTTCTTGCTGTCGAAAGTGTACCTTTAATGCAAGTATGATTTTTTTGGTCCACATTTTCATCCCTGCAGCATGACTATGCTCTGTCTCTGATGTACATCTTGGCTAACCTTTGTGAGGAACGTGTGGCAACAGAGATGTAAGTGTAAATTTCCCTTGTCTTGGATGCCCCTTTTTCATGAGAATTCTTTGCATTCACGATTTCATTTTTGCTGGCCATGCATTGTTGGAATACTTGGTTACCCTTGTGAATATTGCATGTACATTGCAAAATCTGTGTCTAAATTGGTGCAGTTATGTAACTGTGTGATCACCCATCACAAAAAGTTGTGAAGTCAGAATTTTTCCCCCAACAGTTTAACAGTATCTGTATTTAAACAAACATCCTTTAGACATTTTAAATAAAAAGACTAATAGTGCATACATACACATACAATACCAGAGTCTTATATAGCACATGTACCTACCAACAATTTAGGTACTCAAGGCGCAGGTAATTATGTCTGTTTATAAAGACAGGTAAATGAAGTTTGTGAGAAATATGAGACACATTATGTAGCACCTTTATAAAGAGCATATGCGTACGTTTTTTGTTTTGTAGAAGTCAGAGTTTTTGTCACAAGACTGAAACAAATTTTCTAGACATGATAAAATCACAATTTGCAAACATTTTAGGCATACAGTAACATTGCAAGTACCTCAGGGTGTTCTTTATATCAATTTTGTGTCAATAAATCATGGCACACATTTTTGGCTCACGCTTATATCCAAGTGATACCATTGTCCTCTAACTCTGCAATAACACACTGATATTCAACACAGCATCATCAAGTCTAGGTTTAGAAAACCCATTCAGTTAAACCATCTGATGATAATTTGATAATTGAAATGAGTTTTGTGTTACTTATGTATCTCCTTCTGTAGGATCACCACTGCCCTCGATGCACAGTGCCAGTAAATCTTGTTTGGCGTATCGTTATGCTGCCTCACCTACGAGGGCGCTGTTGGTGGTTGCGCATTTGGAACCCAGCAAATAATGGAATGTAGTCAACGGGATGAGCATAATATGAAAATCAGTAGCTGTGATTAAGTACTGAAATATATAATCAGGATTTTTGATTGCTGTGTTTTGTACTATGTAATGAACTTTATAAATAGAATTTTTTTTAGGTCAATGTTGATTTTTTTTTATAGAATATGCTTGTTTCTCTCATAAATGCTTATTTTTAATGATGCAAATAAGTGGTTGAGAATAATTTTTAAAACTTAAAATTTGAAGCAGGGAATGCTCGCAAAATTGTTTCTTGTATTTTTTAACAGGTAAACACTGGTACACCTAAATTCCATTCATTCAAAACAAGGCGATCATTTAACAGAGTTTCTTTCTTTTTGCTGTTAAATGGGTTTATATGTGAATTTATTTCGTGCTTTGTAGTTGTTTGTTTTGCTAATTATATTATCACGGTGAAAGGGGTCATTTGTTTTGCTTATATTATTGCGGTGAGAGGGTTACATAGTATTTTTGTGTACAATAACTTGTTTATTTTTGTAGTCTGTTATTTTTACATTCCACTATTAACATGTATGTCATCCTAAGCACATGCACTTTTTTAAAGACAGAACACTGCAGATATATTGCCGCCTTTTTAAAAGTTTTAAATAGCTTTCTCTGCCTCTGCAGATTTGACTGTAAAAAAAATAAAATAAAACTCACTGGCTTTTTGTATGAAGGGCTTATTAGAGGTCATTGTTCAAATATGCTTTAAATATTTCTTTACCTAAAGAATTTGATGGATTTTAATGTAACTTCAATGGAGTCAAAGCTCAAGGTCATCTACGTTTTTTAAAACTATTTTTGAAGAATATAAGATTTGAGGCTTTGCATGGTGGGGTATCGGTATCGTTTCGGTTTGCGGTAACACCATGTGGTAATAACTACTGCTTAGAAGATATTAGTTCTGAAAAGAACTTTTTCTGCTTATTATCAACTTTGCTAAGTAGTTTTTTGTTCTGATAAGATATTTTTGAAGAACACAAAACATAGGGATTGACCGCGAAAACACCTGACACATTCGATCCGTGGATCACCTTGGGTTCCCCTGATATTTTGTCTTTTAAAGTAGTTGATGGGAGCTTGTGGTACGATTTTTAACATTTATTAACGAATCTGTAGTACTCGGAATGCAGAGGCATATCAGTTGTATGTATAACCCAGTATGACAAATTTGCAAAACTTGCGGAAGAAAAAAACTTACTTTTTGGTATTTTGTATAAAGGATCAATGCTATGCTTTTCAGAGGCGGAATCAGACATCATTGGTGCATTCGGTTGGAACATTGTACTTTTTGGAAGGCAGCTCATGACTATTCATAGGATAGAATTTTTTTCCCCTATCATATTCCAATCATATATATTTTTAAATGGTTATGGTACCCGCTGCTCTATCAGATTTGAACCAGCCAGCTGACCCTGGTTAGCTCAGTGGCCGAGTGGTAAGACATCTGCACTAGTAAGCATGGGAATTTTTCTCACACGCCTTTCAACAACACTGAGTACAACATGTATACAGTGTTTATGACATCAGGGCAACACTGAATATAAGCATTAATTTGTAAAACTTCATAAAATCCAAAAAGTGGATTGTCATGTTTCAAAACAAGGTTTGGTTTGTCAGAGTAATGAACTTCATAAACAAATGTTTAAGTACTGGTATTCTCAGTGCGTCATCTATTCAAAAGGGGGAAAGTGTTTAATTTTGGAGAAGAAAAAAATGGAAATAACAAATAATGGATTCGGCAGTTATTGTTATTATTAAAATTCTTGTAATGGTGTCAGTGGCTCAACTCCTGCATTTATGTAAGACCAAGTAAACATTTCTGGAAAATAAAAGGATATTTTTTTTGACACGGGGAAACATGAACCTGTACAACAAATATTCACACTTAAACTCTAGAATTCTGTAGGAATACCATTGATTGGTTAATACTTTATTAGTTTTTTTTTTATACAAACATGAAATACATAGGCAACTGTCAAATAACTTAAAACTGTACAATGAAGAAAACACGCACACAAACAAACAGAACATGAAAACAACATGGGTGGGGTTGGGAAAATGGACTTTCGTTCATACCTGTTAACAATTACGTATTTTAACTTGCTTTTATAACCCCAGCATGCAAAAGTTTTGTTTCAAAGTTTTGTTTTGAAGTGGAACATAATATGTTACTGGTCGAGGATAAATCATACATAGTCATTAAATCCAAGTTAATGTTCTGATTAAATGCCCGTTCATTCTTCACGCGAAAGCGAAGTGAATTTCATGACGTCTACAACTGAAGTTTTACTGTGACGTACCCTAAAGAAACGGCATCACACTAAAAATTGCATGAAGTACATGTATAAACAGGCCTGAAAGAGGCAATTTTGTTAACACTAACCACTGTGGACAGGTTTGGACAATCTCAAGTCGAGTTCAAGTACATTGCCACTTTCTCATGCTCAAAGTAATGCAAATTTTACCAATTGCTTGAAATATTACTCGCTGTATTACCCGAAACCGCTAAATGTTTTTATGGATTCGTCTGGGAATAAAGAAATGTAATACGATGTTGTACAAATGCTCATGAGTTAAGGAAACAACATCAATTTTTTTTTCAAGCACAAGTGCCCTTGAGACATACAATATTTGAGGTATTAAGTCATGATATGGCAAAAGGCACATGTAACTTTCATGCAAGTGTCAAGTAATTTGAATTTTGAAATTATAGGCTGGGTCAGATTTGGTTAGTGCAGTGGCTCAAGAGTTCAAACGTTTGCTTTTCGTTGACAATCGTTTAAGCCAGGTCTTCATGCTGATGGTTTCAGCTATGATAAAAAATATATATATATACTGAGGGTTTTTCTTGTTCTTGTTTACTCATCTTGCACCATATACAACTGCCAACAGAATGACGATATATAAACACAAAGAAAGTATCTAATTACAAGATTACCTTAAAAAAGAAATCACCAAATAATCTTACAGTAAACTTATGATTACATAAATATATTTGTTCTTTGAACAGGAAGAAACTGATAACTTCAATTAAATACACCACTTTAGGAATACAGAGTTTGGGATTTGAAGGGAAAAAAAGTTTGAAGGCAGTCTCTGAAAAAAAATCTTTGGCCCTAAAATCTACTTCGCAATGAAGTGCTTATTTTTGAATACTTACAATATTTGTCTCTCAATATTGACAGGAATGCTACGATTTCGGAAAAAAGCTGCAATTTGCACATGGTCATAGACCTTTCCTCTCAGGAAGCAACCATCTTTGTCTAGTTTCCAGAGTGATGTCATTGCGTTTGTCAGTGTCAAACTACACACAGGGATCCTGCATCTGATAATGCACATACCGTATTTACATAATCCACAACCTGCAAGTTTTGTCAGCCTATAGCTACATGTATGTTTTGGAAATATGGCATTCTCACAAGCCAAAACCAAAAATGTCCATTCACAATCATGTATAGGCTAATCCACATTGGAATATTACCATGTAGTCACTTCACAATAGAACTTATTAGCTGCAGGTGTATCAGATGGTTTTTTTCCTTTGTTTTAATTTATTAAATTGAATACACAAAGGTTTACTCATACCTATTCTAGTGACAAGTCATTGCCGGTCCATTAAGCCCAGCCCGTGATATTTTGACCAATCACAGCTGATTAGTTAAGTATTTGTTTTTTAATTTTAACTGGGTAGGCCCATTCAGTGAGATCCACTGTTCTCCTATGGGCCCAGAAAAGTGAAGACAATGTGAAGAAGTTACAGTTTTTGATGTGGGAGGAAAAACCCAGAAGAATATTCTGAGGAAACTTAAGGAATCAGGTAGGGACCGAAAAACCCAATAATTAGCCCAGGCAGGAACTGAACCAGGGTCACAGCGGTGTAAGGCGGGGAAAGTATCACTATGCCAACGTGACTGCCCGAGTGACATCAATGTCCAACATGCATGCACCAAAGTCTGACATGCATGCATGTGTGTACGAGGCGCACTACTGGAAGATGCAGTGTTGCATTGAAGGGGCACACATGTTGTCACCCGTGTGTGCTGTGGGTGGGGCTTAATGGATCGGTCTGTTAGCTCTTGGCAGTATCACAATGTGGAAAAAGAAAGTGTGGGACGGCAAAAAACTCGTTCAGATCGTTACTCTGCAGGTTTCTAAATTATGATGTGAATCTAGCTGGCTGAAGCTTGGCATTGAAGCCTACCTTTCAAAAACAATCGTGCAAACTTGCCCGTACGTCTACTTTTAAAATGTTCTTTATGTTTGGTTTAGAAGCAATGTTAATCAATGTTTGTTAAGGAAATGCAATCATGACATAAGTGAACATTTCCCAATACCAAATGAAAATTGAAATGCCATCAAGATTAAATACCTTTTTACCAAACATTTTTACGTTGGTCTTGATCCTCACCTCGACAACTCATTCTGAGCTGTAATTTCATTATAATAATAAGGTGCTTACAATATATTGCCTTATACAAGTCTTATAAAGGTCTCAAAGAGCTTCACATTGCTGTTCAAATCCGGCTAGTGTTAATCTTAACTGACTGAAACCCTAGTAAGAACATAAGTTCAGTCAAACCCTTTGGCTATCCAACTGCGGAGAGTTTGTGGAATGGCTATTACAATAAGAGAGCTGCCAACGAGACTTGAGAATGTCAATTGCCTTCAAGAAGTATGCCGGTCCATTGTGAACCATCCCGTGCATTGCAATACTCACAAATTCAAACTGGGACTATGCAAGCAGATTTTAAATCACACACTTCCCCTGTGTGGATACAATGGACAGTTTACATGGACAGTTTACATGGACAGTCACACTTAATGGGGTAACAGACTTGTGGACACACATAAACAAGACTTAAATTTACATGTAATAACAAAATACAGAAAGACAGGGAGAAAAAAAAGGAAGAAATTGCTTCTGCATGCACAATGCTCAATGACTCTACAATACCACCACATACATACATTCACTATATACCAAATTGCAGCCATCTTTAATATACACCGTTAAGATATCACTGTTCATACTTAGATCTCTCTTTGGACTGATAGGGCTACGGGACGGCAACCGATCGAGCCTGTTCAGTTTGTCATAATCAACACCATAGAGCCCATACAGACACCTTTCTTTGCCCGTCTGTTAATTTTAAATCTGTACAGCATTGCAGGCATGTCTCCCTTTGTTGTTTCATGCAACTCTTCTTTTTTTCAGAAGAACTCCACAAAACGGTACGAAGACCACTTACTCTTTAAGAGTTTTGAGAATTCAGTAGAAATAGCTTCCAAAAAAAAAAAAAAAAAAATTATGTACAATTTGGCGTAATTTTTTTGTCTTCATTTTTACGCACGCACAAGAAACGGTCTGCATAAAAAGGAACTTGCATTGCATTTATTACTTCTTACACCATTTTTTTCTCTTTCAAGACAATTTACACGATCGAATATTTTACAAGGGCATATCCAAAGTTCAAAACACCCACAACCTTTGACATGTGCATCATTTCACAACACATGCAAAAGGCATACCAATGACTTCAATGTGTAAAATCAGAGACAAATGTGACGAAATGATGAAACAAAAAAAAGATTCAAACAGACAAATTTCTGCAGAAGAATGCATGCCTTCAATTCTGTTATAGAATGAAATACTACTTTGACTGTTTTTGTCTCTTTTTTTCCCCCACTGTTTAAAATTAACTTACGCTTCCCAAAAGTATAACCCTGTTTAATTTCTAAACCTATGGCAAGCCAAATAAAGGTTTTATACAAGGAAAACAAGTTTCCAGAATAAAAATTGTCTGAATCATAGTGATAGCCTGAATAGCTTTAAGGCGAAAAGAAAAAAAAAAGCATATGAAGTTTGCAACAAGTCTGTAAGTGTTATGTTGATCGTTATTTTGTACAGAAAAGTGTGGTTAGCACTGAGCTTTTACTTACAAGTCTTATAAACAAATAGAAATTATATGTACAGGTTTCTTTTTACAAAAAAAAATGACAAGCAATTCATTTGGAGTTGCCTAAATAATGATGGATAGAGGATGAGCCCGCTCCAAAACATAAAGGAAGATTTTTTTATTTTTTTTGACTACGCAAAGTTGAAGTACAGTCGGCTTTGGCCACTGTAGCAATGATTGGAATTTCATTTCCAGTCTTTTTTCCCAGGTTAAACATACATTTTTACAGCTTCTATTACTTTGTTCCCTTTTCTCTTTAAATAGCTGTCAGGCGTCAAAGAGCACGTTTCTGGGGCATGCAACATTCCATCTTTCTTGGACAAACCTCAGTGGGGAAATTGAGTAACTCATCCCTCTTGCATGCTGCCGTCTTGGCACGATGATCAGAGGTGAATTGGTCTGGACCTCTCCACATGTTTACTTCACTGCGGAAGATGTTTTCCTTGCTGGTCTGTGGAGTCCTTACTTCATTTGCACCAGGTACGTTGTTTGAGGGCACCCACCGATTTCCTGCAGTTCTACCGCACTCTTGTTACCTTCGCACATGGTTTATTACTGTGAGGCAATCCCCACGTCCACACATTTCCAGGGAGTTCTTGCTTCATTTGCACATGGTGCATTATCGAATCACAATCACTGATGACTGCCATAGAAGTTATATCTGCTGCATTTAAGTTTCCCCCAAGTGGAGAACTCAGCTTCATACAGTCAATTCAGCAGCAGCAGAAGACACTATATGGCAGTCATCTTCGACGAGGGCGACGTCGGCTTGGGTTTGCCCACGCGCTCCCGGCTGACCTCAGCCACTTTTGGGCGACTGTTGCCATTAGACGCGGCCGTCTGCGCAGGCTGGTTTTGCCGCTTCCGGTTGCGTTTCATTTTGGCCACGTCCTCGCCAAACATGTCCCCTGTCCTCAGGGCCGAGATGAGGTCGTCAAATTCGCCCTCGCCGCCTTGCGTCCGTCCGTTCTGCTCCTTCTTGCTGGCTTTCCGCTTTTTGTCCCGCGCCACCCTCTGTCAACCACACAGGAAGAAAAAAGAATCATTACATCATGTTAAACTCAAATCAAATCCAGTTGAATTCAAGCGGGGGCCATTGGTTTCCATATACTGGGTTGCCATCAATTGAGGATCGCCATAATACATGCAAGGGTCAGTTCAGACTGAGCTGATATGCCATGGCCAATGAGAATTTGTCACAGCATGGCAAATATTCAAGCTGCAAATATTGAAAACTTGAACAAATCTCCAAACCCTCTAAATTTCGAACATTTCACAAGATCAAATTCACCTCCCATTCATGAGAAATATAAAGTTCTCTTAAAAATGTCTGAACTTTCAATGCACACTTTAATCATTAAACAGAGACAGTTAGCACAATTATTAATTACTAGGAACCATAAAATACATGAACATGTAGGTACAAGTCCCACATGTCATGGCGCTACTGAGCATAGAAATTGACTAAATACAGTCAATATTTCTGTTACTAAACTGGATAACCTTAACCTCAGAAATGTCTTTGAATGTAAAAATTAAAACCTGCTGATTTTCACTAAGCAAGAAATATTATACTAAGCAATACAATCTGCAGCTCCTGTCTCCCTTGGACCTACCTCAGCCTCAATGCGTGCTCTCTTCTCTTCTTCCTCCTGCTTCTTACGCATGTTCTCATTGTCAATCTTAGCCTCAATGAAGGCTTGGATGAAGGAATCAAAGGTGCTGAAGAACTCCTCGGCAGTCGTCTTGGCCGGGTCTTCCCCAAACTGCTTAATGCACTTGGCAATCTAGGAGTCAACAAAGATTACCCCAGATTTGGAAATGAATTTTTCTTGCTTTACACTGACATAATTTTACAAGTTCTATTTACTGTGTAGTTCAAAGAGTTGTACAAACAATTTCCAAAAAAAATGCTTTAGTGGGACTCGAACCCATAACTATCTAACTTACTAGTGCGGATGTCTTGCAAACCAATTTGCTAACACGGCATATTTAATCGCAAGAACATGGAACCTACATTTTGAGGGCACTCCACAACTTTAAGTATGTGAGCTACAGGTGTAATATGGATTTGCTCACGCGACTTGCTCTGCATTCATCTCTCATGTTTACAAGTTCATCTTCACGTGATGTGCATTTCCATCTGTATGATGCATTATTACGAAGCCATGTCAGGTTTACCAACACTACTGCCCCCCCCCCCCGAATATTTTCAGTCTTGTATTCCAGTTCATCACAGTCCCTTCACAAGTCCTTTCATAAAGCCAGTCACAAGTAACTGGATGAACGACGACAAAGGATTTTTGTTTTTGTAACAGTTCATTTGAATAGCTAGTGACTTGACTTGAGACTGAAAGACTTATGATGGACTTGCAGGGACTCGTATACAACACTGATTATTGTTGAATAAGTAATAATTTTTGTGTAAAGTCGTCATTGTTTTTGAGAGGGAGTGGTATATGGACTCCGGGCAATAACAGCAGATGGTGCTTTGTAACACTTCGAAAGCTCTATGTGCCGGACACACTATGCATAGCCAGGCCTATGGCAAAAATGCACCTAACTTGGAGTCCACACTGTACCTTTTCCTTGGCCTGGGCTTGGATTTCAGTGATCTTGGAGAAGCTGATTGAGGCGACTGTCTTGAAGTCGCTCATGACTGAGACAAACTTGTCCCCTTTCTCCGCGTTGGGTCTATTCCTCTGATAGTCCAGCTCCTGGTCGGCACCCAAAAAAAGTTGTCATCAATGACTTATGAATATTTTACGCACATACATGTATGTCTGAGATTTCTAATAAAAAGTTGAATCACAGGTTTAAGGAATTGCTTCAAATATATGATTATATGATAAATACTGATACACGATTTGTGGAAATAACAACTGGTTTATTCTAAATAAATTATTCTCTCATTTGTACACAGTCAAACTATGTTTGCGTAATCACGGCTAAATTTACGAAGTGTATTTTGGCCATTTTACAGCAATGCATATGCGCATGTGTTTGTGTGCAGCGTAAGAACAAAAATAGTCTTGTTTATACAATCGCCAGAAGCCACGAAATCACCGAGTGTATCCAAGCGTAATCTAATATTTTCACCTCTTTATCGAAAACAATTCACATTTGTTTGATATTGAAACAGCTGAAATGTAAAAGATAATATGCACTTCAAGTTTCCACGTAAGGAAGGGCATCAAATGTATTCTGGAAATAGTCTCCAGAAAAGAGGGCAATTAACCTACACGCTCCCATCCTCTGGATCTTTCCAGTATGTTTTTCAGGATTACAAAGTTTTGAGGAAGCTACGGCCTAGCAATTTTTTTTTTTACTTTACACGGGATTTGTTGCCCCTTGAAAGTCCAAACACAAAGAATTTGCCAATACGGGCGATTCACAATAGTGCGCCTTCAAGAGTTTGCAACACGTTGGCCAATCACAATGCGCGAAATCAGTCGACCTTTTCCAAACGCGCATTGGGTCGACAGATTTTGCGCATTGTGATTGGCCAACGCGTTGCAAACTCTTGGAGGCGCACTGTTGTGAATCGCCCGTATTGATCGCTTGCAGTGTGTTAATTGTTCTGAGAATTCAGGAAGGTTTCTGACAACAGGGCTAAACATTACAGGTGTTTCCTAAACTCGTACCTTTTCCACTTCTTTCAGTCCTCCTCCAATGACAGAGATGTCTTTCTCCAACTCAACCATGCTGAGAAAACAAAATCATAACAATCAGATTATTTACTTGCAATAGTAAGCAAAATCCATGTCTGCCCGGTACGCAGGTTCCATGGTGACATCAGACCTATTTTCATGCTGCTGCTCATCAGTTAATAAGTGCGAGTGCACAATAAGCTCCGGACGTCTTGCATGGAAGTCTTGCATGAAATTTATCAAAATGATCCCTGCCAGAGCTTGAAAATGCGACGCCGATGGCACATATGGAACACCATACTTTAGATTTATACCTAGATTTATAGCAGTTTGTGATAAATACCGCGTGACTATAACATCACTACACATATTTTGCCTCCATTTACAAACTTTTCATAAACATCTTTCCGAATTGTTACAACAATTTTTGTTAAGTATTTAATTTATTTTGTTTGCTTTTTTTTTTAATTAAAACTTAATAGTTAATATTTTATGGGAAACTTAGGGGGCTCATTTTGGTCAATCAGACAGACCAACCACCAAGTGACATGTAGAAGCTCCTGCCAGAGCTTAAAAAAAAAAAATACTGCTTTCAAAATATATTTGGTCAGCAAAAATAAGTGATGCGTATGAAGTTATGCAGACGTTCATCCAAATAAAATGTGATACAATTTGTTTTAGCTTTAACATTCCGAGAACAGTCACTGAAATCATCCATTCAACTGCTGACTCAGAACAAGTCTCAATAATGGCAAAAACAGTAACCACAATGGGACCTACTTGACTTTGGATGCGTCCCGTACTGATGCAAGTTCCTCTTCCAATTTGAAGACATCGGGGAACTGTCATTAAAAAAACCCAAACAAGTCTACAATAAATCAGTTGTAATACACAAACTGAAACACAAAACCACACAGAAAGAAAACAGAGGTTAAACACCCAACAAGTAAAAGGATGCATGACATACATGTACATCTGCACTTTCACAGATTTCTGTTCAAGTTATATTTCTTATAAAAACAAATTATAAAGCATGTAGGGGGGAGGGCTGTTTTCAAGATAGTCCAACTATCATCAAGTACCAACTAAGTTTAGTGTAAATCAAACAACTATTATCGGGTTTGTTAGCAAAAACGTCATACACACCCGTGCACACGCACGTTTGTTTATAGTGTAAATCAAGGATTTTCTTTTGTTCTTCTTTCCTTTTCCTTTGTTTGTAGTGTAACTTTTTCACAACAGCTCTCATTGGTTTTGTACACGTTTTCCAACCGAGGAGTCCTCGATTTTGTTTCTGTCCTCGATTCCTCGATGATGATGTTGCACGTGCGTGTCCTCGATGTACACCATAAACATGCACCACTGATTACTAGCGCCCATTGGCTGAACACACACAGTTGCGTTAACTTCCGGTTCCAATGATTCCAATGCTACTTAATGTGCAATGGGCGTGGTTTAAACTGAAGTAATGTCACACTAACGAACCGGATTCATCCCTTGTTCTTATTGCTACTGGATACAAAAGCTCATTCAATCATGTACACATGGACACAGCTAGCAGGAGAGGAAACCTTGAAGTGGACAACACACTCACCTTTTTCTCTAATACTGCTGCCATGTAATGGAGGAGTGTGGAATATTTGGGATTACTTGATTTGGTGTCCATGATCTTGTTCAGACTGGAGATACGGAAGCCCGAGGCGTTACCCCTGGCTCCCCTGTTCATGTAATTGCCAAAGGCCAGAATGATCTCTAAGACCTTCCTTAACCTCTTGCTGGAGCTCAGTTCCTTGGAGGCTTTGAGTACAGCTGTTTATGACAGAGGAAAGACAGAAAACAGAAATGCCTCGATTAACCCTTGCTCCACGGAATTGGGGAAGCTTATATTGTAATTGGAGGAATCGGGACTATTCGGTTTAAAGACGAAGCAAAACGACTTGAGGAAAAAGCACATGTACAAGATTTTGCACTTTATCAACTGTTGGCTGAGATACCGCAACACATTTCTCAAACAAAAAGAAATCGATCAAAATATTTTAAAAATGTTCAAATGTTCAAGTCCCATCTCCAAGATTAACAAACAGTTAACCAGAAATTCATATGCAAAAAGCTAGAGAACTTGACATATTAGGCCTATTATAAAAAGAAAAAAAAAACAATTTCAATTCACAATCTTTTTGATTTTTGTTTTGCTTGGTGGTCCCACACCAATATGGTCTTATAAGGGGTCTCGATTTCTGGGCCAAGTTGAGGCTTGAGCAAGTCTAAATCACTTGTGTCAGTGAGTCAGTGAGGCACAAAGAGGACTGCAGGCTGGCCCTCTTGGATGAGAACAATCTTTAGAATAATGAACTACGGATATAAATTCAACTTCACTGACTTTACAGGAGGCCTGGGTGCAATTTCATGGTGCTGCTTAACAGTTAGCAGAAACATTGTGATAACTATATAGCAGAAAATTGTGCTACTAAGCACAATTTCAAGATGTGGATGTTCCAACAGTGGCATGCGCAACAAGATTTCCATTGTTACGTCACTAAGTTAAGCAAATGTTTCCTCTGAAGTAAGCGTGCCCTTTGCTGTGCTTATGCTTACGGTCTCCATGAAATAGATGGAGGCTCTGTTACCATAAAATCGTGTGCTTAGCAGGGTCATGAAATTGGGCCCCAATGTGGAGATAAACTAGCTTTAACTAGTTACAGGCACAAGATAACCTTCATTTTCCATAATATAGTTTAGAGTCACAAGAGAAATTTCACTTTCCAGAATATGGGTATCCGCCTATCCAAATCACAATGTAATAATCCCTAGTGAGTCTTGCCTTCCCTAGGCACCAGTCTAAGGTTGAAAAAAAAAAGAATCCAAGTAAGTCCCATGGATGATCCATGCTGGAACGTATTGGGTCTAGTGTCCTACCTTCTACTTTGGGTTTACACTCGCCCATTCTCTCCTGGAACTTCTTCTTGAAGTACAAGCATTTTAATCTCTGCTCATAGTGGGTGATTCTGAACAAAGGACAAGGACAAAATTGTCAACTAACTCAATCATGAAAACAAATGCTCAAAAACAAACACGGTTGTACAGCACAGTAAAAACAGTTAAGGCCATGCAAGAATTTCGAAAATAAAGAAACAACAGTTTCTCAGACGATATTGATCTTTTCTTTAAAAACTTAACAAAACTTAAGACGACAAATGTAATGTTACAGTTAATGCAAAGGCAAAGCCGTTTATTTTTTCTTTACAATTTTTAAAAATGCTTCTGAAGTCTCTGCCCGGTCTCTGTTCAAGACGTCATTGATGTCACGGCTGACCCCTTAACTACACAATGTAAATTCTGCATTACCGGGATGAGATTGTCAATTTAAAAACAAGTCTGAAAATTGGATGATATATGTCTGAAACACACCTTTCTGTCTATCTTTTTCTCAGATTCAAAAAGTCTGATTTCACACAAAAGTCTGAAAAAATCTCATGCCAGACATGAACAACAGTTTTGGAGACTAAGCACCTTCAACCATCAAATTTCCACTCTGAAAAGGTTCAGTAATACTATCAGACACTTAAATGATATGAAATATCACCGGGTGCTTAATTGTAAGAACAGGTGAGGTGAAATTGATACGAGATTCGTTGATCTGATAAGACAAAACAAAAATGGCCTTTCTGATCAGGACAAATTTTTCCAATCAGTACAAAAATGGCAGCTGACATCTTTTCTGAATTAAAAAAAAAGAGGTGGTGCACTCACTTGCTCATTTCATACAAGAAGCAGTCTGCCCTTGCCATACTATCAATCTCTCGTTCATGTTCCTTTAACAGTGTGGTCTCTTCGGGTGTAGGAACAAATTTCAAAAGCTGAAAGAAACAAACGTTTACAAATACTTTTATTGAGGGAATATTTATATAGTTTTACTTTCCTGGACATGTTTGATCATCAACAAATGACAGGCACATATTTTGCTCATGAACATGTTTGAGGTGAAATAATTGGCTCTGTCATCTAACCGATCTGTTTGAGCACGTCGTTCAGATATTCCCTTAGTCCAAGCTCAAATTTCTATTTCAATTACTGACCAGCTGGGCATTAGCATGCACACTGCTTGTTCGGTAGCTACTTTTCATTTCTATGACACCAACTTCATTTCTCCGACATTTCTCTCATCAACCAATGAGAAAAGCTTATTTGGCTCATAAATATGTACGAGATGAAATAGTAGGCCCCCTCGTTCGATCTCACTAACCTGTTCCAGCATGTCTTTCGGGACATCCTCTCCTTGGTCCATGCTCAGGACTGCCTTGGTAAGCTCCTCATTACTCAGTTTCAGCTTGGACAGCAGGATGGTACAGTTCTGAGCCCGCCGGCCGTCTATGACCGACAGCTCCTTCCGCTTGCTGGACCGGAAGCTGAAGCCCGTGTCACCGTCCGTGTCCACCTTCTGGTAGGCTGAGAAGACCTTGTCAAACTCTGCCAGGTCCATGATCTTTAAAATCTAAATATGAAAAAAAAAATTGAAAGCTGGATGATTATTTTATTATTATTTTGGGAGAAGAATGTTCATGTTGTTTTTGCAAAGCATGATTGCTTTTTCAAAACATGATTGTATTTTCAACCATTTCAAACCACCAAGGGCTTAAATTGATAACTTAGAGGCACTTGGTAGGAGAGAAAAGTTGACTTGTATGAACATTTTGAAGACAAGCCAACATGATCAACAGTAAAGTTAACATTATTAGTTCATAGGAAAAGAGCATGAACGATGACAAAGGAATATCTTTGATACAGGTTATTTATTAGCCTGCCGCTTTCATTGAATCTGGTTGACTTGTGATTGACTTGTGATTAACTTGTGAGTGCTTCATCTTCCTATACTGTGCAGAAACCTCCTCTGGAGTATACTCGCACATTGGTTGAAGTGCAAACAAGCAGAGTCACACAAAACCCAAGGCAAAAAAAAAGGAAGCTTCAGAAATCCAAATTTGCTGGGCACAAAACACAGCTTTTTCCCAGTAAGAATGGGTTCAATACTAGCTTAATCCCTATGAAATATATATTGATGGCAATGGTTCTTCGCTGATATCATCACGGACTCTGGGCACAAGTACATGTAAACCAACGGTTATAAGGTGAGGTTGGGAAGGACCTCTCATATGCATTGCTGCCGTAGGACAGAAATTAGTCACGAATCATGATCCTCGCACGAACCAGCGCACAGATGTTTGTCCCTCCCATAGGAGTGCAAGTGAGGAGTGACGAAGCGCCAACTACTATTTATGCACAGAGTTCCATACCTTCATCTCGTCCAGGTCTGTCCATATCGTTCCTTGCAGCTGCAGGTCGGGCAGTTTGGCCCAGTTGAATGATTTCAAAGGATTGGAAGGCTTGGGGTAGTTCTTTTTCTTGCCCATCATGCCTCCCATACCTAAAATTCACAACAAAACACAAAGGGGGGTTACACAGGTTCTATGGAATGTTCCAACTCACACTGACTAAACTGCAGACTTGTGCTCTTAATGTCTACCTCACATTATCCGTATTTTGACATTATAAACAAAGCAGTACAGAACGTACAAGCCTGATGGAAATACACGCCACACATACATATCTAGACCTTTATATAAAGCACTAATAGTAGGACAAGCATAAAAAAAACAGCCGCACTATCAAATGCAATAAAACTGCTGCAACTATAACAACAGCAAAGGAGCGACAGCAGTGGCACAGTTACTTCGTATCTTACCTGGAGGTGGCGGTGCCCCTCCTGAGCCAGGAGGAGGGGGTGGAGCCGGTGGTCCCATGCCAGGGGGAGGGGGTGGGGCAAATGGTGCCATTGGGGGTGGGGGAGGTGGAGGGCCTCCAGAAGGGGGAGTTGGGGACTTCAGGGCTCCTGTTTTCAACTTGTCGTCATCTGAGAGACTAATGTTGGGTCCTAGCTTGCCGCTGGCAATCTGTATTGGAAACAAGGTCGAGATTCACATGTGACCATGTGCACTACAGCCAATCAAATACTTAATCTCATATTTAGATGTAATATTGGGTTTTGCCCTCCCTGACATAATTTTATAAACACTGTATTGTCAGTGTTGGCTGAGGGCTTGTCAGAAAAACATCCACAAACTTATGCGGGTAAGACTCGAACCCATGACCTCCTGCATATACTGGTGCAGACGTCTTACAATTTGTTGCAGTACCTGCTGTTATATAAGCTTCTAATCAGCCAGCCGACACTGGCAAACTTGATGGTCGAGTGGTGACACATTTGCACTAGTAAGCAGGTCATGGGTTTGGGTTGGGTCACACCCAAGTTAACCTGTGCATTGTCTTGGTTGCATGGTTTGGCAACCTTATATAGCTACATGTAACAATAAATATCCAGTGTTGATGAAATAACATCAGTGAAGGGCAAACTCCAATATTAAATTTACATCTCCCCGATGAAAACAATTTGTCAAACAAAACGGTGCAGAAGAGTGAAGTTAAATGAATGGAGTGTTGTTCAGTGTGGTCTTACCATGGCCTTGAGTTCAGCCATCTGGGCTTGTAGCTCCTGCCCTTGTCTGCTTGACATGGCCAGCTCAGCTGCCTGCTGGTCAAATCTCTCCTGTACTGAGTTGAGTGCACCCATTGCTTCTTCCTGAAACAAGAATTATCGTTCAAAAGAAATCTGAAAATTTACTAAATACAAGATCAACACCTAGTTAGCCTTTGTTAGTTTGGAAGTTGTTCACCCTAAGATACTTGACTCTTTGCTTTCGTAACTTCTGCAAATTCCCACCAATGTTTTATTCATAACCCAAAAGTCCCGTCAAGCATACCAATTGATGCAGGCAAATCAGGCACTTGCAATATACCATAATGGAATGCAAAACACCCTCTTCCATTCTCAACAGCAGAAAATATTTGGCGGAAATTTGAAGAAAAGCCTTCAGAGGCGGGAGGTAAAAGATGAAGAATGAACCAACAGCAGCCGAGAATATAAGGCAGGGTTTGAACCGGGTACCAAGTATTGAATAAACAGCATTCTACACATCATACTTAACTAGATGTCACAAGGGATTATGTACAGGTAAATTCTATTAATATTTAATAGTGCAGCCAGCATATCTCACAGCATTAGCTGGTTTTAAATTGTTTTTTTAAGTTCTTAACACATGTAAACAGACATTTACTCTGCCAGCTTTGTGTTGTGAATGTATAAGGTGCAACAGCAAAACATTTGAATGGTTACCACAAATTTCAATGCAAAGCTGTTTGCATTAAATCATTGTTTTAAAAAGCAAGGCAACTGACAGTGACTTTAGATGAACACACTTACATTTTAAACAGGTGGAAAAAAACCCACATATTGAGATAGTTTAAGAGAGGTTGTAACAATTTTGATTCATTTGGATGCTAAATAAAAGCCGAAGTTGCTGATAATGAAGGGATAGCACATGTTAAAATGAATCCTCCATTTACATGAACATTAAGCTAAAGATGTTGCAAACAAAAACCGTACATGACTTTGTGAAGACTTGATGATTGCAGTTTTCTTGAAGAATTTCATTTCGAATGTCTCTTCCCAATTTGCACAGTATGGGATTGGCTAGCTATTAATTCCAACCGTGGAATTTTATTTTATATGTGTGTTGTTCGCTAAGGACGCCCTCCTTGGACCACACCCCTCCTCCCCCTCCCTCCCCCCCCCAAAAAAAAAACCCCAACCAAACCCCACTTCACAGTATGACTCGGCAAGACTATGTGAAGTGAACACTTTGGGCATTGGACAGACACAAAAAGCAAGTACTCCAAAATACTTTGTCCCAAAACCGGTAAATGAAAACAGCAGCATATTTCAACTTATATGGATACTAGCCATAGAAGTCTAACAAAGACATTTTGAGATTATCATCCTTGAAGGAATGACTGTCTTATTTTTTCCACAGCAAAAGTTCTAAAGCCTTATAAAAAATGAATTATCATAAAGCGCACTCTCTGGAGGCCTGTGTAATTGTATGAACATGTAGGTCACGTCAAGAAACTAGGGCTTGGCTACAAGTGATTAAAGACTACACCCCTAGCACAATCAAAAATGGACTGAAACCCGGTCGCTCATCATATGCGTGTACCATGAACAAATGTCAGGATTAAATCGTAAATCCAAGTCATTATGTTGATCTTGAAGTACCGAGAGAAATGCGAACAAATATACAATAGCCAAGTTGCTAATATTTTGCTTGGGACACTGCAGCATTCATGTGCAACATGAATGAGTTATTGGCAATTTGACTCCATCGTTTCATGCATGGGGCACATTACATGTATGTCTGAAGGCATGCTTTTCATGAACTGATTAATAGTGACATAAAGCTGTGATGGGATTGACCCATATTGCTCCCCCTCTGGGGAAATGCTGTTCTAAGTTTCAAGTTACCACTGAGATTGCTCTACCATTTTAGAGTTCAGTTTCTTTTTATGAAACACAACCAGCCTATTCTCTGTGATCCATACTTTTAAGACTTGTGATGCTCTGCACAATACTGCTCCAAACGTTTGGTTTAGTCTAAAGCAGGTTAAATATGGTACATGTAGTGTCTGTAATGTCAAACAAGCTATATTAAGGGTGGTTACTGATGTGATTCTGAATATGTCAACCAACAGTGGGAATGTGATAGCATAAAAATGGTTCAAGCCATGCATCACTTAGCATTACAATTACATGTAAATCCCAATTAACCGATGGAAACTTCAGAGGATTAATACCATACACTACTAATGGGTTTCATTAACAGGCATAAAAAGAATCGGTCAGCTTTTCACAGCAGATTTACACGGCATTAATACAATCTTTTCAGACATTCTCCAATCTTTCATAGCCTGGTAATTAAGTGGAAGTTGGTTGGCCGACTCGCTACAAAAATACATGTAGATGAAAATTTGGTTGTTAGTCTTAACAAGTGTCTCAAACGTCCCAAAGGTCAACCCGATATCCCTCCCCCAAAAATTGCAAAAACAATGTCCAAACAGCATCCAAAGAAACAAAAGAGTAAAACGATGCAAACAAATGTGAAAACGAGAGTGAACAATAATACAAAACAACAAAACCCAAATCCCGAACCAATTAGCAAATGGGTTTCATGATGATGAAGAGAAGCGACAGACGATAGAGGCAAACAATACATGAGAAAAACACACACAAATTGACGAACAAGCAGCAGGGGGTGTATGTAACAAGAGATGATTTGGCTTTTCTTGCAGGATTCAAACAGGGGGACGGATGGCGTTTAGGTGCTTTTTTTTCGTTTTGATTTGCCAAGCTGAAAAACATAAGAGAAGGAAATAAACTGAAAACACCTGTTTGCTAGCTGATATTGTACCCACCATTGTGGTGACCACAGGAAGAGGAGACAGTGCACATGGTGCGTCTGATCTCTGATTGCCCACGTTGGAACAGAGAGGATAGATACAGAGACAAGAGGTTTTGAATGGTGCAATTCACTTCAAATTATCTTAAGAAACCAGGCTACATGGCAGGACCTATTTTTTTCTGGTAAACAACCCCCAAAACCACAGAAATTCAAATTTATGCCAGTGATTCCCTTCAAGTTAGTGGATGTACATTTACATGTTATGTATTGTTGATATTTTAATAACGACGTCTATCAGAGAATGGGCATGATTTCCAAATTGGGTAACAAGGTACTGGCCCAAGTGGGAACGACATGACTCCAAATCAAAGACAAATTGGTCATGAACAAGCAGGACGTGAATCACACAAGAGCAGACACAGAGTAAAAAGTTAAAAAAGGATATCAAGTACATTTACATGTACACGTATGTCTGGGTTAGGGACTCCATGCACAGGTACATGTACATGTTTAAATTTGTATGCAAATCACCAGTAACACAGAAAATAATACATTTATGAAAATTGAATACAATTGCTGCTGTGCGCCTGGTGCATATTCAAAGACACTACTTTTGTCTCCTGTCAATGATATACAAGCTGTGCCAAACACGCGCGAGTGGAGCCATGTGTGAATGCAGCACTGGCTTTCACGAATACATGTACATGTACATGTACATGTAGGGAACAACGCGCCATCTTTAGTGAAATAATCCACAGCTTCAGTAATTGTAGCACTTTTGTATACACAAGTATCAGTACTTTTCTCAATGCTTTTTTTTTGTTAAATCTTAATAAAAGCGAAATGAAATTATAACTTTCAGCATACATTTTCACCAATTCTCTTTTGGTTTTGGTGCAAGGTTCAGAGATTATTACCCTTGACCGTGAAAGACACAAATGAAAATAAAATTATAACTAGCCTTTCTGGAGTTAACAAATTCTTTTGATAAAAATTGGGACATTTTGTTTTACAAAAAGAAGAGCAAAGTAATTGCTTATGATGTAAGAAGGATACACAATTTGTCAGCTTGTTTTTTTTTCTTCAAAATTCACATGAAAAACCTTCTGACTTTTATCCAACTATTCCCACTTTTTTTTCTGACAAATCCACACACAAGGTGGCGTGCCCAACAATTCTACTAAAGTGTTAAAAAAAGAAAAGAGCAAGCAAGATCACTAACATGTAAATCAACCGACCAAACAAAAGAAATAAATAATGAGATGAAAACTTAATCAAGCTGAAGATCGGCTAGACAAACGTAAGAAATGAAACCTAAAATAGCTGGTGCAAAAAAAACACACACAAAACAAAAAACAAAAACAAAATAACAGAACAAAACATAATAACAAATGGAATGAATTCCCACCCCCTACAACTCATGACTAAAATTAAGTAACATTGGAGTTCATCCAGTGTATAAACAACTCTGTTTAAAACATTTTTTTTAGCATTAGGACATGTTGGAAGTCACATCAAAAATGCTACATGAAACTTTCTACAACTGTTATCCTCCCCCCCCCCCTAACTTTACTTAGTATGGGGGACAGCATTTCAATCAGGAAATCCATTACTGACTCTCTTCGGATCCAGTAACCCTTTTCCCTTTCAGACTTCACCCTGGAACTATTGTCGGTGGTGTGGTAATCATGTATTTACTGCAAATTCCCTTCAGCTGATGTCCCAGAATACAGGAGAAAACATCAATTTTTTTTCTGGAGAGTATGCTCCTGCAACGTCTTCACAGCTAAACCGCAACACACCCCTTTTACCCAAGCCTGGATCATCCCTGCTTTCTATATACTGTTATGTCAGCAAAAAATAGAAAAGAAAAGAAAAAACTAGAGCAGACAGTGCCTCCTACAGTGATAAGATGGTGTGCTGTTGATGGAATGTGCGGTTGGTAGACTGCAACTCGCAGCTTAACCACATCAAAACTGCCGGAGAAATGATGACACATGGAAGTGAAAATAAATCTAATACTTATCATAATTGTTTTGGTATTACTATATGACACAAAGTATTTGAAGGTTGACAGATGTACGTCGGAATGAAGCAGGCTGGTTACCTTCTCTTGGTTTTTGGCATCCAGTTCCCGTTCTTTCCTCTCCAGCTGGGCTTTTAGTTCCTCGTACACTATTGAGAAAGACAGAGGTCAGGAGTAAAGATACAATCTCAAAGAACAGAAAGAGTAAACAATTTTAAAATTAAAGCTCTATTCATTACTTGTGAGAGCTGAGAACCAACCACCTACAATTTGAACTTATTACCTTCTGACAGCTCTATGGAAATCTCATGGAAACTCATCAAAAATGGATTGACACCTTGATTTGACTTACATTTTTCCAATTCCTCAGCCTTCTGCTGCCTAATGACATCCTGGTTGATAACCTTCTCAATCACGTCCTTGAAGTTGATATCAAATGGTGCCACGTCCGGATCCCCTCCGTCTTCGTACTGGAGGACAATCTGCTGGACCAGCCGGTCTACCAGTGACCAGTGATGTATGCTGATGCCTTTATCTGTTACGACACAGAATCAAACAAAATTTAAGCTTATAGAATGAATCTGTCAGTACCTATCAATGTCTGGTGAATAACATTTGCTGAGCTGCTGGGTCTACTAGCAGCCAGTGTTGAGTACACTGCTGCCTTATTCTGTTACGACAGAAAATCTACAAAAAGAAATTTACGCTTATCCCTCCTGCTATCTGAACAGTCACAAAATCAATCCTCTTTCCTTGCCATGCCTTTTACACAGGCTAGTCACCAACAGTCAGATCATATTTCAAGCAAGCAAGCAAGGGCTGTAACTAATCAAATTTAGTCAACAGACAGAAACCAGGCAAGTGGTATGCACGGCTGGTTTATCAATCACCTACAGTCAAAGCATAGCTGTATCAAGTTACATAAACAGTCTAGTAACAGCCAGTGAATCCTGCTTTACATATAATAGGCTGGGCGCTCTTAACAGTCACTTGATTGATTTTGACTGCAAGGACAATTTGGCACAGATAATGTATGTTTGCATAGGAGGGTTAAAGAATGAATTTTTCAGCCGATACAAACATTTTTCAGCAGATACAAACATCAAACCTCATTCTTCAGTTGCTTATCAATATTTTGATCTTTTTTCTTCTCCTGCAAATCATCCACTCAATCGTGATGAAACCTAAACGGTGATTCTAAATATCCAACCCCACAAATCTATTTTTAAGAACATCAAAGCTGAAATCACTCAAACAGTTCATGCCTCTTTATTCTGGTTAAATAAAACATTCAATATATTGTCTGGCAAATACAAAATATCGTCGCGTCATCAGTGCAACAAGGTCGTTACCCCATTCTGCAACAAAAGCGCATCTCGCGCGAATACGCTCCGTGCAACAAGGTCGTAACTCGACGTCCATTGACTTTATCCGGGTTATTTTAAGTGAGATACGACCTTTTGACATTCAGAAACTCGCGTTTCACGTACGGCCCATTTTAGGAGATGCGACCTTGTTGCACGGACACGTTATAAAATTGTCATTTTGGAAATTTTGAAGTGAGAGGAAAAGCTTCTTTTTTTCTCTATAATCGCAAAAAAAATCTTGTAATACATCTGTTAACATTCGCCTTACACTTCCCACTGATCTTCAACACAATTTCACTTTTGAAATGTCAAAGTTTGTTCTAAAATTAAAACCTTCAACAATTTGTGGATAAGCTTCCTTTTTTTAATTGACGCTTCCAGCTGAAAATAACCAAATCACTCACATGTCTAAATGAGACTTCTTTTAGGGGGCGGGTGGAGGGGAGGGGGGTAGGAAATGTGCCAGTTAGAAAGGTGACTATTTTTAGTTGGAGGTTGAGGGGGTTAAGGATTACCGAGGAAGGAGAAAAAGGGTTGTTTGAAGGGTGTGGGTCTTATACACACAGACTAGTATTTTGGGAGGGGGGGGTTGGGGGGGGGAAATTAAAGACTTCAAGGGAATGCAAACAATTTTATCAGATATTAATATTAAAACTGTTTACAGCTTTCCTAAAGACGCATAGTAATGATTCACAAACTTAACAGGCATGAGAATGAATTTCAATGAAAAAAAACAGGAAACTTGTGCAAAAACAGGAAAAAAGATGTGAAATCAGGCCAAAAAGCCCCCAAACGGGCTCAAAATAAATAAAAACGCAGAAATGTGGGCAACATAAAAACAGGAATTCCTGTTTAAACAGAAAGATTCTCATGCCTGCATAAGAAATTAAAAAACAGCAACTTTGCAACATTTTCATAAACACTATAACTTTCGAAGAAAAAAAATGAATCCTGCAACCTGCAATATATTTCACTCTGGAATAAGGAAATTACCAATGCTGCACATGTCTTTTCGGTGACACATGACTCACAATTTATCAAGTGCATATATATCCAGTTCAGGGCCGCAGGATCTCAAGTAAGCCGCTGCCTTCAGACAATGCCTTGAATTAGGGCAAGTCTGTGTACAAAATGAGGTCCATGCAGCCATATTTTAACCTACTTCCAACCTCAATTACAAATGCTTTCGGTGCATTTGTTGCTTTTGCGCAGATGTGCTTTGTATTGAAGCCTGATTTTTTTTTTAAAACGGAGGAGGAGGTGTTTCTTTGGCAAAGTGCCAAAAGTGAAACTTGATCAAATGGACCAAAGCCCTACTTACTTGGTAAGAGTAGAAAATGTTGTAGTAGCGATAGGAAGTGAGGGTAGGCCTGAGTGTGTGCTATCTTCTTCTTTATAACGTCAAACATGCTATTTGCACTCCGAACGTCAACATGTACCTGAAGAAAAAAGAACAACAAAACATGAGCATGCACATGTACATGTGAGCTCATCCATTGCATATAACATTAAAATGCCTCTTGAACTCTGAAAAGAACTTGAGTTTTGTGCGCTTATTTAACAACTGAATATATAATACATGTACATTACATTTGTATATTAATGTGTAAAATGATGACACATTGTCATGTCCCATGTTGCCCTCACTTTGGCAGCAGCATCATAATATTCTCATCAATGTAATCCTGACATTGAATTCTTTGGCAATAATGACGTAGTCAAAACAAAGCATGTTCATTTATTTGAATTCTCATAACATCCCCCACATGCTCAAACCTAATGCAAAATGGTCACAGCAAATATGCGTTTCACTCCACAATATTTTACCTGTCCAAATACGGTCCACATTACAAACTTAATACACTTTGTGACCCAAATTGGTGGTACAACCAATACCATTTCAAATTGGACAGTATCCAAATTTTCCTTCTACGATAATTTTCCCTTTAGACTTATCTCCTGTTTTCTTCTTGGGACTTGATCTGAAGCCATACGTTAAAGAAAACTCAATTTCAGTGGCACTTACCAGGTTGAATCTCTTCGCAAGTTCCCTTTCGTCTTCATTCCGTACTAATTCAAAGAAATCTAAATGCCTGCAAGGGGGTGCAAAAAATGACAATGATTAAATGAAGATCACAAAGCGTTATGGCTTCATACTCAGGGGTGCAAAAGTGTGACATGGGATTGGGAAAAGCAGGATAAAAATATCAAGTTGTTGGTCCTATTTTCCACTTGTACACTCCCACCCCATTGTTGAGGATTGTGCTTTTAAAGAATTTAAGATTTTCCAGGCAAATTTGACAAGGTATTAATGCTCACCGTGCTACGTACGTAACATGGACAGAAAGTTTGTTAATACTGATAGAAAGTTATAATTACAATAAATGTCTGTATCAAATATTGTGCCTTTTCATTCTTATCCCTACAGCATTGTTACCTGTAAAAACCAAGACAATTAACTGTATATTTCAGATGTCACAGGGTATTATGTTCAGAATATTACGTACGTAACATGGACAGAAAAATGTCACAACATTTCTGTCCACGTTACATACGTTACCTATAAGTGTCTTAAAGACCAACACAATTGTGTTCATTGTGGCTGTTAGCACTCCTAAATGGGTTATAAATATCAATGAGATGACATTTGGGTGAATTCATGCACATGATAATTAGTGTTGTGTCAATTTGTAGCAAAATTTCTGTCTTTTGTTAAGTACATAATTTTTACGATGACCCCTGCAATTTCTAAAGTACAGAGAAGGTTTTCTATATTGTTTGTACACATGATCATTAAGGTCTCAGGAATGCACAGGAAACAACTGAACAAAATATCTTGCTTTGCTGTACCCTCCAGTGTCCCCCATTAGTGCGAAAATGCCTAAATGTTAATGCTATGTCACAGAACATACATACCTTAGAAGTGTTCAACTTCACATATTGCATACTCTCATTGACATCAGAAATACCAGATTGATACCGGCTCTTAACCAGTTCAGTAATTAAAAAAAAAAACAAGCTAACTTTCCAATATATTCAACTCTTACCTGCTTAAAAGACAAAAAGAATATGATTCCTAAAATATTAAAACACAAAAAACATGGAATACAGTTCTTACCTATCTACAGTGGCATTCTCAAGACTCCGTAGTTTGTCTATAACTGGCTGAATACCGAGCATGAGAAACTCATACCGCAAGTGAATTCTGAATTCAAGATTGTCCTGGGAGAAGGGGAACAAATATAAAAAAAACAAAGATTTTATAAAAGTCTACCATTTTGTTTTTCTTTTACATCACTTTTTGAAACTCTACTTTTACTCTACTTTTCTCATTTTCCACCAGTGTGACCTGGATGAAAATCCCACTCTGGCCATATGTGGATTTGCCTTTTAAGTCCTGTTTTGATTCCTCGGGTTTTTTTTAATTACTGAACTGGTTAAAACCCGAGGAATTGTGGAGCGCTGTGGTCCAATGGTTACGGTGTTCGACACACTTGCCGCGGTACGTGGGTTCGAACCCGGACGGGGAACATGGTGCTTGTGTTCTTGGGCAAGACACTTTACTACAATTGCCTCTCTCCACCCAGGAGTATAAATGGGTACCTGTGAAGGTAGAGACCAGATTGCGCTGATCTCGAGCTGCTGCAGAAACTGGTCTCATGGCCTGATGAACAGGGGTAATAACTGTGAAGCGCTTTAAAACCTTTGGTAAAAAGCGCTATATAAGCACTATATTATCATTATATTATCATTATTATCAACTGAAATATGATTTAAAGGTTTTGCTCCCAGCTCTAAAACATAACAGTTTTTCCAATTTGAGTTTTCTCATCGACAGTGCCTTCGCAATTTTTAAAAGGCTTGGTATAATTACCACAGGGAATTAAGAACAATGTGATTCTTTATAAAAAATGAGATACTGCCCAAGTTCTACAACTTTTATTGGACGTTAATTACAAAATTTGAATTAAATTGACAAATAAAGCAGCAGAAATTGGAAAATTTAAGTAAATTGAAAGGAAAAACATTGTTTATTTAAGAGTTCTGGAAGTTGTTTCAAGTTGGAAAATCGTTTTCAGGCTCAAAATCTAAGCTAGGAAAACAGACAGAAATTGTTTGTCTGACAACATAAACTTCAAACACTTTAATAACAAATGTACTAGGGCCGTTTGGTCACAACTTTTTCCAGTCTTACCTCCCCAGCTCCATATTTGATGATAGCGTTAATGAAGGACAAGATGGCCGTCTTCAGGTTGACCTCTTCCCTGTAGTGACCTGTACTCCGGTCCAGGTCATTCACTAACCTCTGCAAAATTCAAATCACAGAACAGATGTAACCACCAGGGGTGGAATTTTGGGAAAAATAAAACAAATCTACACACACACAAAAGTATTAGGTGGAGCCTCAGAGCAGCGCAGGGTCTATCTACATAGGACACATGTATTATTTATTTGGCAAAAAAACAACCAACAAAAATAACGAAAGACAAAAAAAACAAAACGAAAGTAGGCTTTGTCTGGAGTTGAAAAAGTTTCCCTAAAAACTGTGACCCGAAGGCCTTCAATTCCAATATCTCTGGCTAAAAAGGTACCCATTCCTGCGAGCATTGCCCAAAGTACGCACAAAGTTATTTTATTTTGAATGTCCACAAGCCCATAGCGTCTTTGCGTGAGCATTAGGTGTCGTAAGCAATGCGCTCAAAAGTCCCTCCCAGTGGTCTCCCTGAACTCTCCCTCGTTACAGTTGGGGGGGTTTACTTGTTCACGAAGTCCGTACATGGATGCTCCGTTAGCAGAAAATCTAGCAGCCCCTTGATATTTTGCCGAAATCAGCTTATCTTTTTACCTGGAACCTAGTCCTCTCTGAGGCATATTCCTGATAGTGGCACATGGCGTTCAGGACCTTGCGGTGTCCCCCAGGCACCAGGCACACCCCACCCAGGATCTCCAACACCTGGATCTTGGTCCTGATGTTCTCCGAGTTCATGCTCTGTGTGATGATATTGATGGCTGTCGGATGGGCTAACACGTCTGCCCGGCCGTGCTAGATTTAAAAAAATATATATAATAATATTAACATCGGAAATTCCTAATTACAAAAAACTACAAAGTCAAGATGTAATCACATAAAACATTAAGTCAACACCTCTGGTTATTCTCAGAATAACCTCTCATTTAGAATTAGTTACTTCACATGATGAATATGCAGAATTCTCCGCATAATGAATAAAAATGACTTATTCGTATCCTTTAGTAAGCCTGTCCAACGGCAGAGAAAACTACTCACTGAATTATTCATGAGAGCCTTGATGCAGCCAATCACGGACGTGTGAATGGGACTTTCCATCAAATCAAAGTCCATGTTTTTAAGGAACTCCAGCAGCGTGGAGAGGCCGTCCAGCTCTATGAACCTCATAACAAACCTGAATAGTGAAGAATTGAAAATGTGATAATTACTGGAAACTCCTAAAAGGATTCCTCAACAATACAGGCTCCGTGATAATTGCTAGATCTTCAACTTTAATTTTGAGAACTAGCAATCATGTGATTAATCTTTTTCAAGCTAAAGGTGCGGGATACAATTCTTAAAATATTCCCCAAATTGACTAACAGGTTTTGGAAATAACTAAGAGTTTCAAGTATTCCAATTTCCATCCAAATTGTTTGAAAAGTACATGTAACTTGTCATGATGAGTCAAATGTCAGAGAAATGATAATAATAACAATAATAATTACCGGCAATGGGGTAATAGGGAGACTTTCCCATAGACTTGTGCACAAAAATTTTCCGATTTAAATGTGCCCTAACCCAATATTCCCTTGTCCTTTTTCCACGAATTTCGGTATTTTTACTAATTAGACCACGAGCAACAAATATAACCTAATTTCGACAGCAAAATTTTTCCTCTAAAGGGGGGCTGCGCCAATAGGGAGACACCTAGGTGTCTCCCTATTAAGCCAGTGTCTCCCTACTATCGAAATTTCTACGCTAATGTGTCTCCCTAATAGTACATTTGTAGGAATAAAATTTCTAACATTTACATGTATCCAAATAAAGTACTTCTGGCTTCACTGCACTGCTTTTCAACACAGTATAGGGAACAAAATGCGAACACAGACCGGTATCACAACATTTTCACAGTCAATGACCTACATATCATGTATTACATGTAGGTCATCATGTAGGTACATTGCACTATACATCTACAACAATTATTTGGTTTTAACCTAAATCCACATCGTGCAGAGTCTTACTTGAAAAGAAAAATACTTTCATTTCCTGTTTCTAAAAAAAAAAACCCATGCGTTTGCCATACCATTCCATACTTGAATTTAATTAATATTTTTGTTCATGTTGAGTCAGTCCAATCAAAAATCAAGCAAGCATATATCCTTGTTATTGTGTTCAAAAGTAAAAATAACCCTCTTTGTCGACTTCAGCATAAAATTTGGTAGTGAGAATTAGTTTTTTCTCGAGTGGAACTGGGTCAGCAGGTTTCCTAGGTTGGGAATTGTCTTTTGTATTCTGACCTCATTGGTTGCGTTCGAAGAGCTGTCTTCAGACTATCCACCAGGTTTGTTCTGGAGGCGATCACGTCTTCGTCGTGTGTAAAAGCCAACTGCGGGGAATTCAAACCAACAACACAGACAATGTTATCATTCCTCACTGCTTTATGGGATAAACATGGCATTAGATTTCTTAAGGTACAAACAAACTGACGAAAAGCATGCATAATACGATTTCATGAGACCCATGTTTTGATTGTGTTCCCACTTTGAATTGCCCATTATTATTACACTTTTTTTTTTTTCAATGGAGCTATTCTCACACGTTAATGCAATAAAACAGTCAAATGTTTGAATCACATAAAGGTGATGAGGCATCTGTGTTTTGAATTATGGGAAAAAATGCATTCTCAAACTACAAACAAACAACTTTTACCAGTGGGAACTCCAATGACAAAAAATGCATTAACATGATTGAGGTGTCTCGAAATCCTGACAAAGAAGGGGGGCCAAAGGAAGGATCAGGTGGGAGGGACATGAAGAATTGGGATGGAAACATAAATCATTACCGTCATCATGGTTTTCAGCTGCTCAAGGTAGTAATCAGGCCACTTGGTTGAATTAGGATCATCCTGTTCCTGATAATGATAAATAATTAGAAAAATATGGTGACTGTGCATGTACATTTACATTAAAAAAAGGTGCTGCTCAGTAAAAGGCTTATGAGCGGTTGAACTTACTAAATGTACAGGTATGTATACATTAATTTTCAAATTCAATCATAGAACCGTTTCACACAAAGTTTGGAACTTATTAACCCTCCTTTACAAACATGCATTCTGAGCCATGCTGTTACCGGTAGTTGGGTCAAAATTGGTCAAGTGACCATTGGTGTGTTAAAAGTATACATGTACCAGGGGAAGAAGGAAACTTTGACTGTTTGTAACCTTTTAAACAGCAGGGGGGTTAAAGGTTATTCATAAGTTCTAATCACAACTGTTTGCATACATGTATGATGTGAAGGCAACTTTCATTTACTTGCAAAGCACTTAATAAACTTGGTAGACCTGGGTAAACGGGAAACCAATGCCCCAAAGCTTAAAAACATCATTTGCTCCCCGTCTTTTTTGTATTGCACATATGCAAGACAGATGTGCATGACATTTGTACGTGTACATGTGTAGAACATATATCAGTAACACATTATTCCCACATGGCTGTAATAATGTAGTTTCCATATATATTTACGCTAGCAGCCCTTCATCTCATGTTATGAAATATTATCAGCTTGGCATTTCGTGTTTTTCCTTAACTCCAGCCATCTGTTTTTCAACTCCAGGTGTTTACAGGGTCCTAATCCCTGGGAAATAACAACTTCTTGCAAAACAGTCTCCAGACAAGACACACCCAGGTCAAGAAGATGACCTAGTAAGGAAGAAACTAGACAAGTTCATCAGGGCTTTCTAGGCAGAGACCAAAAACAGCTACTTAAACAGCTAGATAATCTGCACTTTTCATAGGAAGATAGACCACAGATTGTTATGATGATCAACTATTTAATGCTGTATAAAGTTTGAGCGATGGGCTTTCTCTATATTTCTGCAAACGACACCTCTTGTTCCCAAGCTGAGAGCTTACAAGCATAGAAAAGGGGACTCCAAATCTACATAAGCTGGTATGAATGAACACAAGTGCATGATTTAGTTAAAGTCTGCGTTCAAGACTTGAGAAGCCTTATCTTCCTTGCCTACCTATCGCCACAACCCACAAGATCTGCCCTTAAAGCTGCCTTTCCATGTGCACGTTTTCTATGCTTTCAATTCTATTTTGTATCCATTGTATCATTACATGTGTTTGGTGGGCACAAGAATGGACTGACACTTGTGACAGTGTGCAGAAGAAAAGGCTAAATAACACTAGTTTAAAAGTAGTCTTCTTGCTGCTGGTGTATTATACGGTAAACTTGTTTAAACTATCAAGTTTTCCTGCAAAAAACCTAACCCAGGTTCCTCTTGATACCACGTATTTAAGGAGGCTTTTTACATGCATGCACACAGATGTTTTTATTAATTTTAAGAAACATTTTAACAGAAAATCTGTTCCTCAGGGAGGCAAAAGCACACACACACACATGAAGTGTGCCACTTTCCCATCAGTCAGTGCCTGGCCACATAATAGATTGCCTTGTTCCAATAATAACATTTGCAGGTGTTGATGAATGGGCCTAGGGGAACCCAGCCCCATACCCCTGGGATATTTCACATGTGATCTATGCACTTGCCCACTCCCTTCTTGTGTTGTGATTGCAGGGGCCATACAATAAGAGGAGGGATTAAGAGTAATGTCTGTCCTTGGATAGGGGGCTTGATGGCTGCAACATTTTCACTGTTGCCACTTCTTAAACATGTACCTTGTACCAGTACCACAAAGCAAGTGGTGGATGCTAACACTTTGTACATTGTAAACTTTACTACATTTGCAGTGTACATAAGCAAAATTGGTTCAAAGCCATCAGGGGAAAAAAACACATTTTCTTTTGAGATAGTTATTAGTTCCATCTCTGCTTCACCATTGCATACATGAAATTAGTACATACTGGTACCGTACATGTACAAAATGTATGTACCGGAAGGGTCAAGACACTTCAGCATCAAAAGTTAGAAACCGTAACGCATTGCATAGGTAGCTCCCACAAGAACATGATAAAAAAAATAATTTAGTTGTAATATCCCACACAGTCTTGCCAACCAAAAATCACAACAAAGTAACATTTTTTATTTTTTAAATGAAATGGTATTTAAACATGTAAAAAAAAAATGTACATGTACCGGTTGTATGTAGGTTACGGGTAGCGTCCATATCACTTGCTAGCAGGTTGCATTTTAAAGTTCGGATTCAGCGATATTGGGTGACTTACACGTACATATAGATAAATGTTGGTAAATATGAGTATTACTGAATTTTCTTTCATTCAAATCTCAGACAGCAGTACCATTTCCGGGGTAATTGCCAACGTTTTGGCTGGAACAAGGGAATATCAGGATTAATAGTGCTGGATTTGGTTATAACATAGAGCAAGGTCCTATTAGAGTCTTTCTCCAAGGCAAAAACCTTTAACTTGAAGTCGAATGACAAAAGGAATGCCAAAAAGAAATATGCGACAGTTCTTTACATAATCCAATCTTCTATCTGTACGTCAACATTTATGTGACTACGGTACAGTTCCCAATGGAACAACTTTGTCTGCACTGCTACAATTCCTCAGCTATAAGAACAAGACAGCTTCTGAGAAATCTTGTACGACAAGTTTCATGTTTGAATCTAATTACTTTGGATTAAATTTGAGCTTATGAGATTTGCCAATTGATGCACCCTGAGCCTGCATGTTCATCATACACATAACTTTTCTTTACCACCTTGACACAAGAGAATACAAAAGTGAGTGAAAATTGCTGGTTGGTCATCTCGCCAAGGTTAGCTTAAAAAAAAATTGAATGTGCTTCATCATAAGCCTGATGGGCATAAATTGGATTCTAAATAATAATAGGTACATGTACATGTACATGCATGGAAGAAGGAAAATGTAATGTATTGTACATGTACATGTACATGTACCCGGTACATGTACTCAATACATACTGTACATGTAGTACTACCCTTTAGTCCATCAGGTACGACAAAAGCTCACTTCCCTGTCTGGAAATAGAAATACCTACATTTGTACATCTGTGAATGTGCTTCCCTACATTGTATAATAAAGACTTATCACATGCACAACACATTATTCAGTCCATCCCCCCCCCTCCCCCGGTCATGCAGGTGATGACCTTTGTCCTTTGACATTTCCAGGAGTTGTTAATTTGATTCCATCCTGATTTGACGAATTCTAAACTACCACTGATTAATTGTGCCCTTCCATGAGCAACGTCATGTGTCTCTCAGAATGATATTCCTGTGCTCACATCAACCGTGACCTTTGACAATACGAGAAGCTGCGACTTTGACGACCATTAGCATAATTAGAATTCTTTATTTAGTTATCTTCAAGGCCGAGAACTTGACATTCTATGCAGCTGGCATTAAGTTACATGTATCTCCAGGGTATTACCTTGCTAATTCAATTTTGGCTTACCATACTGCACATCTGCGAGAGCTAGGAAGGCAGTCTGATACTGATAGGAATCAATTAACACATGGAAGTTTGGTTTTGATTTTGTAAACAGAGTTCCAGTGGGTGTAATGATTAGGCAGTCCATTCTGGCCAACACTCCAAACTAACAGATTCCTGATTACTGACTATCTGCTATTATTGGCAACCAATTCCCTTCTGGTCGTGTCCAATTCATAAAGATACTCTCAAGATTGTGCAAACACAGAGTACAACGAATTTGACTTAAAGAGGCCAATACTGAGCAACGTTGTCAGGTCGCTTGATGATTGTTCACCAGACAGTGTACATGTACATGTTTTTTATGCATATGTAGGCCGAATTACTGACAAAGAAATGGATGGACGTACAATATGACAACTCCGTTTACATTTATGAACAAGTTTATGATAGTGTCACTCATTGTAACTTATTTTGCCTGCGAGTTTCTCTGTAGGATATACAGTATTTACCTTTTCCTCACCTACGTACATGTATTTCAACTATAATGATGTGTTTTGCAACTGTCTGTAGGCATGGGTGTGCAAACGAAAGTCGCACTCGTAGTTTACAGGTTTCCAAATAAAAAAAAGGGAGAAAAAAAACCTAAATGGGCGAAGAAAACCATCACCAGAAGGTAGTGGTTGCCATCTTTCCTGGTACCTTGCAGTGCAGAAACCCTTAATTATTTAATAATAAATTGTACAAGATGCATACTTGACATAGAAAACAATGCAAATTTAGAGGTTGACCATCCGCGTCGAAACTGAGAACGTCCAACTGACATGACTGAGCGACCTTATCATATATTCCTAGTACAGCAAACTACTGTCTGGCTGAATGGCTGGCTGAGTTTACTATCTCAACGGTTTGTCTCATCCTCTGCATGTCCCTTGACTGGAGCTTCCTAGGTATGCCACAAATCTTTCAACACTAGAGTGTAAGGGTATGAGATATGATTTACACAACTGTCCAGCTCTCTGATATCTGCTGATTGCAGAGAGAGTTAACATCATCATCTGGAAGACTTTTACATGTATCTTCATTACATCCATGTATGATGAACCAAATGAAAAATGGATTGGCCCATACATGTTCAGTACATGTATGTCTACAGGTAAAATACATGTACTTCTAGAGATGGAAAAAGGTGGATATTAGAAGTAAGGGAAAAAAGGAATCCCATCTGATAAACATACACACCAAAAACTGATTTTTGGGGGGGATTGACCGCGGTCTGCAAAACAACTTCAAAAACGATCCAATTTTGAAGACCTAATCTGAGTTACACTGTACAGGTATATATTTTGGAATTTGTGGAAAAGTGTGTACGGTAGATGCCACACTGTTAAAAGTTTACATTTGGCAACCCCTCAACCATCTCTCAATTAAATTTTTGAGTTCATTTTCAGACACTTGTGCAACTATTTCATAAAGTTTCTGGAGAAGTTATGTTACGCGGAACAAAGACAAAGCAATTGAACAAAGCTTCGCTTATTGACGCATGAGCCGCACCTCTTCAACCTACATGTACCCAGTTACTTTTAAGATCACTAACTGTTTGTCAGTAAATATTCAGCTCATACTGCAGCTTCACTTCCAAATATAGTCATGTTCTGTTTTGACATCCGTTCCACAGTTGCAAGAAGTCGCAACCAATCAGTGTGATACACACTTAGGGCTGGCTGTTCAAGGCAGAAATATGGGCAGACATGGTACGGTACATCACTCATGAAAAATTGTCTTCATTCATCCAAGACGGGGTCTCAATTACTTTTAAAGGAAGACTTTGGGTCTCCAATACAATGTAGGTTTCACAAAAAGCAGCCTACCAGTCAAATGAACTCCAAGTTTGTGAAAAAAGGGGGGGGAAGGGAAAATGGGAAAAATTCTACCAACTTTTAAACCACCCAACATTACACAACAGCCTTTTCATAGATCAGAACATTTTTGTTTTTAATTAATGTACATTTCAAAGCATGATATTATAATTCCCACTGAAAGCAAAATCAACATTTTGTGAAGGAATGACTGAATTACACTTTTTTATCAAATTTTCAATGCAACTTGGAGGCCAAAATGGATGCTTATTACAAAACTCTTTTCTAATATTGGGTTATCCGCAACATGACTTTCATCAACCACATACATGTACAATGACTACGTTTTCCATTGTACAGGATCTTGCTATCTTGTTTTCTAGAACTTGACATTCATGTGCAGACCTTTAAGACATCTTCTCCTTAAAATAGCGACAAAACGGAAGGGATTCATCCAAAGTCATCCCCGAGCGACTGCGGCAAAAATTCCTGGCAAAGAGATCATGACATCATCCTGCCTAGTCATTCATCTTCCAAAAGAGGTACAAACATGCAGTTGGCGTTAATTCTCCGGAGAACAGCAACGAGCATAGTTGATGATTCCCTAGAGAATACAGACTGACATGTGGGCAAACTATTTGGTCCATAATGACTATCATGTATTTTGGGACGATTTCAATGTCAACAATTTATCTCCCACTAGATTTTCCTGAAGTCTCAAATGCTCAGTGTAGTGCTGTAGATGAAGGATTGTTCAACCTTTTCTGAACATTTTCAGGGCTTTAAATTTAGTAGAATTAACATTGTGCCACTGATAGCTGTGTGCCTTTAAAGCCAAGTTAAAAATCTACTTCCAAATATCAAGTCACACAAGCTGCAAACATTTTATTAAAGGATAAATACTCTCGTATTAATTGACACTGATGAGTTTTTACATCAGTTCCCAAAATGGGCAATACACTGGGGCCATACTGTTACTGCAGACCATCTGGCACCCAGACTCTTACCTTCTTCTTGCTACAGTAAATCTGCCATTTCTTCTCCGGGGACAAGCTGAACATTCGTTCCCTGTGTAGGGCTGGCAGATCCAACTCATCCTGAAAAACATTTTGTAAAAGGAAATTACATTTATAGAATCAACTTTTAAATCAGTTTAAATCACTCAACAGTTTTATCCATACTAAATCAAGTTAAAATGGCAATAAGTATGGCAGAATTTACTTCCAAACATTAGCAGGCCTTTATTTGTAAACCATAGGTTTGATCTGCTTCCTTAAAAGGAAAGTCCAATTGTACAGATGTCTTTTGATCCTCAAGTTCTCTTTTGATACTCTCTTTCACACATCAATGTACAAGAGATGCAATTAGTGAGAATTGAGCTCAAGACTCCAAGGTTTGTCAAAAGAACAGTAAGTCACATTCTCTTGTCCAGCACAAATGGCACCAATTACTGTTCCTTTGAATTAATTCTAAATTTCAATTAAATAACAGAGGGAAAGTTCTCTACGAACAAAGTCTAATCTCAGAATTACACAAACGGGCGGAAACTTTTAAAGAAGTGAAATCCTACCACAAGTTCCACAAACATCAAGTTGAGCTCCTCCAATGGCGGCATGGGGTCCGCGACCTCCATGGGGTGCAAGACCATCCCATTGTCCACATCGTAGGTGATATGAGGCGTCTCATCTCCTCCCCCAAAGCATCCGCACAGGAGCCCACCCCCTCTCTTGCGAGGCATTGTTGCGGCAGCACTCCAAAACCCTCAATTAGAACGCACGGAGGAAGACAAAATGGGGCCGGTGCTATTCAAAATATGTCAGGGGCATCTGCAGTTTGGAGAGATAAAGGAGAAAGCAAATCTCTTTAGTTATGATAACATATTTAAAGGGGGGGTAGAATAATATCAGGAAGCTGTTTGCATAAGCTGGTGATAACATAGTTTTGAGATTAGTCCAGACCCTGCAAAATGTCTTTAATAGGGCTATGTGAACTTCTACTTTTTTTTAATACTATACACGCGTGTCTAGTGTGTACTAGTACTAGTACCCAGTAGATCTCTGATGGTTGCACTAACTATTGGAAATTCCACTCAGAAGCAAACAACGTGAAACAAGATCAAGACTTGTGGTATTACCACTTTTTAGTAGACTTCCTTATACCACAGAGCTAGGAACTGCTCACACAATGTATAGTATGCATGTCAAATGTAGGCTATTCCATATTCTTCCCCTAAACAACACGAATCAAGCATCTGCTGTTTTCTGTTGAATAGCTGCATGTTTCTACAAACCTGACAGAAGTGTATGGAACGCCAAAGAGGCATTTAATGTGATCATCGAATCGGTGATGGACGTGATGGACTTTGTGATCGGTGATGGACTTTTACTGGTGATGCATAGTGATGGACTTTTACTGGTGATGCATATTCACGATCGGTGATGGACTTTTACTGGTGATGCATATTCACGATCGGTGATGGACTTTCGCGATCGGTGATGGACTTTTACTGGTGATGCATATTCACGATCGGTGATGTGATGGACTTTTACTGGTGATGCATATTCACGATCGGTGATGGACTTTATCGGTGATGGACTTTAATCTGATCATATACTTATCTATGTTCCTTGCTCTGGAGCAATTTAATTGCAAATCTTTATGTTGCTCTTCTGTTTTTTAAATACCTTTCGCGAAAATCTGATAAATTTTCCTTCCACGTAACCGATGTAATCAGTTTAACCATGGTGTGTGTTTTTAATAAGAGCTTAGATGTAGATTTATCATTTTTAAGATTAGAAAATATCATTGAAGAGCAATGATTCGATGTGTACATTTGTGTAATGCAGCATGGTACTCAATCTATTTCTAAGACCACTGTGGGAAAAGAGCTAGCTCTATGGTGCCAGCCATGTCTTCTTTGGCAATCAATCATCTTGTCCCTTAGGCCTTCGCAACAACACGTGCTTCAGGTCTCCACTGACCAGCTACCATTTTTTTGCAGTCGTGGAAAATGGGGCACGATCGAGGTCAATCATTTTCACATGTGTTCCACATGCAAACGCGTTCCATGCACCAACTGACGTTCAGCAAAATAATGGAATCCTTTTCAATTTTAAGAACATACCTTTACATCATGTACATGATGTATTGCACAAACAGAACAAACATTTGCTATTTAACCCAATTGGTTACATTATTCTTTAGCTAATGAATAATAAATTATTCACCGGTGTGAACAGTCTTTACAATCATTTTGGGTCTTAAACATGTTATCAAAGGAAAATATTGAATAATGTATAAATACAGTTACCTATGTACCGACAACCTAAACAACTTACTAACTAGTCTGCCCATGACGCCGGCAGCCTCCGTCCCAGAAATCACAGCATATTTAAGTTGAAGAAAGTGGCGTTGTTTTTTTGGGGGGGGGGCTGGGATATTTTCACCCACTTACTTTGATAATAAATTCGACCAGCATAGTCACAGTTCACTGCCACTGAGAAGGTTTAATGTCAGTGGTAGGCCTATGGTGGACGGCTGCAGGGTGATCATTTGAATATTCATATTTATCATGGACTATATATAAGGGCCAACTTGAAGTCGGGATCGTATTCAAATCGTAATTACCTCAATGTACCCGCTCAATCGTAATTACCCTCCGACCAACCGACAAGATGATTGACCCGAACACAGATTTTCTAACTATATTATACTCCACATAGAATGAATTGTCAGATATTAACTACTGATCTATCATTTTGAAGACTTTACTCACCAACATTTACATCATTTAATTGTGTACCGATAGGGCGTATCCAGAAATTTTCGCAGGGGGTTCATCGGCAAAAAAATCTGGAAAAAGAAAGAAAAAAGATGGGAAGAAGACAGAAAAAGGGGCAGTAATATTGTTTGAAAATGCCCACCCGAAAAATGATAAATCGTGAATATGCTGAAAAATCCAGGTATTTTTTATAGCCACATTACCAATGATAGGAAAACCGGTGAATTATCAATTGTTATGGTTATATTAATACATACACAATATACTTGACAATAAATGAAATACATGAACATGAGATATGTGGCAATAATGACAACAAATGAAAATTATACTTGAATTACAAAAAAAATAACTTCCCACATCATAGCCTCGTGACACTTGAGAGCGCGCCCGGCAAGTATCAAATTAGCCTAACAAAATAGAAAAACAAGGGATTGAATGGTTTCATTTGCCCCATAAATATGAGGAGCAGGCTGTCTGTATCCTAAAAATTGCGAACATTTTAATCCTTGTAATTCATATAGTCTCTTGAAACCTTGGAGCACTATAACTGGCGGATGTAAGGGCGGTGGTGGAAAACGTTTGCAAGGAAAGTTCCTCTGTGTACTGTCCATCATGTATATATACCAAGATTGGCTATTAGATGGATTTATGATGATGATGATGATGATAATGTGATTGCATTCCTGTGCCCCCTGGATGCCTGCCCAGACCCCTCAATAACACATCAATTATCATATTATGCAAAAACCTTTTTATCACGATTGCAAAACAAATACTCGACTCAAATTTAAGGACATGAGAAACACATTGCTGAAATGATAGGTAAAGCTAATAGAAAATTATTCATGTTCAGGAAACTGAAAGAAACTGGCTTTACTCAAAGAACTTGTTACCCTATGCTAGACCAGTCCTAGAAAGCGCATCGGTGTTTTGCACTCAAGCATTAGGCTACACTCAAACAAACCAATCTAATTTAGTCGATCCAAAAGAGTTTGTTATGATAGAAGAACCACTATGTGTACAAACTTTGCTCTAGGTGCTTTTAAATCAGGCAAATTTAATGAGTGGTTCCCTCAATCAAAAAGTTGTCACACTATGAATCTTAGATCGAGTAGAACAGTCAAGGAGTATCCCAGTTCATCCAAGAGATTTCGAAATAGCCCGGACTCATCAATAGTTCAACATAGGATTTTCAAATGTATACAATTTGAATTGCTATTATCCGAGTGTATATGTTTTTGAGAATAATGGATTGTTGTTGTGCATTTTGTATGTGAAATGTGTTTATTTTTAATTCATTTCAATTTTTACTGTAAATCACTGTGCAATTCAGCTTCTGAGCTGCTTGACGGTGATAATCAACCCAAATAATAATAATGTTAATAATAATGATAAAAATAATAACTTTACCTTATTTCGCCGGTAAATATTATAAAACATATAACCGTATTAACACAATTTAGGAGCAACACCAGGCCCAGCCAGTAGTGGGCAACACAAGAAGCTCAAAGCCACGGCATACACAATATGCTTGACAATAAATGAAATACATGTAGGCCTATATGAAAATGAGACATATGTGGCAATAAATGACAACAAATGCAAATTAAACTTGAATAACAAAAATAGCTTCCCACAGATGTACATTCAGTCAGGAAAACATCATAGCCTCGTGACACAGTGAGATAAGTATCAAATAAGCCTAACAAAATAGAAAAACAAGGGATTGAATGGTTTCATTTGCCCCATAATAGGAGGAGCAGGCTGTCTGTATCCTAAAAATTGCGAACATTTTAATCCTTGTAATTTGTATAGTCTCTTGAAACCTTGGAGCACTATAACTGGCGGATGTAAGGGGTGGTGGTGGAAAACGTTTGCAAGGAAAGTTCCTCTGTGTACTGTCCATCATGTCATATCTATACCAACATTGGCTATTAGATGGATTTATGATGATGATGATGATGATGTGATTGCATTCCTGTGCCCCCTGGATGCCTGGTCAGGCCCTCAATAACCCCGCCATATGCTGTCTCCGATGGCCCACCCATCAATCATCAGGTGCAAAAACTTTACCATTTATGGGATAAAAACAAATCACTGTGTTTATGCCACATCCACAGAGGAGTGTTTTTATTCCTGATACCATCGATTGGGCATTTAGGCAGCACCAAAGCCCAAAGCCACAGCGGCATACACTAACAACAAACATTTTACGCACATTTATTTAAAAAAATGCAGTTCACATATGAGAAAGACACTTTCAAACACAACAAATATCACCGTATCGTTCAATAACTGATGGACTTTGGCGATTGGTGATGGATTTTGCAATCGGTGATGGGTCGTTGATCATCGGTCGCAAAGTCCATCACCGATTGCAAAAGTCCATCACAAAGTCCATCACCGATCGTGAATATGCTTCACCAGTAAAAGTCCATCACCGATTGCAGTTCATCACCGATCGTGAATATGCATCACCAGTGAAAGTCCATCACAAGTCCANCACCGATCGTGAATATGCATCACCAGTGAAAGTCCATCACCGATTGCGAAAGTCCATCACCGATCGTGAATATGCAACACCAGTAAAAGTCCATCACCGATCGCGAAAGTCCATCACCGATCGTGAATATGCATCACCGATTGCAAAAGTGTATCACCGATTCGATGATCACATTAAATGCCTCTTTGGCGTTCCATATAAGTGACTCATGTACTTATGTGTGCACTGCCCAGTGTGCAAGGCCAAACAAGGCATGTGTAAATGATATAATTTGTTTAAGCTACATGTACAATTCCAATCTGTTTTTCAAAAACTGGAAAAAGAAATAGAGGCAATTTGGTGAAAATGTCAACCTGAGGGTCAAAAATTGGGGTTTTTTCATAATTATCATGGCTACCATTTTGAAGCTGATAGAAAAATAAGGTACCAGTACAGACTATAATTGTACCATTTACTTTTTATTTGCCAACTTCAGAGAGTTTTTCCATTGAACACTCAGCTCTGTTTCAGTCTGTTACCATGGCAACAGATCACTTTACCACCAAAGAACAGATTTTGAAAGAAAAACTGCAGCATATAGGGGCACTTGAGTTTAGCTCCTAACTTACTATCTTACAGAAGGGGATACATTGTGAAAACCCCTCCCAATATGTCAGTCTGTTACCCATGGAATTGCCCCCTATGCAAAGACAAAAAAATGTGTACAAAAAAGCTGTACCGGTAGTACGAAAACAAACATCGTATTCATTATCATAATGTACAATGTACAATGTACCGTAGGCTAGTATTGTAGGCCTACGTGTAAATCCACACTCAGCAATAAGACCCAAACCATTCAACTGGAAACATGTACAGATATGGTTGATATGATCCAGTCCCCTGCTACCGTATTACTGGATTACCAGGACTGCCAATTAGGAAATTTGATTCCCACATAAGAAATTATCTCCACCGGAATACTACATGTACATGTACCGTGTACTGGTATCAAGCCATCTAGCTAAACCAGATGGCTCTGGTGTTGTAGACTCTGGTAATGAAGATAACACTGCATGCATTTAGTTACCCAGACCTGTTCACAACTGCAAGCTGATCAATGTACCGGTGTAGCGTGAATATCCGACTCCATGAAATGTGGACTCATTGGGAGTACGATACTATGCTATTTTTAGGATCGTTTCGGGAGAGTGATCTGTCACGTGCGAGGGATTAACCAATAATAGGGAAATACATGTAGGGGTCCGATTTTCATAGGAGTCGGATTTTCATGTGACACCGGTAAGAGTGCAGTACCCTGCCGATGGTGCAAATGTACAATGTACATAGTACCGCCGTATGTACATGTACGTACCTGAAAACCGGTAAAATAACACACCATGTACCGGTACACTACGTGCACAACACTCTGCACTGCAAGTTGCACTCGTAAAACTTACACTCAGCATACCGGTACGGTACAAGCTTAAACAATTCCCATGTACCGGTAGATGTATGTACCATATACTTGTGTAAATAGATAAACAAAAATCGTATCTTCCTAGATGCGAGCATCCCTGTACATACATGTATTGTACATGTACCGGTACCGGAACCGGTATGAATTAAATGTCAAATGGAGACAAGAAAAAAGTGTAATTGTGAAATCCAAACTGGAAAATGAAACTCAAGGCATTAATAGTAGGTCAAGATTGGCACTTGTACAGGTACAGTTGGTAAACCACAATGCCATTCCATTAGCACATGTCACTCATACCGCAACACAATCATTGGTACAGGATCCAAAACAATGCCAAGTTTCGTGGTTACTCTGGACCCCAAACATTTCAAGCAAATACTCCAGTGTGGTACCACGTAGCAAAATCATTGACAACCAGGAAGGGCATTTTGAAGTGGTGAGCTACGGTAGACCACAACACAAAGAGAACCAAACTTCACATGTTCTCTCTGAAACTCTTTGTTCATAACCTACAAACTTTTCTAGGAAGATCTGAAGGGTTCTCCACAATTTATGTACACGTGTATCATGTACACAACATTCTTGTCCTCTGGTCATACGCAGATTCTTTTCAGCTTTTGAATGTGGTGTAATGTAAAAAAGCAGCCAGGCAGCCATATTGATTCCAGACCCTTACCCAGTTTTAAACTTCAAGTTAACTGCTCCATACACTATTATCAACAGTCATAAAAAAAAGTCTAACAGTAACACACGAGAACATTAAAACAAATGTACACATCTGTACTTGTGTGTGATTTCAAGGTCAGCAACATACGTACAGGTACGGTTCATGTACGTCTTTTATTCCATTGAAATTCTGAAAGCAATTATTCTTTAAGCTTCAAGGACTCAGTTCTTGATTATTCACAATAAAAGGGCACTTGTGCATGAATTGCCAATATTGAATCATGATAATACACATACCGGTAATACAATGTACATTAATTGTACACCTGGTAGATACATGGAATGCATACAAAGGCCGACGGTACTGCGCACACACCCATATTAATGTACCGGTACATTCGATCTTGCCAAAGCCTGTATGTATATAGTGGCCAAAGGGAGGAATCCATTTTTTTTTACCATGCAGCCAATTCTCCCTGCATCTGGCCGGGCTCATTGCAGCATGAAATCAAAGGCACCTGGTTTCAATGTGAAATGCGTCAAACTACTCAGCCACAATCCAGTGGGGGTCGTGTGGCAATAATAACGAGTGAATAATATAAGGCAAACAAGGTGTGAAGGGCCCTTTCAGTAGGAAAGCCGCTTCCTTATAAAAAAATATATATGCCTGGCATAGGCCCAATAAAGTGCAAATTGAGACAGGGAGAGAGATTGAGAGATAGTAGAATGTTCATGTTTTTTTTAGTGGAATGTTCATGTTCATTGCACATCTACCGGTCCATTCAAATGGAACCGATATTTTCTCAGCAGGAAACAAAGTTTTCCTCAAGAGTGACACTTCATGGTCATTACCAACACAAACCCCCCTCCAGCTGATTTATTCCCAAGTATCAAAGGATCAGCAAAATAAACAGACCATCTGACCACTAAATATTTGTTAAACAGAGGGCCTCTTGTGCTGCCAAGTGGCCTGATGAGAAGGGCGGACCGCAGACAACCCCTTGGTGACTACTGCACTGAAGCACTGCTGGCGTGGGGTGTCACCAGACAGCTTCAAGTCATCACAAATGAGATTGCATGGGATTGAGGAGTAGACTTGGTTCAAGACTGGATTTTGATTTTGTTCCGAGAATGCAGCCATGAAGTCCTGCTCCTTTACAAGTGCAGCCACGTACGTCATCACTGCAGTGGTAGAAGATGCTATCAAAACAATGACTAAAAATCCAGTCTTGGGAACTTTGACAATCAGACAAGAGAAACTCTGAGCATGCATGTACATGTATGCACATGTACGCACATGTACGCACATGTACATGTAACAGTACATTGTGCATAATTATGTACCCGAAATTACAACGTACCGGTCGTAGCTTGAGTACAGCTAGGGCAGAGCAGCTTCAAAAGTGGAACAAATTAAGTCCATTTGACCATTTGACCAAGATTACATGTACTTCAGGAGGGACAGCTACACATGTACCGGTACATGTACATGTAGCTTCAGGAACTGCAATAATGGACAATCATTGAGTAACATACATGTACAAGGACATGACTTGCCAACAAAGTATGCCCAACTGCATTTTTCCATGACCACAAAATAATGGCTACATTGTAAACGTATACAGTTTTTGTACATGTACATGTAGTATGTCATTTTCAAAAACACCAAATGTTCGGGTGTGAAGACGGTCCCATACACCATATGGTCTCACACACCAGTCTCCCTGGTCCCAAAACACCTCATCAACTCTAGACTCCATCTGCCTCGGGGTGTATGGTTTGACAACACTGATGACCCACTTCTCAGACTCTAAAATGCTTGTATTGTTTAGGCTTGCCCAATCAGGGCTGTCACTCACTCGCCACATGTGGATTTTCCCGGCAAGAACCACTCACAGCTTACAGTTGTTGCAGTGAGCTGAATTGAGCAACAGTGCATGCCATCCTGTACATGTACTCTGTATTACAATATTTTTTGTAGACATGTACTGTATCAGGACCCAATTTTATAGCTCTGCTTACCAATAGCAAACAATCCCTGATTACTGACAGAAAATTCCATTTTTACCATTAACCGGTATGTACATTTGTATTTCATGGGTTAGCGAGCAATTTTGGTTTATGCCCAAGCATTCATCCCGTAATTAAGAGTCTGTGCTAACATGCATGTGGTTAGCACAGAAAGATTTTTGCTAACGCTATTAAGTATGACATGTACATGTATACATGTACATGTATGTAGCAGAGTGATTCGAAGCACAGAATTCTGTGGTTACCTTAACCATGGAGGTACAATTCTACATGTACCTCCATGCCTTAACCATGAAATTGGGGCCTTGGTATTTGCAGAAATACAGTAAGGTTGAATGAGCATGCATGCATTATAATTGATTACATGTATGATGCACTACATAAATGTGTACATTTATACAGCAAAAAGAGAGGGTGACACAGAACCAATGCATTGCTGGCTGGAGTGGATTTAATCGATGTTTCGAGACAGTAAAACTGCTCTTCTTCAGGAATCTATACAAGTAAAAAAAAAACAATAACAAAACTTAAACAAAACGAACTTAACGACAATAACAGAACTTAAACAATGCACAATGTCGAAACATGCGGGTGAATATCTCAGCCAATGGTGGGAACCGTTTTGCCCGGTCATTCCCTCAGCTGAAATGAGTGAATGCAAATCTTCTAGTGACATAATGATGGAACAAACACAATGGACCCATCCAAGTCTAAACTTAAAGAGGAGATTATGGCATTCCTGAAGGAATTACATTATCTTCTATTGTGCTGATTGTCCCCCATACTGTGCAGCAAAACCCACAATTTCAATGCAGTAGAAGTAAACAAATTGATTAGATCAAAATGCCCATTGTGTACACACTAAGAAAAAATATGTTGGGGGGAGTACGTGTAGGTACCAGGTACCGTAGATACGTTTTTTCCCCTAGCTTCTAAAAAATAACCTGTTCTTGCAAAACTCAGTAAAACCATGGTAAAACTGATCGCTGCATATCAGAGCTTCTTTGAACGCATTAGGAGACTAGTGCAAAATTGCCTGCCATATACTGGTATGTGCACATGTTTATAATACTGTTCATCTCATCAAACTTGAAGTAATGTACAAAAACTAGGTCAGGATCTTGCATTCTTGACTGTAAAATAGCCATCACAATGGCTTTTCCTATTGTCGATCACAGTGTGTTTAACCATGGTAAAAATTGGTATGACCCCATCCAGCCTGATATCATCATAAATCACTTTGCCAGTGAATCTATCCGTGGCCTTGAGCATCAAAAGGCAAACACAAACTATACCTTCATTCACTGCCATGGTGATTCCTACAGCTTTTATTGTTTATCCCTGCTGCAAACTCTGATCTATTGTGTACACTCAATTGTATAGTCACCATACCGGTAGCTAGAGGAGGACGTCATTGACAATTGACAGATACAATGTATGCTTCTATATTTTCAAAATGAGTTTCTGGACACAATGTACAAAGTACATGTATACTCACAACATACGGTACATGTGAGAGCATGATAAAGAATAGGGTAAAAATTGTGGATTATACTGTGAAGTGATTACCGGTATCTTGTAAAATGTTACTGAGATGAACTGTAAACCAAGAAATTAGGTATAACGACAGAAACGTAAGTTCACACAGTCTCTGACGGATCTTTTAGAGATTTAACATTTATACATGTACATATACGTGTATACCGTATATTCACCTGTAGACATAAAAGGTACCGTACATATGTACGGTGCATGTATGACTATAGTATTGGTACAATATATGTGCAGATTAAAGCTAACCTCCTGCACAGGAAAATGTGTATTGCATGCCAAAGGACTGCACATGCACACATACAAGCAAATAGCTTCCCTGACTTACCGGTGGGTTTTCATTACAAACCCTCCTGAATCCAACACAATCCTACACTAAACTTTGGAGCATGCTGGATCCCATAGATTTTAACAGCAAAAACATATGAGACTTTTGTGTTCCTGCTGATCCGATCAATGACCTACAGAATTTGCCTGGTTGAAATTGTTAGATTATCCATATGGCCTACGTTTAAGGTCAACTAAACGTCAACTAGATGCATGCATGTACGTGTATGATGCACAGGTCAAGTTGTGTCATCGGGCCAGACCATATAGGATTCATTAGAATTGAAGCGGCCAGGGTAAGGTCAAGCTATTTTTATAATATGAAATTTCAGTGGCCACCTATGGTAAATGTACATTTCAAACTGTGAGTCAGTAAGCAGTGATGTGGAGCAAACTGATACAAAAAGAAATTAATTTTCAAGATAAAGGAGCTGTAACACACCCACCTGTTTGACGAGAGATTCAATTTAAGGTTGTGGTAATCTCGTCTCAGGAAGTATCGACTTTGCAGGGTCTAGCATTTAATAGCAAATTTCCTCTGTGAAAAACCCTACATAAGCTTTTGTTCCAAAATGACCTGCAGTCCTCAACAATGTACAGACACATACAGGTGCCTGTTTATAAGTTCATTGGTCTTGCTCATACATACTGTTTTGTCATGGGCTTTACCCCATACGGTACATGTAGTACAACATGTCAGTGTGAATCTGTGATTGTATTCAACAACTTATTAAACCTAAAGGGCCTTTCACATTGTCCAAAATGTCTTATCCATGTTTGACCCAGGATCAAATTGGACATTTCGGGAACTCCTTTCACACTTGGAAGAATCCAATACAGCTTCTAGTTCTACACATGTCTGAAACACATGTACGTTATAATCCTAGTTACATGTAGTACCGTATCTTATGCCAGGATCTTACAGTTTGATATGCAGAGGAATCTGCATGCTACATGAACTGGTGAGAATAAAGATTTCACACTTTGTTTAAATGTATGCTTTCCAATAGGGAGCCAGGTGGGAACGCCAGCCAATCATCCCCACCTGGCCCTCATAGGAAAGCGCACATATAAGGCAAAAAAAAATAGTTCAGCACCCAGTTTCCCTACCTACCCTATTCTGACAGCCCCTACCCTAATTTTTTTATTGGAAAAATGAGGGGAAAAAAACACCCCAAACCGTCAATTACTACCTTTTACAATACCCTTGACTACACGCAGACGCCTCCATATGATTGTACACAAATAAGTGCCAAAAAAGAAAACCTTCGTACCCTATTTTCAAATGCCATGTAATCGGAAGCATTAACTATTTTTTTTTAGCCTAAACAAAGCGTGACGTCATTATGTCTATTGCAAGCCCCAAACTTTCAAAGCAAAGAAGCAAAACATTCCATAAGCAGCTTCAAATGTGCAAAACTTCAGCCCATTTGTATTCAGGTATTAGGTACATGCCTTGCACCAAAGACAAGTTTGCTTTTTCATCCACCATCATTCAACATGTCCACAATAGAATCCAGGAAAAGGGTACTGTATGGGAAAATGCGTTAGCTCATTGGGTGCTGCCCCCTAAATAAACACCGAGGGGAAAATGGAAATATGGAAGAAAAAAAACCTTTGCATTGTCAAACATGTAGAAAGTTATTAACAAACCGAAACCACGTCTCACGTAAAGGTACCGCAAGGTGAAAACGGAAGCTGTCTTCGACTACCGACCAGCCGTACGTGATACTGGTACAGCAGATATACATGGCAGTGATATGCAGCATGCTTCCCCAGCATTTTGCAACAAGGTTTGTTCTTTCTTGGGGTCTTATATTTAATAACAAATATTACCAAAAAAAAAAAAAAGAAAAAAAACGACTAAAATTTTAAAAATTTTCGAACAATTTTATTACATAATCAGTTGTTCAACGTCAAGATTTTTGCGTGCTGCGGCTTATACGCCGCGCGGCTTATATTCCGAAAATTACGGTAGACGTTGTTTGGGGGGTGTAATATTGTACTTGAACTTTCCCAAATGCCAACCCCCCCCCCCCCCCTTTAAGTTTTCTTGCCTGTCTGATTGGAGTGCCTGGGGAGTCTTTTTTAGCATGGGTCTGCTCTCAGAACTCATTTTGGCAATTTTTGATGCTTCAATATTTTTACAGTGTTTTCATTGTCTCAGCTATTAATTTGGGTGGTGGTAGTGGAGGGGAGTGGTACATGATTGAATGTTTGTTCTAATTTACTGGTTAAAATGTTGAATTTAGTCACTTGACAAACAGTTCAAATAAGAACTTGCCAATCTTTCTACATCTCCCCTCCCTTCATTCAAAAACCCCTTTCAAAACCAAGCTCCATTTTTGATGTACCGGTACCATGCATGGAAGATTCCTCCATGATACTGATAGTGGATGCGCCAGGCTGTACAATTTAGCTTATGTTACATGTGTATACATACATGTACATTGTACATACATTGTACATTGTCAACAAAATGCACAGTGAAGCCTAAAGCTAATGGACATGCACACATACCGGTAGTGGCAAAGTAGCAACTGGTATACAATGCAGTATACAGGTACATCGTACAGTTTCTACACTTGGAAATAAATGTACAACTTCTGTACAAGTGCATGCACTGTACACTGGAATACTCACTCCTGATGAACATACAATGTAAAGGCAGCTTTTCTTCTCAACTGACGCAAGCAAGCGTAAACAAATCCAAGTGAATAAATCCACATTGGCAGCAACAGGAAATGAATTCCAATCAGGCAGCAGAGTATTGGAAGTTCAGCGCTTCTGAATAGAAACCAGTTTTACTATGGAGCACCAGCAGTTCAACATACCAGTAAATTGAGTGCTTTAAAAGTTAAAAGTCAACAATGTGACCTTGAAAGTTTGGCAGAGTTCTACAATGTACCGGTACCTCCCTGGTTCCTCCAATAGTACACAATACCATGAAAATCCTTCGTTACTGGTACAGTGGACACGCTCCATTGCTGGGAAGTACCGGTACATGTATGTATGCTGCACACTCTGATGTACACTCAAAATGTAATCCAGGGAAAATGTTAGGTTCTCAAATACAAACTTGTACCAAATTTACACCACCAACCTGAACCAGAAGCCAAGCATGTACACAATGTACAAGAACCCGGTACCTTTGCTAGTGGAAGTGTTCAGCGTTCACAGGCCCCCAAAAAATGTTTCAGCAACTGTGTAGCGTGCACCCATCACAGTATTTCAGAGCATTTAACCAAGGGCTTTGTTGCAGCCTTGACGGGCCTAAGAAAAACACTCCAAAAGATTTGCTCCCACAATGGAGTCCCATTGTGTGATGCGGGACAGGGATTGACAATGCAGGATAAGTATGTGGGTAAGCATCCAGAAGTGCATGTAAAGGCTGGGCAAGCGACAGATTTGCTCCTTCAACAAACTCAAGTAAGGCGCTGCTAACTGATGAAGTCATGCATAGCCAATGAGGGGGGGGGTGGGGGGACTTCATTTACATGCACGTGTACACGCACGTAGCGCTATTTACGACACCCTTTCACCCTGGACATGGTATAATGACAGAGCCCTAGTGAGGGTTCCCTTGAAAAAAATAAGGAAAACCAAAACGTGCCGATGGTGTTCGGAAATTATGCAGCTATGTGGTGCACACAAAGGCAGTGCCTTGACAAGTAGTCAATGAAAGAAAAACAAGAAAACAACTTGGTTGATAGTGTCAACAACCCTTTACTTTACCATTACCAATGCCACACGTACACAAGTACCAGTTTCTTAAAGGTACAGTATGTACACGTACGGGTAGTCTTTTAGAAGCAACTTTCTGACACAACTACATACATGTAGCAGAGGTTTCTTTAAATTGGTCTCAATTTTTCATAAAGTAACAAATGCTTGGTGAAGCAGTGCGACAAATATTATGTTGAGCAATTGTTTAGAATGCATTGATACTTTTAATAGTATAACCAAATATATGGATGTAACATGCACTGCTTCCCAACCCGGTGGAATGAAACACGTACAATATGCATCCTCCAGAAAATCATATGAAGCTCTAGAACAGTGAATGCAGTCCAGCACATTCACATGAGTATGCAGTGTTTGCTTTCACTGTGTGACAAACACATAAATCTATCTGCCTCTTTCTGAGCTACACAAACATGTTTGGGTCTTCATCAGGAGGCAACCATTACTTCATCCTCCCAGATAGTAATTTATGTCAGGGTTTTGTTTAGACATGAAACAACATTGGTGAATGATGTTGCTTCAAAGTGCATGGAACATGGCAGGATTTGCCATTACCGGTACATATTTTTCATAAAGAACCAATTTGAGAAGAATTATCACACACTGAGATCTAGCCACGCATTGTAGATTCATGTATACAAAACATGCATTTTTTGTACTGCGCTTGTCACATCTAGGTCACCAAGACTGATCATGTGCTTATTATTTATCACTTGAGGCACCCATGAGGCTTTAACAATGACTCAGGTTTTCATTCGGTGAGTACACCAAATCCCCTGCCTCCGCCAACCCCAGTTATTCACCCCTACCCCTTAGAGAATCCATGTTCAGATGGCGAGGGGGGGGGGATATGAAAACAACATACATCAAAACAAACAACAACACAACAAGACATGGCAAGCCTAGTACAGCTGGTCCCAGAGCACACAGCATTCAATTCAATAATCCAGAAATGGCTACTCATCAGAAGTCTTTTCATGGATATGGCATACAAAATGGACTGGATTTAACCCATTGGCATTACAATTGTACCTACATGTATGGTAGTAATCCTATTTCAAAATGTTGGGCCAAGGTGACACTTAAAGATATAATCCATCATTTGCAGCCATCCGAAAAGTAACTGGCGTAATTATTGTTGAAAAACATACTTGGTTGAAAGATAGTAAGGGGACTAAACTCCCTGTGAAATTATTCTTACTGGCAAGCTGTCATTTTGAAGTAATCAATGAAAGAAGACCTTTCCAACAGTACGTCTTAAGACGCACCGTAGGAAAATTTAAATTAGTATTTCGTTTTGTTATTCGGCGAAGCGCGCAAGCGTTGGCACGATGCACATGCGTGCGCAGTTGCTATAATTCGTTGGATCAGTGCGCGACATCGTGTAGCTGCAATGGGCTCAGTGAGAACGTGTCTCGGACGCTGAATTCAGGCCCAATTCAAAAAATGATTCAGCAACTTTTGATTTGAAATTGAGATCCTAGAATGCTGTTTTTCTCGGAATATATACAGCTGAAGCTGAGCTGAAACTTCATCAGGTTAGCTGTTCAGTATCCTTCATTAGATTTGAACACTTTTATTGCTTCAAACGAACAAAATGCACAAATTACAAATGATGGACTATAGCTTTAAAAGCAAGTGTGAAGCAATTGACAATGAGCGAGTCAGTCAGTCAAACCGTTAAGTCAGAGGATCAGTCAGTCAGTCAGGTACAAAGAGGACTATAGGCCGGCCCTCTACTGGAACCTGCAGTACGAGCAACAAAGAGAATGTACATTATATGTGTGGATTCAAAATTATTATTGGGAATGAATCAAAATCTTGAAATTTTGTTCAGGACACAAATGCACATTTTCTACAGACTTGCCGCAAGTAATTTCACAGTCCAATGACCAATTCATCAACTTTGACAGGAAAGCTGATTTCTTCTCAGAGTTTTGAGACAACCAACTGCTGAAAATAACTCCTGCGTCACCTGCTCTGCGGCGCCTTGATGCACTATTCACTCTACATGCACGTTGGAGAGTTCCTCTTGAAAGAGAAACTTGTTCAAGTGTCTACCGTATAAAAAATCATGCATAAATTTGTAAAATACATGTACCGGTATGTGCAAGCTTGTACATCTCATATTGTGCAACTGTGATCCACAGGACAAAAACACAAACATGTACAGTGTACATTGATGTACCATTAAGATAAATACCAAGAATTTCAGTTGACAATGCAACTTCATTAAAAAGATGTTAAAAGGCATAGATTTCCACGCTTATTTAACAAAAAAAATTTTAATACATATTATGTATACATTATGTACATGCACAGTACAAAACTTTATACATGTTCGTATGCTTGTAAAATATCTCATTACAATCTCATTTGCAAATATATGCATTTGGACAAAGTCTGAAACTGCACACTGACGTCAATGTGCTTGCATGATTCAATCTGTTCCAATTTAATGGCATTATATTCATTTAATGGACCAGATTTCACTGAACATGATACAATTGTACATGTACATTGTACGTGTACATACGTGCACATACGTGTACGTGTATACATGTAGCTCAAACTTGATTATGTATACAGCAGCCACCTACCTCTGAATTCTATATCTTGAGTTCGAGTTCTTCAGCAATACGGCCTACATGTAAGTGAAAAGTCCTTTTTGAAAACTGCTACGCCTGCATGTGAAGTTACCCTATAGATGAAAAATAAAAGAGAGGAAGCTTTTTCATAACAGTACAATCTACATTGTAATTCCAGTGACTAAGATTCAGACACCAATTTTTTTCACGAAAGCTGTAGAGTACATTATAACTTTGGTTTAAAATGATATACTGGTAGTGGTACACGTATGTACATTGCTATACTTGTATACGGTATCACATCCCCTTCGTTTCTCAGCTGTCCTCACGAAATTCAGCCCTTACCCATAGCTTTAACCAGCTGTCTGAAAATGTGACCTCTACCACTAACACAATTTCCCCTCAAAAACACCTCTGGCCATAAAGAATTTAAATTACTCTGGCCTCAAAAAGAAATCACCCCTGCATGGGCCTCATAAATTCAACACCAGTCATCAGATGTCCTGTGCATGTGATCCAATGACATTCACTGTGGCAAAAACTTCCAGACACCCCACCATCCTGACACCATTATCAAATTTACACATGTCCCACTTAATAACCCCGTTAATTTTTGACCTTTGTTCAGGGCACCCTAGAAGCCTTGTTGTTTTGCCCTTGAGCCTTGGTGGAACAAAAGGCTTGGAAAGGGATTAATCAGGAAACACTTACTTTTTTTGGGAGGGGGATGGGGCAGGGACTCTTAATCTTAAAACCATGGGCAGTACACAAAGTGTACACACATTCTTGTTACTTGTTAGGTACAATAAATATACCGTAGTTGTAGCTAGACTAAACATGAGTTGTCCCATGGTACTATGGGGACCGAAGATGCTAATATGGGGACAGCAGAAGTCCCCACAACTCGGTCCTAATTTATACCCTATTACATGTAAACAATGACAAACTTCCACAGGGTGACAGTACCACAAGGTTGGTCAGTACACACGTACACATGGCCAGATGTACACATGTACCATCCACATGTTTATATTTCATGATTGCAATTTAAATGTACACATTCACCTTTAAAATTGGTATCCCAGCTACCGGTAGAGTTTAAAAAAAAACCTCCCAAGCCATATTCAAAATTACAGAGTCCACTTCAAAATCTGAAAATACACCCAACATCACCCAACATCACCCAACATCACCAACTGTCTACATGTAAATGTACATTTGTACTTGTACTTGAACCCACCCCCCCCCCCCAAAAGTGTCAAACGTATTTTGAAGTATTTTTCAAAGACAGTTTTGCTACCAAGGAGTACCGGTATTTGTGTATTGTTTGGGTTGTACACACACCCAGTTATCTGAGACTGAGAGCAAGGAAGCGAGACCGACTAAATTTCGCGATGAGAAATTCAGAGTTGTTCCTCACCACCAGGATCGTTATCACCAGGGCAAACCAATAGCAGATGATTAACACAGTAACACAACCCAAGGCAAAGACACCAAACAGCCATAATAACTGCACTGTTAATGACTTTCCTTGTCCCAATCACCTCTCTCTATCCACCCCCCCCCCCCCAATCGCACCAAAGGATGCCATAGGGATATTGATTATGAAATTGGCGAAATTGCATTGCTTGGACAATGAATTTCTGCTTATGCAGTCCCTCAGGCACATGTACCGGTACATTGCAAGTGCTTGGCTCTTCCATGACATTTTCATCACCACTCTTCTTCATCTTCCAACCCCTAAAAGGTGCAAAATTTAAATCTGTTCATTAAAGATGCATTCCCCATGTTCATCAACAAATTTGATTTTTTTTTTTCTCTTAATACATTTTCACCTTGTATGTTTTATTTATTCCAACCAACTAACCTCCTTTTTTATAAAAACTTATTTTGGGCATCTGCAACCTTTTGAAAAAAACGTTTTTATTTTCGGCACAAACAGATGAGTACACTGGCTTCCAGTCCGCACATTATCGATAGTGATTGTGGGGCAGGAATTAGCTTATTCTGTGAGAACGGAATTACTGTGGGACCGTCAAATTTGTAAAGTAATGATTCATCAACTAAAAGTGGGATAATTGTTTTTCAGCCAATGTGTCATTCAAAAGTGATTAATTTTGTATTGCTAGAAAAATAGCAATTTAGAAAAGGAATCTATTTTGGGGGATGAAACTCACACAGCCAAGGGAATCCAACCTGAACATAACATACAGTACATACATATGCAACTCTTTTTGCATTTTGTTTTCTCTAAGTAGCAACATTTGGATGTTGAAAAACTGACTGCTTTGACAGTTACCTCACAGGAATTCCTCCCTCAACATGTTGAAAGTTTCAACCCTCAAGAATGGAAACAACAAGCATTATATAAACAACACATTGGTAAAGGTTAACCATTCAATCTCAAGGGTCATTTTTTTAACAGCCTACACCTGAATTTCACAGAAGAATGCCGTCATCAGACGAGGGGGGAGGCCCAACAATATCCCATCACAAATCAACAGTTCCCAGCTTCATTATAAACAATCTGATGGCATTGTTGAAAGCTGAATTGTTGAAGGGATTATTCAGGATGTTTGGCCCCTGTCAGACATGGCACGCACACTGGAGCAAACATATGAGAGGAGTTTTCTTGACAACAGAATGAGCTATTGGTTGGGAACTATTAATCTTTTATCATTATTAAAAAATGTCTACAGATGCAAGGTGATGATGATGAATGCCAGGTTTTGAGAACAGAAATAGTTTTTCATTCTTATCCAGGGCTTCAGCATTGTTACCTGTAAAAACCAAGACAATCTCAGATGTCACAGGGGATTATAATTTAGAATGTTACGTATGTACATGTAACATGGACCAAAAAATGTCACAACGTTTCTGTCCACGTTACGTACCGGTACGTTACCTACACATAATTGTGTTCATTGTGGCTGTTGGCACTCCTCAATGGGTTATACACGTAAATATGAATGAGATGACATTTGGGTGAATTCATGTACATGTACACTGTACATGGTAATTACTGGTAGTGTCGTGTCAATTTGTATTAAAAAATTTTGTCGTTTGTTACGTACCTAATTTTTTACGATGACCCCTGCAATTTCTAAAGTACAGAGGTTTTCTATATTGTTTATTTGTACACATGGTCATTAAGGTCTCAGAAATGCGCAGGAAACAACTGAACAGAATATCTTACTTTGCTGTACCCTCCACTGTCCCCCTCTCAAATCCCAAATTTGCAGACAATTGTATCCTGTTAGTGTGGGAAATGCCTGCATGTATTTGGTAGACCCTGTTGTTAGGAACAATGCATACTTTCATTTGGCTGCAGACACAACAATCCCCTTGTCAGGTCAACCACAAAAAATGTACTGAGTTTCACCATGGTCTCACATTCCACATATTTTTGTGTATGCATGTAAACCATATGCCAGGCTATAAACCTACATTGTACCCCCCCCCCTACATATATCATACATTTTTTTGAAAAACAAGTAAAAAACACATTCCCCAGATGCTGCGTAAACATTAGTTCACAAATTATATTTGGAATACTCTTTTCAAGGTCAGGATCCCTTATGAGTCACCACTCCGCACAGTGGGGAGCGAAGAGCGTGTATTTGCTCAGGTCTGTACACTGTACAGTATATTTGTACCTTCAAGTACATATCGTGTACATGTACTGGTACATGAGCAGATTTATCAGCATGAACATTATGGCAATAGACCTTGCAAAGTATACTTCAAAAACCTGTCGTGTATTTTACGGGAATACATGGTAATTGTACAGTACACTGTACACACGTACATGTACATCCAGGCATCATGTATTATTATACACGTACAACGTGTGTGATGTCCTATGGTTTACATTTATTTTGTGTCCCGACTAACCTAAAAAATAAAATACATGAATACATATAGATGGACTATGTGAAAGGAAAGAAATCATTAAATTATTGTGTGAATTGATGACTTACATTGTACATGTAACAATAAAATGAACATTTTCGACCTCAACTTTACTTTTTCAGTAACGTTACGCAGATACATGTAACAATTGGGTAAATTCTAGCAACACGGGAGTCTCTGACTAGAAGTGTTTGATACAAAAACGTTCACAGAGCAGTGAATGTGAACTGGCGAGACTTGCACACTCTGTTATTATTTCAATACTCAACGAATACTGTACCTGTATTTAAAGCACAAGTTTCAATCAACCTTGGCAGCAATTCCAGGTCACTACCGTATATATTTAGACTCAGCCGCCAGAGCCAACAGGATGCAATCCCTACTTGGCGAGTCTACCCCCACTATAAATGGCTGTAGGAGAAGTATAATCCCACACTGAACTGCTGAACTGAATCCCTGGCAAGATTCCACATGTACCGGTACGTGGCTTGGCTTCAGGTCAGAAGGAAATCCCACTGACTGCTTGCCTTGTGATGACTATCAAGTCACTTGGTGCGAGAAAAGGTACAGTATCTTAAAGGATCCCTCAGTCAGAAAGTACATGCATACCGTATATTCCAAGGTTTCAATTTGCATTCATACTAGCTGAACACACAGCTACAGCCACGGGTCGTTGGTGACACAGGTTTCTACACAGCCGCTGCAACAATAAGAAACCACTCTGTCCTCTTAATAATGAAGCGTTCAAAGCACTTTGCACAATGACTGTCCCTGTACATGTAAATGTGTAACTAGCCACTTCCTCCGGCATCCATAGGGTACAAGACCCCTGTTGTCTGGGATGATACTGTTGGGGAATGGATGAGTCGATACACAATTCTTTGGTTGAGGACTGTGTTTAACCGTGACTGTTTATTCCACAACAATTATGTTATTTACACATTGACTGATTGAACTGGTTACAGTGAATTGAGACAAAGAGAACTGGGTGAACTGAAATAGACTAGAATAGAAATGGAAATGGAAACAGAATGAAGAACTGCTAGTGGAGCAGGACTTATATACTGGTGGAAAACAGGAAGTCTTGAGAATAAGAAATACTTAAGAATGGGAAAACTTAGTCATATCTTGGTTTCCTTGAGTCTTAGAAAAATGACTAGGAATGAGTAATATAGTTCCTTAAAACAATGATCTTGAAAGTAACTTGGTTGTACTAAGAAACTGACCAGTGACTTGTGTGTGGGCAGTGAAGGTCATTTGCTCTGTATAAAAGTATAGGGCCTACACATTGCATAGGCACTGTGTGGGTGTATGTGTATACAAGGAAAACGATGAGTAATGCATTCAGGAGAATTAATCATTAAAAAGTTCAAAAGGAACATTGATAATTAAAGTGTGATAATTAACTAAGAATTAAGATGAATTGATAATTAAGAATTGATAATCTGAAAACGCTACAGGAGCCCCCTTCCAGTGAGTGTGTGGCAATTAACGAGCGAATGTAACATAGCGTTTAGGCCAATGCACTCTACGTCCAGAACGGGTTGTGCGAGTTGCGTTATTAGTGTTCTCAGGATGAACATCAACTGAGGGGTTGGACTGAAGTGATGATTTCGGAACTGCGGTGTTCTGAGAAGAAGTGTCTAAATGAGCACTTTTCAGTCGGTCGATGCTGATAGTGTCTGTGCGATTGTTGAAATCGACGACAAAGTGTTTAGCAGAACGGCTGAGAACTTTGTACGGTCCATCATATGGTGGTTGTAGGGGTTTGCGCACAGAGTCTCGACGAACGAAAACATGGGTACATGAATGTAAATCGTCTGGAACGTTGGTTTTTGTCCGTTGTTGTGCGCGGGGTGTAGGTGGCTGAAGTTCATGCATGGTGCGTTTCAGGCGATGAACATAGTTTGTCGGGTCCAACTCAGCAATGTCACTAGAACTGTCGAAAAATTCGCCAGGTAAGCGAAGGGTAGTGCCATATACGAGTTCAGCAACACTGTGGTGGAAATCAGATTTGACTGCTGTGCGGATCCCAAGAAGAACAAGCGGTAGTGTTTCTGTCCAGTTGTTAGGATTCAACTGCGCCTTAATCGACGTCTTTAGTTGGCGATGGAATCTCTCGACAAGTCCATTCGCGATTGGGTGGTATGCTGTGGTGCGGATGCGTTTGGTACCAAGCATATTGGTGAGAGCGCCGAAAAGGGCTGATTCGAACTGAGTACCACGATCAGTTGTGATGGTAGATGGTACACCAAATGCAGCAACCCATCTAGTGATGAAAGCACGGGCTACTGTTTCTGCTGTGATGTCATGCAGGGGGATGGCTTCTGGCCACCGCGTGAAGCGATCAATGCAAGTCAGGATGTAACGGCATCCATTGGAAGGTGGCAAAGGACCAACTAGATCTATGTGTACATGATCAAATCGTGCACTTGGGCCTTTAAACTGGGAAAGTGGTGCAGCGGTGTGACGATGGATTTTAGCTCGCTGACACTGTATGCAAGATTTTGTCCAATTTCTTACATCGCGGTTGATACTTGGCCAGACATAACGGTCTGTGATGAGGCGTTGAGTAGCACGAATACCAGGGTGTGACAAGGAATGAAATGCGTTGAATACCTGACGTCGCAAGTCATTTGGGACGAATGGTCGTGGATTACCTGTGGACATGTCGCAGGTAAGGGTCGTGTCACATGATGGGAGTGGCATGTCCTTGAAAGACAGCGAAGATGAGGATTGACGAAGTTGTTGGAGTTCGTCACATTGTCGTTGTAATTCAGCCATCTTGTTGAAATCGATGGGTGTGTGGGACTGCTCTGGGCTGAGAAAGTTGAGCTCGATTCGCGAAAGAGCGTCCGCGGCAGGGTTGTCACCACCTTTGACGTATCTGATGTCACAAGTGAATTGTGAAACAAAATCAAGATGGCGAATCTCACGTGGGGAATGTCTGTCCATTGATGCTGACAGAGCGTATGTGAGGGGCTTGTGATCAGTGAGCACGTGAAACTCTCGACCCTCGAGCGAGTGACGGAAATGGCGAATGGCCAGATACACAGCTAAGAGTTCTCGTCCAAAGGTGCTGTAGCGCGTTTCGGCTGGTTGGAGCTTTTTGGAGAAGAATGAGATCGGCTGCCATGAATCATCTACCCATTGTTGAAGAACAGCCTACTGCAACATCCGAAGCATCTGTCTTGACGCTCGGCGGAGCATCTGGCTTGGGATGTGTGAGGAGGGTAGCGTTTGCGAGAGCAGCTTTGATTTCTTCAAATGAGGCTGCAGCTGCGTCATTGAATGTGATTGGTGCTGACTTTTTTCCAGTGTTAGCCAGCAGAGCTGTGAGAGGATGGAGAACCTGAGAGCACCGTGGGATGAAGCGGCGGTAGAAATTAACAAGTCCAAGAAACTCTCTCAGCTTTGTCAGTGTAGTAGGTTGAGGAAAGTTCAAGATTACACTGACCTTTTCTGCGAGTGGACGTACCCCGTGGCAGTCGACTTGGTGTCCGAGGAACTCAAGTGAGTTCACTCCAAACCGACATTTTGCAGGGTTGATGATGACTCCGTACTGACTGAGACGATCGAACAGTAGGCGGAGATGTTGTGCGTGCTGGTCAGCATCTGTGCTTGCGACCAACAGATCATCAATGTAAGCGTAGCAAAAATCAAGTCCACGAGTGACTTCATCAATGAATCGCTGAAATGTTTGGGCAGCGTTGCGTAACCCAAATGGCATGCGGACAAATTCAAATAGTCCGAAGGGAGTAGTGATGGCCGTTTTCGAGATTGAGTCAGGTGCCATTGGAATTTGATGATAAGCACGGACAAGATCAATCTTCGAAAATACTGTCATACCGTGTAGGGATGCGGCGAAATCTTGGAGGTGTGGAACAGGATACCGGTCAGGCACAGTGGCGCGATTGAGTCCGCGATAGTCTCCACATGGTCGCCAGTCGCCAGGTTGTTTCTTGGGGACCATGTGAAGTGGAGATGACCAGTTACTGTCCGATGGACGAATGATGCCTAAGTCCATCATGTGTTGAAACTCGTCTTTCGCTACTTTAAGACGGTCCGGTGCAAGACGGCGTGGACGTGCGGCAGAAGGTTGACCTGTCGTGACGATGTGATGTGTGACATTGTGTTTCACTGGTGTGTCACGATAGCAAGGTCTCGTAATGTCGGGGTAATCTTTCAGAATGTCCGCGAACTGTGATGAGGTTGGCGTCGCGAGGACAGGACTGAGCAGTGGTGCATTCGAGGATGTTCCTGTAACACTCAATGTAGTTGTTGCATCAATTAATCTGCGATGGCGAAGATCAACAAGGAAGTTGAAGTGTCGCAGAAAATCAGCGCCTATGATTGCGTGTTGGACATCAGCAACGATGAAAACCCAGCGGCATGGCCGCCGGAGTCCAATGTCAAGAGTCAAAGATCTTTCTCCGTAAGTGGCAATTGCTGAGGAATTGGCCGCTTGAAGATCTTGACCGTGACGACGGTGAGGACGTTCACGAGAGGAACATGGTATGACGCTTACCTCTGCTCCTGTGTCGATGAGAAATTGCTGTGTCGTTGCTCTGTCCGTTACATAGAATAGGCGACTAGATGAGGACGGGCCAGCAGAGCTTGTCGCCGCTAGTTGCTGGCTGGGCCGTTTCCCGAAGACGAGGAGGCAGGTGTAGTGAAGAGCAGGGTTTGGTGCACTTATGAGCATTAGCACCAAACTTGCGATGATACCAGCAGAGAGTATCGGGAGATGGACTGCGGGTGCGTCGATGGCGATCACGGGACTGGCTGCGGCTACGACGCTGAGGTTGACTGGACAAGGCAGAAACTTGTGCTTGTAGCTGGGTGATTTGTTGAGCTAGTTGTTGAAATTGCGTAGCCTGTGAAGGTGAAATCTCCCCAGTTTTTACCGTGGCAACATGGCTGGGAAGAGGTGTGACTTCCACAATTTTGTCAGCCAGTTTAGCCAACTGCTCAATGTTGACATCATCGGCGGTGGAGGCCAACACGAGTTGTACGTTGCCAGGCAGGCGTTGGAGAAACAGTTGCTTGAAGATGGATTTTTCCAACTTGCACTCACCAAGCAGCTGTTGCATTTTGCGTAGAAGTTGGGACGGTTTCCTGTCCCCCAACTCCTCAGTTGTCAGGAGTTTCTGCAGTCGTTTTTTCTCCGATTCGGATGTTCGCTTGATGAGCTCCTCCTTCAGTGTTGTGTAGGGCTGGGTGGAAGGCGGGTTAATGAGAATGTCCCGCACTTCTTGTGCGATGGAGGGTTGAAGGGAAGCGATTACATATGCGTAACGCGTCTCCTCTGAAGTAACACCACGAGTTAAAAATTGGGCCTCAACTTGCATGAACCAAATGAGTGGGTCATTTGGCCAAAACGGTGGCAATTTTAAACTAACCGCAGCGATGGGCGGATTAACAGTGGTGCTGGTACTGGGAGTAGTCATAGTTCAGCAATGTTGTAGCAGTTCAGTTTTGATGAAGTCCAATTGTCGGTATCACTGGATCGCCAATTTGCTGTGTTCACTGTCGTCTGGGTCACCAATTTGTTGGGGAATGGATGAGTCGATACACAATTCTTTGGTTGAGGACTGTGTTTAACCGTGACTGTTTATTCCACAACAATTATGTTATTTACACATTGACTGATTGAACTGGTTACAGTGAATTGAGACAAAGAGAACTGGGTGAACTGAAATAGACTAGAATAGAAATGGAAATGGAAACAGAATGAAGAACTGCTAGTGGAGCAGGACTTATATACTGGTGGAAAACAGGAAGTCTTGAGAATAAGAAATACTTAAGAATGGGAAAACTTAGTCATATCTTGGTTTCCTTGAGTCTTAGAAAAATGACTAGGAATGAGTAATATAGTTCCTTAAAACAATGATCTTGAAAGTAACTTGGTTGTACTAAGAAACTGACCAGTGACTTGTGTGTGGGCAGTGAAGGTCATTTGCTCTGTATAAAAGTATAGGGCCTACACATTGCATAGGCACTGTGTGGGTGTATGTGTATACAAGGAAAACGATGAGTAATGCATTCAGGAGAATTAATCATTAAAAAGTTCAAAAGGAACATTGATAATTAAAGTGTGATAATTAACTAAGAATTAAGATGAATTGATAATTAAGAATTGATAATCTGAAAACGCTACAATACAATATGAGGCACTCGAGATGGGAGGGGCCAGACTACTGTACAGTCATAATCTGTATACATGTAGGTCTGTGTGGGTGGATATAGTGTACTCCACTGTTGCCTTTTGCCATTCCTTTATTTCAGGTGAATCCTTGCAGTGTGGTTGCCCGTCACAAAGGGCAAACTGTGGTGAACCTGCCCTGATGATATATGTATGTAAAATACTGCTTATGAATGAAAACCACAAACAGTCCTTCTGATTTGAGGTGTGCGATCACACCCCCATGCCATCACACACCTAAAAGCTTCCTGAGAAGTGTGAATAATCACACGCCTGAATCCCTCTGTACCACACACCTCCGCATACATTTACGGCATAATTATACTTCATAATTTGTGAAAAAAAGTATGTTGATGAACAGAAAATGTTTTTACTGTAAACGAAGATGAATATTTTTTTTTAAATACCAGATTGTTCAGTCCCCGCTTGGACCACAGAATCGCACGCGTTAAAATCACACGCCTAGAAAAAATCCAGGTGTGCCTTTTTCCACACGCCTGTGATTTGTAAATCAGAAGGACTGCACAAATGCTATGGGATTGTGAGAAGCATGTGGGTGGAAATGGGGGGGGGGGGAGGTAACTATGTGATCTAGATTTGGGGGCTACACAGCAAAAAGGCTGTACAATTTAAATTTACTTTACAATTTCTAAATATCCAAATGTTTAAACAAGAAATGCTCAGATTCTGCACAGCATGAGTACTGTACGCTCCGATTTTGGCAGTTTTTAAATTCCAACTAGGAGTACAGTTCTGTAAATGATTATAATCTTTGTCATCAATCAATATTACCGGTAACTTGAAGAGTGCCATGCATTTGAAGTTAAATGACATCTGATAAATATCTTTTTATACTGACCTTCAGAGTCCCTCATCAAATGGACGATTTCAGGGCGACTCCAAATTTCTCAGCAAAGACAGAACCTCACACCTGTGGATAAACATAAATTTACGCCAAGAATTACACCTACGTGTAGAAGCATCATTTGTACAGTACATGTGGGCATTATCTAATTGCTACCATTAAATCGTGCTGGAGTAGTCAGAAGACACCATGCAGGGAACTCCAAAAGTTTGCAAGAAATTACTCATCGCACTGCGGTATGGCTTCGATAATCTCCAGGCTGCTACATAAAAAAAATTGTTCATTTCAATCAGAGGTAATACGAACTCAGCAGGAACGGATTCCACGACAGCAGTCATTTTTTTCATTGAACAACGTAATTCTTCTTTGAAATGCCAAAATGTACTGGATGGTGAATGGCTGCAGAATTTTTTATACACAGACAATGTGAACAATGTGGGCACTGTGATTCACACTGTGGATTTCTCTGAAGGCAAGGGCACAATGGGACAGAAATAATTATTGATTATTCAAACAATTAATCTCGGCAAATACTGGTACATGTACAAATGTACGTGTACGGTACATTTGCTGCATGTGTGCATGCGTCCAGCATTTTGTGTTCAGTAAACACAAATTGATTTAAAAAACAAGTCCTTTTTGCTCTGATTCACTTGCATGACAAAGCGCGTGCACCGTGGGAAACTCTATTAATTTATTTCGGGGGAAAAACAACGGAAATAAAGTGGGAGGATTTCATTATGCTAACAATTTCTTATTGTATCAAAAACAAAACATTCTGCCCCTACACAAAATGTGTTGAAAGAACACCCGTATTCAACTTTACATCCAAATCTTTCTTTTTTGGAAAAGAAATATTATGGTGATGGGCACTTCAACTTGGAAGACCAGGAGGTCCAAATGTGGTTCTAAACCCTTACCTCAATTTATTTCTCTCAGGGGTATGAGATGGAACATTTGACTTTAATTCTATCATACTGCACTATAGGCCCTATCATGAATTTTATATCAAGTTGGCTTGAGCGATTCCTGGTCAGAATCCAATAGGATCGATTCCAAGTTTGGAATTGGATTTGTGATTCCACTTTTTTTTGTGGAACTGATTCCCAGTAGTAATGTAGTTCAATTCTCCCATGAATAGATTCAAGACACTTCGAAACAAATTTTTTTGTCATTTGACATGTGTCCATATGATTTGTGACAAATAGCTTTTCAAGACTTGTAAAAATGTTTTTAAAAATGTATACAATGTGCATGTATATCTTTTTAATGACACTGTATTGAATTTGACTACTGAAATTATGGAGGTCTTTTCTCATGGTGGTTTACAACACATGTAGATGGATAGAAATTTGGATTCAATTCCAAATGAAATAGTGACTCCTACAAATGTACCGTATCTACATGTAAGCTATGGAATATGAATGGATTCAAAACATTTGGAACCGCCCAAGCTTACATAATATCAAAATGTATTATTTTCTTAACTGGGTTTCAGTAAAGTGGTCATGTACAAATTGTACACATGTACCGTACATGGGTATTGTATGCATTCCTCTAATCACTCAAACATGTATTGTACAGTAGAGTAACTATGTACATGTATGTATTGTACACAGACAGTGTACAAGTATGTATTTGGGTCGTGGTTATGTAAATTTATTTCAAAATTTAAAAGGCTTTGCTTGACAGAATTGAATTGAGGCAATAAGTGACTCACTGGAGCCAGTGGTGTCAATTGTGCAGTCTGCGGCATCCAATTAATAACAAGAAGAAACACTGTAATCAGTCAGAAGCTTTGGATACATTTTTATTCAAGGTGGCTTGAATTAAATTCAGAAAAAAAATCAAATACCGGTATGCTGTTGCAGCATTGGTTGCATTTTATTCAATGATTTGAATACATTAAGAAACAATCAAGTATGCTGTTATAATATTAATATTAACTCTCTTTTCAGATTGCCGTCACATTTGTAACACAGTAATGTGTACATTTATAGGCCCACTCTCCTGAAGACGGTCAGAGCATACTGACCAGAACGTCAAGTTTATACCTCTGGTTCTTTTCAGAACCATTCTCTTAGTTGAGAAATTATTCCCACGTGGTGTTTCCGCAAACCTTTCATTATTTAGTATCTCCACCATGGAAAGCCTCAAATCTTACTTAGGCCTAACATGAGTTTAGCTCAGACTGTGTGCATGCACACTGAATGTAACTAAATTATTATACAGGAAAACATTGCCATTTTACAAGATCAAACAAATGAAGCGTACAAGATTCTACGGCCCAGCGGTATGTATTCATTTGTACATACATCCGTATATGTACACTACGTGTAGTGTACATATACATCCGTATATGTACACTACACGTAAACAGGTACCGGTCCTCTTACCCGGTATGCACATGCAGTTCACTGGCTAACAACACATCACTTTAATATGGTTATGAGACAAATGGAGTCAATTATTAAAAGATTAAATTTTAGCCCTGTAGGGTATTGCAACTGTTTATTTTGCTTTCTCACCTCAAATATCCAACAATACTGGTAGGCTGCCAAGACTGGCCTCATTATTCACAGTTTCCTCTTTCTTATCTACAGATTATCTTATAATCCACTCATCCAGTCCCACCAATGATGATTTACTGCTGCTGTTCACACTCACAGCAGCACAGTTGTATGCAAATGTACGGGATGTTATTGTACAATGGTGCAGCATGCAATATCATGTGGCAAAAATAAATGGGTAAGTAGTATTATTTAAATTGGGGGGGGGGGGGTGCCACAAAACCACAATGGCTTTATCAGAGTACCGTATGTACATGTGACCTATTTACTCTTGGCCTTTACCCTGTGTTAATCATGCAGCCCACAGCCACTACTCTTGAACTTTAACACACAGCACCTACATGTACATACTTTATTTATTGTGAATGTATGGGGAAAAACACTTTTCAAGGAAACACCTCTGGGAAAGACAAAAACAACAAACAAGATTCCACTTTGGACAATCAACTTACATGTACATTCAGACTATTGTTGAAATTGGGTTAAAAATAACTGCAAAAATGCACAGTGTATAAGGACCTGTTGGAATGTACAGTACAATGTGAAATGTCATCTCTGCAAACAAAGGAGGAAAGCCCAAAATTTCCGTTTGGGAAAAAAATGCAAAAATGTGAGGGCCCAAACTGTGTTACAAACACCTTGAAGTGTATTGTACATGTAAATGAATAAAGTTGACACATCCACAACAAACATCCACTGTCTCAAGAAAAGGACATTTCAAGGCAAAATCAGAAAAAAAAATACCAGTGCATGTGTACAGGTACACGTTCATGATGATGCACATGGTAGTCATTTGTCCATTGTGTCAACAAAGCTCAAACTGAAATGATGAAACTTGCATAATTAATGCCCCACGAGAATATCACCCATGTGTGTGTTCGTACATGACTTAGCGGAGTAATTACTCATAATTACAATGTATGTACACACAAGACTAGTGCATAAAAATACTGCACACAAGACTGAACACATCATGTACGAGTATGTGTGATTATCAGTGCTGGTTGCTGTCTCACAAAGATGTCTGATGTTTACTAATTAATGAAGGGCCGAGGCTTGTGTCTCTCACATCGCTGGTACCCCATCAGACAGCTCTGTTTGCTTTTTTCTTGACCCTACACTGAGCATTCTGTCTAGCTGGTGCATGTTGTCTAGCCAGGCAGACTGCAAGTCAACAATGAGTCAAGGATTTGTATTCTTCAATGCTGCAATGACATATTCATGGTACATGTATACATGTCTAATGAGACATATGAATGAACACTGTGAACCTATTTAAATGTAAATTTGTTACCATTGTAGTCCTGTTGTTCTACATAGTTGTCATGCAACATACATACTTGTGTACATACATGGTGTACATGTACCGGTACTTCGAGTGCGTATTTGCCTGCAATCGGGAACCCCCTATTGTCACTCTTCTTTTTTACATACTGTACATGTACTTTCACTTTTTAGGAAGAACTTCCATTTTTTTTACACTATCTCCAAATTGGGGACCTTCGGGAATAGGGGACCCTATTGTCCTCTATTGAATGCAGCACAAATGCATGCACACAGATACCGGTATTGTAAACTTACTTACATGTACATCATGTACATGTACGGTACTACTCCGTCCAATGATCATACTGGTATTTAATTATGCACTAGTGTTGTACATAATTGGAACCTACTAAATAAATACTAATGCACATTGAACTACACTAGACTTTGATCATGTTTTTGCTCTCCCCCTTGCCAATTAACAGAGAAAAACAACACAAACACCTGATGCCTTTGAAACTGTTGTACAGACACAAGATGCACGACAACATTCAAGTAGAAGTCATTCTTTTGCATACATGAAATAAATGCCATTTGCATGTCAAACTCAACAACCATAGTCCAAATTCCAAACATTTTTCTCCTCCAAAAAAGAGTTTTGGGTTCATAGCATAGTAATGAAAATATTTTATGAGGCCAAGCATTACCACTAACACAAGAAAATTCACATAACAAAACATATCCACCCCCCCCCCCCCCCAGTGGCATATATTTTTCTGATACATGATGTGAATGCATGACAGTGTTACGACTGTGGTTACAGGTGCACCCAGCATGCTTGCCTGGGATGATTGCCTCCATAAAATGCGTTCCTAGTCATTGATGCGCATATCTGCTTCTGGACTGGGAGAGTTAAAACTCTCAATTAGCATCATTAAATTTACGTCTTACAGCAGTACTTCCTAAAGTTAGACAGTGCTTGTGATTGACTTGTGATTGATTTGTGATTGAAACGATTACAATTTCTGCAATGAAAGATCTTGGCTAATACATGTACATGAAAATTTATCCGTTTTGGTAATGTGCATACCGGTACACTTGTACCAGTACACTGTACAAGCATACATGTGTACCATGTACATGTGCTGTTAAATGCAAAACCCTTTCAAACTCAAGCTGAGCAAAAGAGAAGGCAAATTTATACAAACTTGTAATGTGATGCCTAGAAAATACAAATTCACAAGTTTACTTTGAATTCATTTAAGTTAACAAATTTATGCAATATTTCCTACGGTATTTCACAATCACATCAGTAAGCAGTGAATAGGAGGTGCACATCACGATGTACCGGTACATGTGTAGCCATGGTACAGTACATTGTTGTATGTACAAATGTATGTACAGTACACACTGTTCAGTACGGTATGTGAACATTTTAAGCCATCTGAGGAAAACAATATTAAGGACTTGTAACTAATAAACACCCACCCACCAGCCTCAGTGAACTTCCCCCAGATGGAAGAATGGGAAGTCCTACAATGAACCCTTTCCTCTGTCTGTCTTGTGCTGAGGAAACATCTTGCAATCTCAGCGCTCCCACGTACACATTGCATCACTCAGATAAGGCAGATGGCTTAAAACCCAGAACCTGCTGCAATATTTTTGCTGAACTACCAACACAATCCAACACATCCTGACTCAAGGCCTAACACTATCCAAAAATATCTCAGGTCGAACCCTGAGATTTCAGGAACCCCTTTCAAACTATAGCTAGAATCACTTCCACATGGGCCAGCAGAAAATGCAAAATATATGGTAAATCCATGTAAAAATTGCTGACATGTATTTAGCAGTGAAAAGCACATGGTACACTCATGGGACCAGGTTTCCCTCAAGGTGTGAAAAGGGCTTTTACTACAGCCTGCTGTATGGCTAGAACCAAGAACCTTCATTCAGACATGTAGTCAAGTCCTCCTAAGTCCCCATCACATGTTCTGTCAGTCCAAGTCCTTCAGTCTCAAGTCAGGTGGCAAACTATTCAAAGAACTGTTCCTCCCCTCTTAAAATGTGCTTGTGACCTTCCTTCAGTTCTGACTGACTTGTGAGTTGACTTGTGACGGACTTGTGATGGACAAGTGATTTGACTTGTGATGGACTTGTCATTTCAGATACAGTTGTAATTAGGGCTTGTGATTTGCTCTATGAATTGACTCAGGACAAGGTTGCAATTAGATCAATTCCAAAACTCTCTTGTAAGTACTAAAACTCCATTTCTTGCATATATTTATTTGCACAAAATCAAATGTGTATGTGTTTGCGCATAATGTAGATGTAAAAATGTACATCTCAGGTGCAAGGATTGCACGACAAAGTACATGTACAGTGAACATGTTTCTACCTTTCTGACAAATACTTCATTTTGCCCTGTACATTTACTGTGTATGGTACAAATACTATACCGATATAAATGTGCATGTTACAAGTGTCCTGGCCAGTGATATTTCATGCAACTTCCTCCCGAACACTTCAAAAATTCTTTTTCATTCAGGTGATCAATCACCACTAGCCATGATGGAGTAATAGACTAAATGACCGTCTGGAAGGCCGCAGTGTTTACATTCCCATGGACTTTGCCTCTTGCAATTGTCAAATATTTTCAGTACAGTGAGCCAGGCTTTCCTGAGAGGTTCCAATTAATGAATTTGTAATGCTTAAAATTCTAAATCTGACCTCAAGCATGTCAAGTGCTATGAATGTCTTTGAAAAGAAGATGAAACAGGTCAAACCACAAATTTCCCAATGTTGGATTATGTTCTGAGATCTGAAAACACGATGTGTACAAGTACATTGAATTGTCTGACATAAAGGAGTTTTGGACACAGAAGATGGGAGAATCTTTTTGTCCAAAAAGGAGACTTACATTTTAGATTGATGGCTGGGAAATGTGCCTCAAAAATGTCCACTGTGTCGGAAGCAAACAACCAGGTTTTTTTTCATCTTTTCTCAGGAACAGTGCGACATTACGGACATGTTCCTTTCAACCAGTTTTTTTCTAACATGTAGGATTTTAAAGTAATCAATCTTGTTAAACATATAAATTTCAGCGATTTCAGATGACGATGTGTCCCTTGTACCAGTATGTGGTCTTAAACCCAATGCAACATCTGTGATGCTACACACATCCATGTATACCGGTATTTTGGCTATATGCACCTTACTCAACCCTGAAAAAAAATCTTTCAAATCTTGAGTGGATTTGGAAGGGTCTTGAGGCTTATGTACCAGTATGTACCTAAAGCAAACATGTTTTTGAATGTTTTGAATGTCTCTTTTGAATGGGTCCCATACTATGGGATCTCATCACCATAACATCGCAGGGGGCTAGATAATACCTTAAAATGTTTTCTCTACTTGTACAACCAATACGAACAGAGGGGCTGATGTTTAAAGAGGACAGTTCAGGCTTCTACATAATGTAGCCTACAGTGTTTCTCAGGAAAGAAACCTGCCTTAGCAGTTCCATGCAGAAAACACCCATACCATGAGTACCATGAGTACATGGACGGCAAATCAGACAAAGGAGCAAGCAAAAACACCCTAAGTATCACATCCAATCCAGCTGAATTTAATTAGTGATGCAGACGGTTTTTCATTAAGTGATATAAAGTGAGATATGAAATGAGGTGGACGCTGAGGCACCTTTCAGTCGCTTTGGCATGCATGACATCACTCATGCATGTCAGATTATCCCACCAACTCATCACCCCTTCAGGGGGCTCTTTGAACAAGGAACGCGGTAAACAAATCATAGCTTCATGGTGTTTGTTTCCCATAGTGTCATTATTTGGGTTTCCTACCAAAAAATGAGTTCCCATCTCGGAATGAATGATAAGAATCGCAATGAAAAAAATTCCTGTTCTTATTTACGTACACAGGTAATGAATTCAATTGTGTATATCTTTTCAATCCGCTGACACTTGTGATGCCTATTTCTAATGTCATTGTGTATGGAGTCCCCAATGTCACCACATGGTTGAACATGCTCACATTAACATCCTTCATTAATTGGATGAAAACAATAAGCCATTTAGGAGTTACAAAAATGTACTACTGCGCATGCGCACATCCCATGACAACGATTAGGGTCGGGGGATAAACAGTTCGCCACACGCGTGCAAAATCATAGCGGGGTACCAACAAAATCAAAGATAAATTTTTTTGAAGAAGATGCAAAATGTTGATTCAATGATTGTTTTCAACGGCACCATGGTTTAAGATGTTTTGTATGCTCCAACTTTTGTGCGAACAAAAATATCCATCTTCTGTTTTACTAGAACAAAATTGCAAAATGTGGATTCGATTACCACGTCCCTCATAGACTTGAGTGCATTTATCTGCTTTGTTTATCTTCCGACACTAAATCGTTGAGTCTGATGTGCGCACGTGCAGTAGTACATTTTTGTAACTCCGAAATGGCTTATTAAAACAGAAAAGAAAGAACTTGTTTACATTATCTGTTCATTGTTTACTCTGAAGAAAATCCGTTTCTATTCTGCAAAATTTTAGAAAAACATATTTAAAATGTAAAGCAAGTTTTACGTGTACCCGGTACATACTGGTATGTTCTAGTTACATGTACACTGTACACAATCATTTTCAATTCTGCATACCGATACAAAACATTCAAATATGAACAGTTGTAAGTTTGTAACAAAGCCATAACAATCCAAATGTCACATGTGTACTGGTACATGAATATTTTTGTAAACTTTAAAAATTTCAAACTTAAAGGGAATATACAACATTTGTAAACATCGAAAAATAAAACTACAAAGTTTTTACAAAATACTAGGATGTTGGTAAATGACGGTCTAAAGCATCCTGTAAAATTATGGCACCTGGTGTGAAGTCATTTTCAAGAAAATGGTATTTTTGCATACATTTCCAACGGTGGTCGGCCGACAGCCGTTGGAAAAACCTAACTATTTTTCAACTACTGCTTCAACTTTACCCTATTTTTCTGTCCAAATTTTGTTTGTTATTGATTACATGTTCATGAACGGGTGCAGGCCAGCTAGACTGGTTCCCTTACCTTACAATTTTCAGGCATCTATAAATTGATCCATTTTATCTTTAGTGGAGTGAAGGAACCAGACTACTTGAACATTTTTGCTTTTTCCTGGTTTTTCTAGCATTTTCGAACACAAAACTTCAAACATGTCAGTGTAACAATATTTGATCTATTATACTAGCCCCTCAAATACCGGTAGTTCGTTTCTGAAAATTACAGCAAAAGCCAATGATGTACATGTACATCCCTTTAACATTCACAATTTGTTTATAAAGCCAATGGCCATGAAGTAAATTGGGATGTAATTATCATTCAGACGAAGCCATTCACTAAGTACTGTACACCCACAGTGACTGGGTTAAGTGGTTTTCACCCTGGTAATGAATGGATACCATTTAGTATACTGTCCAGCTGGCCCTATATTTGGCTTGTTTTTGGCCAATACCATGGGGAAAATGAGATGTATACAATTGTGTATCAATAAATCATCTCAGGCAAACCTCACTATAGAAAAATGACAGAATCACATGAACATGTATGTATTAACATTTTCAGTTAAGATCTCACTAAACATTATCAACAAAACATTGACGATACAATTATGTGCGACATATTTACAAATGTACATGTAGGCCTACAGTAAATATTTACCAGTGATGTACCGGTACATGTACCGGTACGATGTTCCTTGCTCTATAGATGCATACAATACAATACACATCTACATGTCACTGTTTGTTCCTCAAGCCGAGGAATCCATTATGGAAAGCTAAATTGAAACTACAATGTTGAAAATAAAATGCACACATTTTTCCAAAATCACTCTTTTAATTCGTAAGGACAGGCAAAATGTGTTGTTTTTGTACACTAATGTACAATACTGTGTACGTGTACATACGTGTACATGTTACCATGTGTGTATTCAAATGGCACTTTCTTCAACACAAGCTCGATTATAACACGTACCAACGCTAGGTGTATGTACATGTACATGTACATGTACAGTGACAAACAGCATGAGTCATCCCAACAAACACGTCACCGTGCACATACAATGTTTGTATTTAAAGTGAAGGTGCAATGAATATTTAGGTTTAACCAGTTAACCATTTAAATTGTTATATTTTTTGGTAGTTCCATGAGGTATCAATTTGTACACTACAACAATAAAAATTGTACTTTTTCAAGTTTAACCATGGATTCTGTACATTTCATGTACACCGGTACACATACATTTTATACATGTACGTATGTACACAGCAGGTGTACTTGTACATGTGGGCAATTCTTTGGTAACGGAATTACGGAATTTTGTCGCTTTGTCAAAGATTATTCTTTCCCAAGAAAATATGTTCTATGCTAGGCAACTAATCTAAACATGGAAAGGGAGCCAAGACCCAATAGAATTGATTGACCGCTAAAAAAAAAAAAATCCCACAAGATTACCCTTTAAGGGGCGGAGCTTAATATCGGTAACGGAATTACGGACGGAGGACAAGCATATTTGAGTTCTTGCATAAATTATTAAAACTCTCTGAAGTTTTGAAATTTTAAAATTAGACACTACCTGTTATTTGTAGAGTTCAGGGTTGTTGTTAACTACAATGCAGAACAAAGTTGAAAAAATAATCACTCTTTTCATAATTTGCATTTTAATCACGGTAACGGAATTACGCCTGGGCGGTAACAGAATTACGCCATAGGTTTACATGTAATAGGTAAATGCAATACATTAACATTGAATTCAACATAAGCTCATCACAATACAAATTTTAGAAGTTTATAAAATGGCACAAGGGGAAAGCTAAGTGAAAATTAGCAGATCAAAATATAAATGTAGGCCTAAACATGTCTGGGCTTCATTTTTTTAGGTCAAAGGTCAAGGTCAGTGGCTGCATTGCTGGTTAGCAATGTATTATTTTTTTTTACCAAAAATCAAATTTTACTTTGAACAATTGTATTATGGTACTGGTATTTCACTAGTTTATTGTGCAAAATACAATGAAACTGTACTGGGTGGCATCTCTGAGCAAGGGAAGATGTAAAGTTATGCCAAGTAGAAGTACCGTACAAGTACAGTCTGGTACTTTACTTTCATGTTCTTGTTGTGGAATATATTTTCTGTAGGTACCAGACAATAGGCTTTGGCCATACATATTTAAAGGGAATGTACATCACTGGCTTTTGCTGTAATTTTCAGAAATGAATTATTCAACATGTTTGAGGGGTTAGTATAATAGATCATGTTTGAAGTTTTGTGTTCGAAAATGCTGGACAACCCCCCCCCCCCCAAAAAAAAACTCTTCAAGAAGTCTGGTTAATTGATTCCACTAAAGATAAAATGGATCAATTTAGATGCCGGAAAATTGCAGGGTACGGGAACCAGTCTAGCTGACCTGCACCAGTTCATGAACATGTAAACCAATAGCAAACAAAATTTTGACTGAAAAAAGTGTAAAGATGGAGCAGTAGTTGAAAAGTTGTTAGGTTTTTCCAACGGTGGTCGGCTGACCACCGTTGGAAATGTATACAAAAATACCATTTTCTTGAAAATGACTTCACACCAGGTGCCATAATTTTACAGGATACTTTAGACTGTCATTTACCAACATACTAGTAAGGTATTTTGTAAAAACTTGGTAGTTTTATTTTTGATGTTTGTAAATGTTGTATGTTCCCTTTAAGCATCCAAACAACTATTAGCATTTTTGAAATAGTAAAAAAGACAAAGTTTAAGTAAAAAATATTAATGGAACACCTGATTATTTTTAATTGTATAATAGCAAATTAAAGAGGGAAATGATTTAACTAAGTATATAATTTAGTATTTAAATGTATTGTCCAAGGTTACATGCAAATCTCCTACATGTATATGTCATGTACATAATCTGGAGAAAATGTGCATACTTTGTGCATGCGTAATTCCGTTACCGTAATTCCGTTACCGTTTCGTAATTCCGTTACCACTTGGAAAAATGCCAAGAAATTACTATATGAAAGTTTTTATTTTTAATTTATGTTTGTAGTAGGGTCTTTTCTCAACACACATAATTTGAAGAAAAAAAACAAGAACATTTGTGAAATAAGTAACTTTTGCCATTTTTTCGGTAACGGAATTACGTGCTAATTTTGAAATTTTTAAATGAAGGCCTACACTACCGTATATATATATATTTATATATATAGATTTTGTTTAATGACGCTGAGTAATGTTAGTAACTTGTAACATTGTAAAATAAATTAAACCTTTCCCCTGTAATTCAGAAAGTAATACAAACACAAAATTTTATTCTTTTACCAAATCTGAACGTTTTTAATCATAAATTGCAAAAATCGCTGTTTTTACCAGAAATATATATTTTTTTTCAATTTCGTTTTTTGAACTGAATTCCCCATTTAATTTAGGTCTGGAAAAAGTACAAAAAAGGTTTAATATGTAAATATTTATTTTTGACCTTTTTTGCTCTCCCATGGAGAACTGCCCATGTACATGGACACGATGATGCATTTTTTATGCGAGCACCAGGCATACACATATGTACTAAGGCAAAGAGTCTGCTCTCCTCGTTAATGTCAAACATGTAGCACATTATATCGTAACATTTTGTAAGGGTCGTGCAGATTATTCTGGCAAATCTTGGCATATGTGTAACCTCAACAATTGTTATATTCTTCAATAGCAAATTTCCTGCTTTATAATTTATTTTTCCAACTTAGACGGTTAGACTTCATACCGAAATCTAGATTTTATTCAGATGATAACAGCCTGTTAAATACGAACATGTACTTATCATTTGACAATTCAAGACTTGCAAGAATGAAAGCAAAGACTTGTCCCACTGAACTAGACATGCACACAGATACCGGTACATGTGTGCACACGAAACAGTGAATACATTTTTTAATATCACAAATTTCAAGGTTCTCAATTATGAAAACCACCAGTCATCGTGTTACTCTCTGTTCCCTTTCCATAAAAAGCATTACAAAATTCTTTGTGTAAGTCGGCATTCAACAAATCACGCACTGACATTGACTTACATACTGCTTTCGTCACTTTTAATGCATTTTGGATGTGTTGACGCTGTGTTGACGCTGTGTTGATGCTTTGGAGTGTGTTGACGCTGTGTTGACGCTTTTTAGTATGACCGTCTAAAAGGGGGGGGGGGAGGGAACAGAATTTGTCCCTGTATTGGGGGGCTTTCCTGTATCAAGGGACAGTCCCCCCGATTTGTGCGTGCGCCCCTACTGGTTGGGAAAGTCCAACCTCGTCTGCACTTCCTGCTTCCTATAGGAAACGAGTTTGGAAATAAAGTAAGTACTATAGGGACGAGGTTGGTATGAGTCCAGTAAATCAGGAGGAGGTTGCAGGACGTTCAGATCTTGGCAATTAATTCTTCATTTCTTGGGCCAGATTTTACGTAAGATTTCGTTCAAATGCAAGATTTGCAGTAGAACTTAGAAGTAGATTTCGAGAAAGGGAAGTTTCATAATGAGTGCTTATCACATGGTAAAATAATGTTCAGGTTGTGTCATATTGAAGGGACAGGAAAAAGTTCCATACTCGGATGTCAATTTATCTGCTACCAAACATATTAATTGTCACCTCACCTTGTCATTTGAACCAAGAGAAATCCAGGAAGCTGTGTACAGGTGGCATGAGCCTGAATCATTATGAATATTTATTTTCTCATGAATATTTAGTTTTTTCAATGGATACAGATTGATTATTGCAACTAACTGACTGATTAATAAATAGAAATTAGGGAAAGGAGAGGGTGAGAGTAAGGGACGTTCATATGTGAATATTGTGATCGTGCATCAGCCATTCAGCGCATTTGCAATTCATGAATTGCACACTCAGACACATACGTGTATGTCCGATATCGCGCCTCATATTCATAAATAAATATCAGATTATTTATTAATCTGAACAAATTTCAAATCAATGACAATGGTAATGTAAAAATAATAGCGTTAAAATACTCACAACACAATTGCAGAAACAATCTCAATATTTCAGTCAAATCTGAACCGAACAGATCTCTGTCGGGCACGTACCGTACTCCACATCTGCTCTAGACGTAGACATGTCGGGCGCGATAGCGCTGCATATGCAGCGCAGATTAATGCAATAAAAATACACAAACAAGAGAGGGCGCTATGTGATTATTGCGATGAGCTGAGTTGCGTTCATAGACATAAAGGTTGCGTTAGATAGGAGAGCCTCCTAGGCCTGGCGCAGCACACATCAAAATCTGTAATGTGTTTTTATCTTGAGTTCCCAATTTCACAATAACTATGTTGACATGAGAAAACTACGGAGTCCTTACGGGTGCAACAGTGTATTAAAATTCCCATAGACACTAGTGCTAAATGCCCATACTTCTAAATTCTTTTAAGATAAATACTCGGAATCTCAAATGTATTTAAGTTGCACAAAGAAATGGCGATCAATATGTCCGAGTCATCTTTTATTTTATTTTCAGTTTTTGGTGGGTTGACTACTTTTCGAGAAATTCTCACCGACAGAAGAAGACCCCTATTTATCCGAAAGCAGAAATGTAGCCATCTTGAAAAACAATCCCTCCACAACATAAAAAAATAGCGGCACTTTCAAGCTACATTGCATCCAAAATGCTCAGAATTGGAAGTCCCAAGGCTGGGCCAGAGGTTCATTGCCATATTCTTCCAATTCCCAAATTTTATGGCTCTCAGAACTCTCTAATATAGAATATTTTGAGGGTATAACTTTTATTCATGAGCTGGGCGGATGGGTTTAGGCCTATTCACAGGTGTGCACCATTACACGTCAATATATTACATTCATTCTTTGGCGGTTCCTGTCAATTTTCAATAACTGTGTTTACACGATCTCGAACGGCCAGACGTACGTCGGATCAGCGCGGCGAGCAGTGTTTGTGTAGCGCGCCCTCGTTGTAAGAAATTGTTGCATGACGATAAAATACGGAGTGTCCTTCCGTACTGCAATTTCCATCACATTATATCACATTAATTCTTCAGCGGTTCCTGACAAGTTTCTAGAGTTTCGTGTCAAATACGATGACAAAATATTACAGAAAAAATTCATTGCAATACAATGTGTTAATCTTGAGTTCCCAATTTCACAATAACTGTGTTGACATGAACAGAGAAAAAAACGGAGTGTCCTTGTAATTACAGGTGCAACAGTGTATAATTCCAATAGACACTAGTGCTAATGCCCATACTACTAAATTCTTTTAAGGTATCTTCAGACAGCGATACATGAGAGCCATGCCGGTTGGCGCTGACAGGCCTTGTTATGGGATTTATTGCATAAAAACAAAACTATACGGTGGCATCAGGTATTACATCTGCGGTTTTCTCCAAAAGTTTCAAGTCTAGATTGCCGATTGCATGCAAGTTGGCCTATCCATCCGCTTTCCAACAGTACAAAGTTTGACCAGAACCAACCATGTTAATCCTAAAGGGGCCGGGGGGCGGTCAGGTACTACAATCTGCAGTTTTCTCCAAAAGCTTCAAGCCTTGTTGATTTGCATGTGAGTTAGCCTATTAATTAACTTTTCAACAGTATAGTTTGTCCAGAACCATCTATGTTAAAGTACCTTTAGACTGCAACACCCGAGAGCCATGCGGGTTGGCGCTGACAGGCCTTGCTATGGGATTTACTGCACTAAAACGAAACTAGTGGCATCAGGTACTACATCTGCGGTTTCTCCAACAGTTTGAAGTCTCGAGCCTTGCCGATTTGCATGCGAGTTGGCCTATTTAGCCGCTTTTCATAAAGCAATAGTTTGTCCAGAACCATCTATGTTAAGATACCTTTAGACTGTGATACAAGAGAGCCATGCCGGTTGGCGCTGACAGGCCTTGCTATGGAATATACTGCCCAAAAACAAGTGGCATCATGTACCTACATCTGACGCTCACTCTAAAAGTTTCCAGTCTGAAGACTTGCCGATTTGCCAGCTTGTTGGCCTATTCATCTGCTTTCCAATAAGTTACAGTTTATTCAAATAAATACATGTTGAGGTACCTTTAGACTGCGATACAAGAAATCCATGCCGGTTGGCGCTGACAGGCTTTGCTATGGGATTTATTGCACAAAAACGAAACTAGTGGCATCATAACGTACCTACATTCGACGCTCACTACATTCGACGCTCACTCCATCAATTTCCAGTCTGAAGCCTTGCCGATTGCTGCTTTGTTGGCCTATTCATCTGCTTTCTAACAAGCTATAGATTGTCCAAATCCATCCATGTTAAGGTACCTTTAGACTGTGTTACATGAGAGCCATGCCGGTTGGCGCTGACAGGCCTTGCTTTGGGATTTACTGCACAAAAACGAAACTAGTGGCATGATGTACCTACATCTGACGCTCACTCCGACGTTTCCAGTCTGAAGCTTCGCCGATTTGTCAGCTTGTTGGCCTATTCATCCGCTTTCCAACAAGCTATAGTTTGTCCAAATCCATCTACAAGTTCAGGTTCCTTTAGACTGCGATAAATGAGAGCCATGCCGGTTGGCGCTGACAGGCCTTGCTATAGGATTTTCTGCACAAAAACAAAACTAGTGGCATTATGTACATACATCTGATGCTCACTCCAAACGTTTCCAGTCTGAAGCCTCGCCGATTTGCTAGATTGTTTGCCTGTTAATCCGCTTTCCAACAAGCTATAGTTTGTCCAAATCCATTAATATTAATCTACCTTTAGACTACGAAACATGAGAGCAGCCTTGCCGGTTGGCGCTGACAGGCCTTGATATGGGATTTTCTGCACAAAAACGAAACGTGTGGTATCATGTACCTACATCTGATGCTCACTCCAAAAGTTTCCAGTCTGAAGCCTCACCGATTCGCCAGATTGTTTTCCTATTCATCCACTTTCCAACAAGCTATAGTTTGTCCAAATCCATCCATGTTAAGGTACCTTTAAACTGCGCACAAGAGCCAATGCTGGTTGGCGCTTAAAGGACTTGCTATGGAATTTACTGCATAAAAATGAAACAAGTGGCATAATGAAAGACATTTGGCGCTTTCTCCAAAAGTCTTGGACCTCGAGACTTGCTTGTAGGGCATAATCATTAGCTTTCCAACAACGTATAGTTTGTCCAGAACCTCTAATGTTGAGATACCTTTTGACTGCGATACATGACAGCTGGTGCGGGTTGGCGCTGACAGGCCTTAACTGCACTGCTAGTGACATCATGGGACCCCGAGGATTAAGCTAGAGATGTTCTGCCTTCGGCTGGCCCTGCCTAGAAATATACCGCTATAACTTGGTAGAATTTCTCAATTTATAAATGAGGAGACAAGCTGTTTTGGGTACATTAATGGTGAACCATTTATTCTAAGGCTACTTTGCCGAATGAACTTGATTTTAAGAAATTCAACAAGGCCAAACCACATACACTAGAGTCTATTATTATTCTAGCAAACTAAGAAACAAAAGAGAATCCTCATATAAGCACTGCATATAAGATTAGAAGAAAAAAATAAAAGAGCAAAAACTATTACAAACTGTGTGGGATATTTTTAAGGGCGGGAGGGTTTGAAGAAATGTGTCGACTTTCAGTGCTACTACGTCTTGGGTGTCATTGACCAACACTGGCCATGAGTTGTGGTCAGTGTTTTTGTACCTCACATGTACAATGCCTCATGTAGTTCAGTAAAACAAAAACCGTACTTGATCTTTTTTCCTTTAATGAACCACAAGAATTATGGAGATGTCATTTTGTGAACGAGGGAGGTGGATGGCCCGAGTGAGCTAAGTCAGCGCGTGGATACTTGATAGTTTCGGTCGATCAAAAAAGTTGAATTTGATTCACCGAAATGCATACATGTATTTCCACATGTAAAAACAACCAAAGTGTATGATTACTAAAGCGTTTATATCATTTGCCACGCTAACCAGGAACACCCTACAGAAATTATTTAGGTACTTTATTGATCCCCGATAAACGTTAGGAATAGTTATCAAACTTCATGCGGCGTTCCAGAGCTATTACAATAATTTTTAGCTTTCATAGGGCCAGGGGCACATTGTGCCCCCCCAGTTCTGATGGAACAAAACATTTCTGTTTTAAAGAGTATGGCGGAAAAATATTGAAGCACTAAATATATTTTGGCAAACGAAATAAACGTAAGCAATACATAAAACCAATAAAAGTACCCGTGACGACCAGCAGAGTATAATGTCCGAAACGTTGAGTTTACCCCGGTTGTTATTCACAAAAGCGATTTGTCACATGGTGCTACCTTAAATCTTTATGTCATAGAATACATATTCCATATTACGTGCGCATCCGCTTGTTTTGACCTACTTACTATCACTGTGTATTTTCGTAGACCCCCCACCCCCCATGACGAAAGCATTGCGGCAACTTCTCCCTGATGGTTCATTTGAACAAAAGCTAGCTGGCACAATGCTTGAAGAGTACTCGGATTGGTTTATATCATAAAAGGAACATTCTTCATTTTCGATAAAGCGCGTCACAAATTAGTTCTAACAAAATAGGTTGACAAACACAGTTGAAAGTTTGAGGCCACACACCATTATTGTTCACTATGTATTTACTGGAAAGAAAATATTTCGGTTTACTTTGTTACTTAGCGTCCCCAACCTTTTTTTTATTAAGGATTTATCCGACTTCTCGCTTTCTACACCAACTAAGACAATTAAAGAGAGACAGAAAAACAGATAAATGAATCAAACTACTGAAGCCAGTTCAAAATATTTCGACTATATCAACTACAATTCGAATTATACGATAATAAAGGACATATCCATTATTCCCAAAGACTCAAATTAAATAAAACTTTAGGATTACTTTTCCATTCAACTGAAAATATTGTTGTACTAGTAGTAAATAAATGTTAGTGATGCCCCATTTCCTGTTTTCCGAAGGTTACCCATAACAAATTAATTAGGAAATCGTTTTGGAGACTTTTCTACATTACGCCAAAAACAATGTCACGGTAAAAAACAATCATGTCGGGTTCGTGTGGCATGTATATGCAGCTGTAATTACCAATTATAATAACCAATTTAGTGCATAGGGGTGCGTGTGCAGCCAGATTACAACACAGCTGCCTATTTAATTCATCACCTTTTCGACAAAGATAAAAGATTTATTTCAAGTACACTGATATCTGAATACGATACCACTGAAAATAATTGCCAACATTGTTGCAAGGATAAGACAGGGTGACAGAGATGGCGCTGGTTCTGAGTTGATCACATAAACTGAGATCCTGATTACAATAGCTTCGCCTGCAGCAACATGGACGTTACATATCCCCTGGGGTTTGCCGTTACGATCCATGTTGCTGCTGACCACGACAATCCCACTATTGTCTTCAGTTATCATCATCTTCTTCTTCAGTGCAGCGGAGTAGTCATCAGTGGAATTTGAGGTGCCAGCATTGATGATGACTAGGAAGGACTCAAGGCCCGGTATATCAGGCATGCGTAGGAAGGAGAAGATCTTCTCAGTAACGATAACGTACTTGAGGTGGTTGGTTTGGAAGGCGGGCTGCTCTTTTCGAAGAGCTGCTAATTTCATGTACAGCGCCAGTGTGGAGGTGTTATCGGACATCTGGTCAGCAACGTTGACCCCTGAGATATAGTTCTGGTTGACGGGAAGCCATGTATCCCCGGTAGTAGTGCTGAAGCCAGCATGATGTGACCTGTCCCACTGCATCGGGGAACGTTCCGGATCGCGTGTGTAGTTCTCCCAGTGGTTTGGATTGTTTATCGCGAAGGGGTCTTGCGTTTTGTTGAATGCGACCCAAATGTTCTCCATCGCTATTTCTTCTCCATAGTAGCTGGTTGGTGTGCCAGGGAGGAGAAGATTCAAGACGTTGAAGGCTCGTGTATATCTTATCCCGACACGATCAGCGATGCGAGGTCGGTCGTGGTTACCAGTAACCCAATTAGGCCACTTCCCAGGCGGCAGATCCTCCATCCAAGCATTAACCAGTTCCTGTATTTTAATCCCGGACATGTTCTCCTTGTTGAGGTAAACCAAACCGAAGTTGAAGGGGAAATCTGCCCCTCGACGGTCCGACGTTCCGTAGTATGGCAGAAGTGCCTTGTGTGAATTGTACACCTCTACCACCATTAATCGACTCGGATACCCGGGCCAATCCGGATTATCACTAAACTCGTCAAGGATCTCTCTCCAGTGGTAGGTGACGTCATACACCTTCGGCAGATCGACCGTCTTGGTGTGGAGCAGGCTTTCGTATTGAGCATGCTCACCCGGTACACTATCCGTGTAATCAGGATTCAAGGGCTCATCCTCAAGTTTGTCGTTTTCGTAAATGTGCCTGGTGGCATCCATGCGAAGACCGTCCACGCCTTTAGTCAGCCAGAAACGCAACGTGTCATCCATTTCTGCTTGTACCTGTGGATTGGCGTAATTCAAATCCGGTTGCTCCTTCAGAAACTGGTGTAAGTAAAATTGCTGCCTCTCCGGTACCCACTCCCAAACGGAACCGCCGAATACACTCACCCAGTTATTTGGTATGCATTGCTGTGGAGGATCAGAGCAGTCTTGCTTAGGGTCTTCCCAGACATAGTAATCTTTGTATTGGTTGGTGCTGTTTTTGCTTTTCCTACTCTCGACGAACCACCGATGCTGATCGCTGGTATGGTTGGGGACGAAATCCATCAAGAGTTTAAGGCCGAGTTGGTGTGCCTTACTGATCAACTCATCAAAATCAGCCATTGTGCCGAATATGGGATCGATATCTTTGAAGTCGGCCACATCGTAGCCAAAGTCGGCCATGGGCGACTTGTAGACGGGATTCAACCATATGGTGCCTACACCAATGTCGTTGAAATACTCAAGGCAAGATGTGATGCCAGCCAGATCCCCCACCCCGTCACCGTCGAGGTCCATGAATGAACGCGGGTAGATCTGGTACACGATCGTGTTCTTCCACCATTCGTCCCGTTTAGATCCGAAAGATAGGGTTGTTGTCATAAACAGAAAAATAGTAAGCATCCACAAGCATCTCATGATACCGGCTTTGAGTTGAGTTAGTACAACGCTATGGCAATGCTACATGTAAGATGTTTGTTCGTGTTTCGCAGATCGCGATGTTGGTGGAATTCCGTTTCCTTGGTTGCGCCTGTATCAGTATCCTACATAGAGAGTTGTCCCACTGAAAAGTTTCGCATAATTTTTTTTCAAAGGGCAAAATTCATATACATGTATTTCAGACCTCAAAGTCATATCAAAACACCTTAATCGTAGATTCTCATTGAATGCCTGCAAAAAAAACACGCACAACGCAGGCCATATATACTTTACAAACAGAATATATACTTATTTAATTGGCCGTATCGTCAGGCTGTATCATGTCCCCGTTTTGAAGGTTTAAAGACGCGCCAACTGTATCAATTGAGCTACCAGACATTGCTTTTCTGATTAGCCTCCACCGTTTCTTTTCAGAAAAGCGTAATTTTATCGCTCCGACAGAAAAACGACACCGATATGTGATCTATCTGTGAAATGAATTACATTTACAGTTCCCCGTTATGGCGTGTCAAACGTTGCAATATTCAATATTTTGCAATATATATGTTGGATGTTCAATATGTGTTTGTTATCTTTTACATTTATGTTCGATGTTCAATATAAGTGTGCGATGTTTTTCATTATTTGCGCGATGTTTAATATATTTGTGCGATGTTTTACAATATATGTGCGATGTTCAATATATGTGTGCGATGTTTTACATTTATATGCGATTTTCAATTTATATGTGCGATGTTTTTGACGATATATATGTGCGATGTTTTCAATATTATGTTCGATTTTTTGCATTAAATGTGCGATGTTTTTCGATACAATTGTGTGTGTTGTTTTACAATATATTTGCGATATTCTCAAATATGTGAGCAATGTTTCACACATAATTATGTTTGACATTTCGAGCTATTTGTATTCGATGTTTCATCGGTATGTTTGCATTCGATCTTTTGCAATATGCATTTGATATTTCCCTTTTCATTCGATGTTTCTTTAAGAGTCAAAGTCTGGTTACTAGATCGCGAAAGTCTGACTATTTTGCCTAAAGTCAGTGTATGAGACGTCAGGGGATCGCGTAAAGTGATTAGAGCCAGACCTTAACGGTAAAAACTGGAATTGTGGGTAATTCTTTAAGCATACGCAATGCGTTCATCATTGTTTGGGCAGTACCCCCAGCTGTGCCTGTACTACCCATAGTGTTATGTGCATCATCTATGCATTGAGGAGTGCATGACACATGGTCTGAGCTCCATGGCCGATGTGCACCTGTCCCGTGTAATGATCCAGTTACCTAATAAATTAGCATTAAAGCTGATGTAAAATTGGGCAAAATTAGATGTTTATGAAAAAAAAATCAAATTGTAAGGGGTTATAACCTTGAATTTTTTTTATCAAAATCGGGAAAAATCAGATGTTTCTGGAAAATTGCATATTGTATGGGGTTAGATGTTTATGAAACATTTCAAATTGTAAGGGGTGAACATTGCATATTTTAGCGAAATTGGGCAAAATCAGATGTTTCCGAAAAATTTCAGATGTAAGGGATTAAGGCCAAAAAAAAAGTCTCCGGTTTCTGGTATGCGCGCGCGTCGCCGTAGCCATGCGCGTCGGCAAAATGAAAAAGTTTTTTTTTTCAATGAACGATGATGTCTCAAAACCGCCAAACTCACTGCTTTGACTGGAATCCTGCTGTTGCAAAATTTTAACGTGTTTTTAGATGGGGTTATGATCGAGAATAAGCTTTATGTGGCCTCTCTGGTCTCCCATAATATTTGCACTAAGTTTAGTCGGGCACCAGTTGCAGTCATCAGCCGACATTTGAAGCAAAAAAAAAACAGGTAAAAAAAAAAAAAGCCGCGTCGCCGCACCACTTTTTGGGCAAGCTGCATACCAGAAACCGGGGACTTTTTTTTTTGCCCTAACCTTGCTTTTTTAGTGAAATTTTGCAAAGTTAGATGTTACGAAAAATTTCAAATTGAAAGGGGTTCACCTCGCATTTTTGAATAAGATTGGGGAAAATTAGATGTTCATAAAAAAAATTCAAATTGTAAGGGGTTAACCTTGCATTTTTTTTGCAAAATAGGACACAATCAGATGATTCTGGAAAATTGCAGATTGTTAGGGCTTAACCTTGTATTTCTAGCAAAATTGGGCAAAAAGAAATGTTTATGAAACATTTTAAATTGTAAGAGGTGTACCTTGTATATTTAGTAAAATTTGGCATATTCAGATTTGTATGAAAAATCTAAAATGGTAAGGGGTTAACCTTGCTTTTTTAGCAAAATTTGGAGCATATTTTACTAAAATGGGGCAAAATCAGATCCTTCTAAAAAATCCAGATGTAAAGTTTCCGCAAAAACAGCTGTTGAAAAAGAGCCCAATGTTGAACTTTACTGAGTCTGAGGTCTATCGAGGGAACGATCCTTATTTCAACTCCCGGAGATTCGCTGACAGTCTCTATTTTTCTTTTTAAGAAAGTCGAAATAGCTGAAGAGGGAGGTGAGAATCTATATGTGCCCAGATACAAAGAGTAGAAATCTACGCGCCGTCTGCCTTTTGAAAATACACAATTGCGGTGTTCATTGTTGCGTAATGATCCGCCTAGCACACGACTGTTTTGCACATTAGGCTGTGTTATGAAGCTTCCTAACAAACCAAACACACTGGGCTCTTTATATTGACTTGTTTTTACCCATTAAGGTAAAGCAAATGGACCCAGTAATCTTCCTGGCGCGTTTGCTCACCTATAAAGACAACTTTTCTCAGTTTAAGGAAAATTCTAAGGTAACGAATTGGCCGAGTGGTTACGATTCGTCGTCCACGGTTAGCGAATCCCGCTGGTGTCTTTGGTTTTTAACGTATGAGTTCAATTATTCACTATAAGAGATTTAACTTCCCGTCGTAAAGTACCAACAGTACCTTAGCTTAATCGGTAAGCACTGCTGCTGGTACTGTCCGCGAGTTCCAGGTTGGCGCCTTCGTACAGGTTCAGGGCATGTGGTCCACTCGGAGGATCAGGGCTTAGGGGCCGCCCTGTTCCTCCCTTAGCTCTTTGCTTTACATGGTGCCTGGTGGATGGATAGGGAAGGAAGTGTGTATTGGTCAGACCCCGGAAGAGAACTAAGGGATCGGCTGGGGCATTGTTATGGCTCAGACCGATCCCTTTTGATTTTTTTTACCCTCTATGTTTTATACTTTGGTTTAGTTTGATATCTACAGCTGCTCGGCAGGTCTACGGGTAGTATCAAAATTGAGACAAAGGTGTATGTCATAAATAAATGAATATTTCATAATTGACTATAATCAAAACGGAGTTTCGTTTGATCAGTTTGACTATCATTATATAATAACGCGATTGCCAATTGACGTAAGAAACGCCATAAATTATACCGGGAAAGAATAAAGATGTACATTGTAATATAAATATTATTTATACATCTTTCAAATAACGTGTCTTTAATTGTGAGCATTCCAAACAATACAGTAATTCGCAATGGTATTATAATGGTATATGATAGCACGATCAATGCGTCTCTAATAAATTAAAAAATTTAATGAGTTAATTCGCAAAATATAGCAACAACAAAAGAGAAAGGAAAAAGAGAAAATTCCTTTACCCTAAAAACTGGAAAAATAATTTGTTTTAAAAAAGTCAAATCGGACACTTCATGTATTGATTTAACAGTTTGCAAGGAGTTAGCCTTACATTGGGAAAAATCAGATGTTTCTGGAAAATTGCAGCTTGTAAGGGGTTAACCTTGCATTTTTAGTAAAATTTAGATGTTTATGAAACATTTTAAATAGTAAGGGGTGAACCTTGCATTTTTTAGCGAAATTGGGCAAAATCAGATCTTCCTGGAAAATTTCAAATTGTAAGGGGTTAACCTTTCTTTTTTAGTAAAATTGGGAAAATTTAAATGTTTATGAAAAATTTCAAATTGTCAGTGGTTAACCTTGCATTTTTTAGCAAAATAGGGCAAAATCAGGTGTTTATGGAAAATTTCAGATTGTAAGGGGTTAACTTTGCATTTTTAGCAAAATTGGGCAAAATCAGATTTGTATGAAAAATCAAAAATTGTAAGAGGTTAACCTTGCCAAATTAGGGCAAAATCAGATGTTTCTGGAAAATTGCAGATTGAAAGGGGTTAACCTTGCTTTTTTAAGCGAAATTGGGAAAAATCAGATGTTTCTTGAAAATTGAAGATTGTAAGGGGTTAACTTGGCATTTTTAGCATAACTGGGCAATATCAGATTGATATGAAAAATCTCAAATTGTAAGGGGTGAACCTTGTATTTTTAGCGAAATTGGGCAAAATCAGATCTTTCTGGACAATTTCAGATTGTAAGGGGTTAACCTTGCTTTTTTAGTGATATTTGGCAAAATAAGATGTGAATGAAAAATTTCAAATTGTAAGGGGTTAACCTTGCTTTTTGTAGTAAAATTGGGCAAATTTAAATGTTTATGAAAAATCTCAAAATGAACCTTGCATTTTTTAGCAAAATAGGGCAAAATCAGGTGTTTATGAAAAATGTTAGATTGTAAGGGGTTAACCTTGCATTTTTAGCAAAATTGGGAAAAATCAGATTTGTCTGAAAAATGTCAGATGTAAGGGGGTTAACCTTGCTTTTTTAGCAAAATTGGGAAAAATCAGATTTGTATGAAAAATCAAAAATTGTAAGGGGCTAACCTTTGCCAAATTAGGGCACTAAAAAAGCAAGGTTAACCCCTTACATCTGAAATTAAGGGGGTTAACCTTGCTTTTTTAGTAAAATTGGGCAAATTTTAATGTGCATGACAATTTGAAATTGTAAGGGATAACCTTGCATTTTTTAGCAAAATACGGCAAAACCAGGTGTTCATGAAAAATTTCAGATTGTAAAGGGTTCACCCTGCATTTTTAGCAAAATTGGGAAAAATCAGATTTGTATGAAAAATCAAAAATTGTAAGGGGTTAACCTTTGCCAAATTAGGGCAAAATCAGATGTTTCTTGAAAATTGCAGATTGAAAGGGGTTAACCTTGCATTTTAAGCAAAATTGGGCAAAATGAGATTTTTATGAAAAAATTCCGATGCAAGGAATTAACCTTACTTTTTTTAGTGAAATTTGGTAAAAATTAGATGTTTATGAAAAATTTCAAATTGTAAGGGGTTCAGCTTGCATTTTTTTTAGCAAAACAGGACAAAATCAGATGTTTATGGAAAATTTCAAATTGTAAGGGGTTAACCTTGCATTTTAGCAAAATTGGGCAAAATCAGATGTTTCTGGAAAATTTCAGATGTAAGGGATTATCCTTGCTTTTTTAGTGAAATTTGGCAAAGTTAGATGTTTATGAAAAATTTCAAATTATAAAGGGTTAACCTTGCATTTTTTAAGCGAAATTGGGGAAAAACCTGATGTTTCTGGAAAATTGCATATTTTAAGGGGTTAACCTTGCTTTTTGAATAAGATTGGGAAAAATTACATGTTCATGAAACAAAATCAAATTTTAAGGGGTTAACCTTGCATTTTTTTTTGCAAAATAGGACACAATCAGATGATTCTGGAAAATTGCAGATTGTTAGGGCTTAACCTTGTATTTCTAGCAAAATTGGGCAAAAAGAAATGTTTATGAAAAATTTTAAACTGTAAGAGGTGTACCTTGTATATTTAGTAAAATTTGGCAAAATCAGATTTGTAAAAAAAATCTAAAATGGTAAGGGGTTAACCTTGCTTTTTTAGCAAAATTTGGAGCATATTTTACTAAAATTGGGCAGAATCAGATGCTTCTATAAATCCAGTTTTCGCTAAAAATGCAAGGTTCACCCCTTACAATTTGAGATTTTTCATATAAATCTGATATTGCCCAGTGATGCTAAAAATGCCAAGTTAACCCCTTAAAATCTGCAATTTTTAAGAAACATCTGATTTTTCCCAATTTCGCTTAAAAAAGCAAGGTTAACCCCTTTCAATCTGCAATTTTCCAGAAACATCTGATTTTGCCCAATTTTGCTTAAAATGCAAGGTTAACCCCTTTCAATCTGCAATTTTCAAGAAACATCTGATTTTGCCCTAATTTGGCAAAGGTTAACCCCTTACAATTTGTGACTTTTCATACAAATCTGATTTTTCCCAATTTTGCTAAAAATGCAAGGTGAACCCTTTACAATCTGAAATTTTTCATGAACACCTGATTTTGCCGTATTTTGCTAAAAAATGCAAGGTTAACCCCTAACAATTTGAAATTTTCAGATGTAAGGGGGTTAACCTTGCTTTTTTAGTGCCTTAATTTGGCAAAGGTTAACCCCTTACAATTTTTGATTTTTCATACAAATCTGATTTTTCCCAATTTCGCTAAAAAAGCAAGGTTAACCCCCTTATATCTGCAATTTTTCAGAAACATCTGATTTTGCCCAATTTTGCTAAAAATGCAAGGTTCACCCCTTACAATTTGAGATTTTTCATAAAAATCTGATATTGCCCAGTTTTGCTAAAAATGCAAGGTTAACCCCTTTCAATCTGCAACTTTCCAGAAACATCTGATTTTGCCCTAATTGGGCAAAGGTTAACCTCTTACAATTTTTGATTTTTCATACAAATCTGATTTTTCCCAATTTTGCTAAAAATGCAAGGTGAACCCCTTACAATCTGATATTTTTCATAAACACCTGATTTTGCCCTATTTTGCTAAAAAATGCAAGGTTCACCCCTTACGATCTGAGATATTTCATAAACATTTAAATTTGCCCAATTTTACTAAAAAAGCAAGGTTAACCCCTTACAATCTGAAATTGTCCAGAAAGATCTGATTTTGCCCAATTTCGCTAAAAATACAAGGTTCACCCCTTACAATTTGAGATTTTTCATATCAATCTGATATTGCCCAGTTATGATAAAAATGCCAAGTTAACCCCTTACAATATGCAATTTTCAAGAACATCTGATTTTTCCATAATTCGCTTAAAAAAGCAAGGTTAACCCCTTTCAATCTGCAATTTTCCAGGCACATCTGATTTTGCCCTAATTTGGCAAGGTTAACCCCTTACAATTTTTGATTTTTCATACAAATCTGATTTTGCCCAATTTTTCTAAAAATGCAAAGTAAACCCCTTACCATCTGAAATTTTCCATAAACACCTGATTTTGCCCTATTTTGCTAAAAAATGCAAGGTTAACCACTGACAATTTGAAATTTTTCATAAACATTTAAAATTTTCCCAATTTTACTAAAAAAAGAAAGGTTAACCCATTACAATTTGAAATTTTTCATACACATCTTATTTTGCCAAATTTTACTACAAAAGCAAGGTTAACCCCTTACAATCTGAAATTTTCCAGAAAGATCTGATTTTGCCCAATTTCGCTAAAAAATGCAAGGTTCACCCCTTACAATTTGAAATGTTTCATAAATATCTAAATTTTACTAAAAATGCAAGGTTAACCCCTTACAAGCTGCAATTTTCCAGAAACATCTGATTTTTCCCAATTTTGCTAAAATGTAAGGTTAACCCCTTGTAAACTGTTAAATCAATACATGAAGTGTCCCATTTGACTTTTTTAAAACAAATTATTTTTCCAGTTTTTAGGGTAAAGGAATTTTCTCTTTTTCCTTTCTCTTTTGTTGTTGCTATATTTTGCGAATTAACTCATTCGTATGGAATGCTCATAGTCAATCAAAGAATATTTCACTAATAGGGGCCTAAATAATATTATTTTTTTTTAATTTAGTAGAGACGCATTGATCGTGCTATCATATACCATTCTATTACTATTGCGAATTACTGTATTGTTTGGAATGCTCACAATTAAAGACACGTTATTTGAAAGTTGTATAAGTATATTTATATTACAATGTTCATCTTTATTCTTTCCCGGTATAATTTATGGCGTTTCTTACGTCAAGTCGCGTCATTATATAATGATAGTCAAACTGATCAAACGAAACTCCGTTTTGATTATAGTCAATTATGAAATATTCATTGATTTATGACATACACCTTTGTTTCAACTTTAATACCACCCGTAGACCTGCCGAGCAGCTGTAGATATCAGACTAAACCAAAGTATGAAAGATAGAGGGTAAAAAGAAAATCAAAAAGTTATGTGCTAGTCAAGCTTTCAGGGATCGGTCTGAGCCATAACAATGCCCCAGCCGATCCCTTAGTTCTCTTCCGGGGTCTCGGCGTCCCCGACCAATACACACTTCCTTCCCTATCCATCCATATAACCCCGGAGGGCCAGGCACCATGTAAAAGCAAAGAGCTAAGGGAGGAACAGGGCGGCCCCTAAGCCCTGATCCTCCGAGTGGACCACATGCCCTGAACCTGTACGAAGGCGCCAACCTGGAACTCGCGGACAGTACCAGCAGCAGTGCTTACCGATTAAGCTAAGGTACTGTTGGTACTTTACGACGGGAAGTTAAATCTCTTATAGTGAATAATTGAACTCATACGTTAAAAACCAAAAAGACACCAGCGGGATTCGAACCCGGGACCCCGCTAACCGTGGACGACGAATCGTAACCACTCGGCCATTTCGTTACCTTAGAATTTTCCTTAAACTGAGAAAAGTTGTCTTTATAGGTGAGCAAACGCGCCAGGAAGATTACTGGGTCCATTTGCTTTACCTTAATGGGTAAAAACAAGTCCATATAATGAGCTCAGTGTATTTGGTTTGTTAGGAAGCTGCATAACACAGCCTAATGTGCAAAACAGTCATGTGCTAGGCGGGTCATTACGCAACAATGAACACCGCAATTGTGTATTTTCAAAAGGCAGACGCGTAGATTTCTACTCTTTGTATCTGGGCACATATAGATTCTCACCTCCCTCTTCAGCTATTTCGACTTTCTTAAAAAGAAAAATAGAGACTGTCAGCGAATCTCCGGGAGTTGAAATAAGGATCGTCCCCTCGATAGACCTCAGACTCAGTAAAGTTCAACATTGGGCTCTTTTTCAGCAGCTGTTTTTGCGGAAACTTTACATCTGGATTTTTTAGAAGCATCTGATTTTGCCCAATTTTAGTAAAATATGTTCCAAATTTTGCTAAAAAAGCAAGGTTAACCCCTTACCATTTTAGATTTTTCATACAAATCTGATTTTGCCAAATTTTACTAAATATACAAGTTACACCTCTTACAATTTAAAATGTTTCATAAACATTTCTTTTTGCCCAATTTTGTTAGAAATACAAGGTTAAGCCCTAACAATCTGCAATTTTCCAGAATCATCTGATTGTGTCCTATTTTGCTAAAAAAAAATGCAGGGTTAACCCCTTACAATTTGAATTTTTTTCATGAACATCTAATTTTCCCAATCGTATTTAAAAAGCAAGGTTAACCCCTTACAATCTGCAATTTTCCAGAAACATCAGATTTTTTTCCCAATTTCGCTTAAAAAATGCAAGGTTATCCCCTTATTTGAAATTTTTCATAAACATCCAACTTTGCCAAATTTCAATAAAAAAAGCAAGGATAATCCCTTACATCTGAAATTTTTCGGAAACATCTGATTTGGCCAATTTCGCTAAAATGTTCACCCCTTACAATTTGAAATGTTTCATAAACATCTAACCCCCATACAATCTGCAATTTTCCAGAAACATCTGATTTTCCCGATTTTGCTTTTAAAAAAATGCAAGGTTAACCCCTTACAATTTGATTTTTTTTTCATAAACATCTAATTTTGCCCAATTTTACATCTGGAATTTTTCAAACAAATTATCAGGTAACTGGATCATTAAACGGGACAGGTGCACATCGGCCTTGGAGCTCAGACCATGTGTCATGCACTCCTCAATGCATAGATGATGCACATAACATAGTACAGGCACAGCTGGGGTACTGCCCAAACAATGATATGCTTAAAGAATTACCCACAATTCCGGTTTTTACCGTTTAGGTCTGGCTCTAATCACTTTACGCGATCCCCTGACGTCTCATACATTGACTTTAGGCAAAATAGTCAGACTTTCGCGGTCTAGTAACCCAGACTTTGACTCTTAAACGAAACATCGAATGAAAAGGGAAACATCAAATGCATATTGCAAAAGATCGAATGCAAACATACCGATGAAACATCGAATACAAATAGCTCGAAATGTCAAACATATGTGTAAAACATTGCTCACATATTTGAGAATATCGCAAATATATTGTAAAACAACACACACAATTGTATCGAAAAACATCGCACATTTAATGCAAAAAAATCGAACATAATATTGAAAACATCGCACATATATATCGTCAAAACATCGCACATATAAATTGAAAATCGCATATAAATGTAAAACATCGCACACATATATTGAACATCGCACATATATTGTAAAACATCGCACAAATATATTAAACATCGCGCAAATAATGAAAAACATCGCACACTTATATTGAACATCGAACATAAATGTAAAAGATAACAAACACATATTGAACATCCAACATATATATTGCAAAATATTGAATATTGCAACGTTTGACACGCCATACCCTGTTGTGTCCTTGAATTACGGGTGACGTTTTGGATTCCGTTCAATTCAATTCAATTTATTCATCATGCCAGCATGAAACTCTATTCCTAGGTTTGCACATAATAAACTAGGAAGCACTCAGAGAGCACAGACCTCCGCCAAGGTTAAATCATTCCCCGTCATGTTGTCAGTTCACCCAAAATAAATACTGGCATATCCCCTGGACTTCCATATTGTAAACCATAACTACAACAATTACATCAGTTTTGTTTTTGGTGCACTTGTACTTGGTAACAAAAGCAACCCAAAATAGGAGCATATGTTCATAGGGTGAAAAGTACAAAGACGGAGAACAACGGTTTTTTATCATCTTTGATAGATCAATATTAGGTTTTGCCCTTCACTGGATTACGCGGACGTATAAATACTGTATACTCATCGTGTTACCTCCCGACAGGAAATATGATAATTTGACATCCAAACAACAAACTCTGTCATCACACGCCAACCCCAACCCATACAGGTAGGTTTATGATCAGTGTTGACATATATGCAAATGTGTAAGTATATATTCCTTAAATATGACTTGAAACTTCGCATGGCGTATGAGATAAAGTAGAAAAATTACGGGTAACATCTTGTGGAAGAAATCTCTTCTTGGAAGTAGTGTGGTTCTGAAAAGAGCACTCAACATATCGGTTCTTTTCAGAACCAGTAGAAGAGATTTCTTTCCATATGGTGTCCAGCACATGTTTTCTACTTTGTTTATTCCTTTTTAGCATATAAGCCTTGATGAGCATTTTATGGTGGGTGCTGAGTGCACTATGAAGGCTTGCATTGCGATTGTGTTTAATTGCGAAATGCCCAAAGCCCAGTACCCAACTTGAGCCAAGTGTAATTTATCATGTGAACACAGGGGGATTAATACCAAGAAAAACGAACCCAAATCGCAGGACCAATTTGTGAATGAAGTTTTGCCTATAGCACTTTCAAAATCTAGGAAATGAGAGCCCAGTTGGTTGTCGCGTTGGTTGGTTTTTTCAGTTACGTTTGCGGATTGCAACTGCAAACGTAACTGAAAAACTCAACCAACGCGACAAAATTCAGCTTTCATCAGCAAACAATAATTTTGAGTGGTTGTAATTCTGACAGGTAAATCTTTGATCTGATATGAAAAAAAAAGTCAAACATGGATCTGTTCTTTATCATTGTGACGCAATTGATTTTTTTTAGACATACTAATGTTGTTGATAGAAGTAATAAGAAAAACAACAACTCAAGTTTACTGAAAGTAATTTACGCGGAATAATTTTCAGATTTTCTCTGAGTTATCATATATGTTTAACAGTTGACGCGAGGTAAAAAAATATAAATAAATATCAATCAAACGGGCGAGAGCAAGGAATTTTATTTTATTAGTTTTGTTTATTAAATGGCAAGATGAGGTACAGATAAGATGCATAAAGGGTTAAACAACTCCACACCAGTATACACAATGAATAAAACCGTTTAACGGCGTGGCTCATTACAAAGGTTAATACAAATGCCAATATTGGGATTTGTCCTTATATTAGTTCCAGGAAATTGTGAATTTTTGGTTTTTCTTTTTGCCCATGGGATTATGTGTTATAGTGTAAGGCTGTTCAATGTTTGTGTTTTTGCAAAATAAGGTGTTAAGTCATGCTATTGGAGCCCGCAGGGGAGTGCAATTATCTTGGTGTAAGGGTCTTTGTCTCTTTTTTGGGGGGGGGATAATTTTTGGTTTGATGAGTATTTTTTTAATAAATCATGTCTTTTTTATGTCTGTATATATTGTCTGATTTTTTTTTTTTACCCATTGTAAATTTGAACTGCGAAATAATAAATGAAATGAAATGAAAAATGAAGTAACGTTTTATAAGGTGGGAGAGAACAAGGAGAAACAATACTAAACCACGCCCGGGAGGTAGGTGGAGTTTAATTAACAATTTGAGCACAAAAGGTTTAATACTATCAGGCCATTGTCCGCCCTTCAGACTGACCATTCAACATGCAGTGGAAATTCAGCTTACCTTGTTTTCATGCTCATTACTATGTGTTGCAACAATACATACAAGATCTTAATACTTGTTTTCATTGGAAGTGACAAGAAAGTGGTAATTTTTCAATTATTAGCAAATCCTTTCATCAATACATGTAAGAGGGTGCTATTTTGCTTTTGTCACACAAGGAACTCCTTGTCAAAACTGCATATGAACAGCACAAAACCTAGTCCTTCAAAATTACATATAATAAAAAGTTTGAAGAAATGTTTGCCACTACTATTGTCCAAACAAGCTGTTTAACATGATAAACATGTAAAAAAGTGGAACTTACTCCAAGAAAATGAAGAATTGAAAGTTTAAGTTTGATGTATATTGTACACAAAGCTATGGAGACACTTCTGTTCTGCCTTGAATGACATCACGCTTTGGCTCATGAATATGGACATTTTCATTAGCATGAAAACTAAAATGTTGAAATGTCTCCCTTATACTTCTACAAAGGAGATTCAAAGTCATAGTAGCATGGCAAGAAAGGTATTTTCTAAGTATTGAAGTCATAAAAATCCTATTACATGTTCCCTTTAAGTTGCCCTAGGTCGGATGGGGGTCAGGGGACCGAGGTCAACTGTCCAAAATTTCGAGTTTATCTCGCACACAAGTGCAGAGCCTGCTGCTGAATGCTGTGAACAACGCACGGGGAAAGACTTCGAGCAAGTCTACTCATCAAGAACTGCACTGAACAAAGTGTAACACTTGAGGGCGTCAGACTATAAGCCGTTCTTGAAACTTTGAAATCGGACTCGTAGCGGTGATGTATTGTGAGTAAATAAACGTAGTATTTTTGCCTGTTCAGTTTAGTTTAACTTGAACTTTTTAAGAATTGTTTTTACATACAGTTATATGCATCACCTACATCAGTTTGATCAAATCAAATTCCATCTCGAACTGCCGTGGCTGCGCTTTTGAGCTATGGGCGGCCCGGGGGGGGGGGGGGGGGGTAGACTGTCAATGCATGACTGTCATGACTGTCTCTGACCAAGCTGACTCAGTCAGTGACTGGAGTCTACTCCAGTGCAGGGGGGCCACCTGCGCGCGAAACACAGACGCCGCCCCACTCCACTTGACGTCAAAGAAGGCCCATGCTTACTAAAGAGTAAAGTTGCAATGTTGTAACGTTTTTTATTTTATTATAGGCTATTTTTATATAAAAAATGTTGCAACCTGATGGCGTCACAGTTTGCTCAAAGTTCCTTGAAACTTATGTGTTGCTAAATTGTTGTTGGGAATGTGAGCATTGCACCTTCAAAATTTTTGCTCACGGTAGGCCTTATCCTTACTTTTAGGACCCCGTTCCTATATAGGAAGGGAAAGACTCACCAAAACAGTTGACTAAATGACACTCAAAAGTGACATTCTGATATTTCTTGGCACATCTGAACAATTGGCAATGACACATTGAATATCAGCAGGATTAATTTTGTGGAAAGAGGGCAGGGCTTTGATTTATGAGGGAAATTCAGGGGTAAAAGACGACGATGACAACCAGAAAACAGACTCAAAAACCAAGATGGCAAACCTGAAAGTTCAATGCGATGAAAGCTTGATGCTGATTGGCTGATAAAAAATAAACATCTTTTTTATTTTTTAGCAGCCAATCAGCATCTGGCTTTCATTATGTAGAACTACAACATGCACATCTGACTGCGAAAAAAGGTAGGAAAGTCAAATTTTCTTTGAAAGTGCTTTCAAAATTACATTAACATGAGTTTATATGAAGAAAAAAGACTGCTTTAGCCTGCAAAAGTCACATTGGTACTGGACAGTCATCTGCAAAAGTCAGTTTTGAACAGAACTCGTAAAAAAATAGAGGTGTCCTAAAAGTAAGGATTACCATGCTCACTTTGAAGGAGTCGCAATGAATTGTGGATGTTAATAGCGAAAAAAAATCCTCAGCTCTGGACAAACACGTGCGTTGCGGCGCATGCAGTTGCTAGTTCAAAAAATAAATTTTGTAATTTGAGAAGCAAGTTTGAAAATAATTATGTTTGAATTGGAGCAAATCAAATTGAAACAAAACAAATCAGTAAGAAATTAGTCTAAGTAACTTGGACCCAACTTTTTTTAACATTCGGACATGGTCTGGCAATAGTAGGGTCCAAGCTAATCCGTATATGCTGAGCAACACAATTTTTGTCCTTGACCACAAAATCCCAACACTACTAAAATGTACTAATTGATGGTTTTTTCCCCATTTTTCCCAACAAAAAAAATTATGGTAGGGGCTGTCAAAATAGGGTACAGGTCTCGGTAGGGTAACCGGAAGCAGAACTATTTTTCTGGGCATTGTACTACTTTACTAAAAACTATATTTCATATTAAGAAATAATAGGCTAATGCTGTCTTGTTTGCATTACTTGTTTCTTAAAGTCAGATCAGACTAACTTGAGTGGTATGGCAACTGCAGCGTCATTCCCCACCCAAACCCTGACACTACCCGTTAGCGATCTGCCCGGTGACAATAAAATGCTCAATATAAGCAGCAACACATCCAGCAGTTCCACAGCAAGCTCTGTCCTGATCAGATCCACCAACCCACCTCCCTACCTTGGGCCCTCCCTCTCCGCAAGTTCATCTGACAGACGAGCCTCCTCGTCAAGTTTCTCGAGTACGGGGTCACAGCGTGTCCGTATCAAAGCCAAGTACCTCCGGGAGGTGAAGTCCCCATTTGAGGAAGAAAAAAATGAAGGAGGCAAGGGGAGGGATGACTATGTGCCCCCAGCCCTGCCTGGGAACTTGCCCCTGGGTTATGAGCAGAGGAGGGAAACAGCCGATGCTGTCACTCAGAAAATAAGAGAGAATCAACGGACATCTGGCAGTGCAGGGAAACCAGGTCCAGATGTAGACATAGACAGAAGCAAGTATTCCAATGGAGATGATGGCCATGGTGATGATAATAAAACACAGAAAGGTTTTACTGGAGGAGTGAATTTAAACTTGGTAAGTTAAATTGTAGATACATTTTGTGTGCTCTCCCCATTAAAATGCAAAACTTTACCATTAACAAACACATTAGGGTTGTGCCTGGAGGAGTGAATTTAAACTTGGTAAGTTAAATTGTAGAGTATATATGTATAACTATATGCTTTCCCCATTACAATGCAAACTTTACCGTTAACAAGCACATGTATATTAGGGTTGTGCCTGGAGGAGTGAATTTAAACTTGGTAAGTTAAATTGTAGAGTATAGATGCTCTCCCCATTAAAATGCAAACTTTACTATTAACAAGCACATGTTAGGATTGTGCATTTTTCAAATGATTTAGTATTCAATTATTTAATTATTCAATTATTCAATTATTCAATTATTCATTTGCGCCAGCTTAAAGTTGCCGCCCTTGGGATATTTGTGCCCAATTGACTAAGAGCTCATTAAAGTAACGTACGGCTGAGCGGAATGGCTGATATTTGACTGATTTTAAAGAAGAAATTTGAGCTTATATTCTGCATGGAAGTCCTCAAAGCATGAGCAAAGTGGCTGTCAACAATAGTGTGGCATTGGACAAACAATGAAACCACGCAAATACAATTAAATAACATCATGGACATTTTTTGTCATCTTCTGAAGACCGCCAACATTTTCGAATATTTGAATCAAAAATATGCCATTTGGATATTCGGTTGCTGATACAATATGCGACACAGCCTTAACCTTTAACATTGTGAGTAAGATTTGAGGCTTTGCATGGTGGAGATACTAAATAATGAAAGGTTTGCGGAAACACCATGTGCGAATAATTTCTCAACTAAGAGAATGGTTCTGAAAAGAACCAGAGGTATAAACTCGACGTTCCGGTCAGTATGCTCTGACCGTCTTCAGGACCGTCAGAGCATACGTCTTCTGACCGTCTCCCGAAGACGGTCAGAGCATACTGACCGGAACGTCGAGTTTATACCTCTGGTTCTTTTCAGAACCATTCTCTTAGTTGAGAAATTATTCGCACATGGTGTTTCCGCAAACCTTTCATTATTAAACATTGTGTGTCCATCATTTTGTGTGCATCCTGTGCAAAAAACATAAAGACTTTAAATACACATTCAGTTGAACATTGGTCAGAGTGTACTTCACACTCATAGTGGACCCTTCCTTAGATCTTACAAGTAGGCAAAATAAATCTGCAGCTCCTTTTGGATAGGGGTATTACTAATCAAAGTGAAACGAAGTGCCCTTTGGGTGTTTACTATCTTCTCCAGACTTTATGCAGTGTCCATTCCATATCCTCTGTCGACACGGATTTCAAAACAAACTGTTGTGATAGCGATCGACTCTTACAATCGGAGATAAAAAAAAACCTTATTCAGTGCATGTAGTTTTTCAATGTGGTTTGAAGTTCAAGGAGAAATGTTGAACAAATAGCTTCAGGAGAGAGCACCTTTTTTTTCCGCAGAGAATTTTTAATTGGGATGTACCTGTACATTTTAGTTTATACCGACAATACATGTTCTACAGGTAATACACAGAATTTCCAATTAAACTGATCTAATTTAATGTTGGAATTGCCAACTTTCTTTTGACTTCAGAAAGCATCTTCGGTAGCATCTTTGCTGAAGCAGGGAGCCCCTACATCAAGCCAACAGCTCCATTCTCAGCCACCTGGTCCCAGCAATAATGTCAGAATCACTCAGTTTGCTGCAGGTGGGAAACAGAAAGTTTTCAAGGAACAACTCTTGAAAAGGTACACACTCACAAAGGGATTTACCAAGCATACCTAGGGAAACCTTTCTTCAGTGCATTCTATGTCAGGCAGCTGCACAGCACCTACCCGGTAGTGTATGTATACTTCAAAACTCCTCTATTCTTTACAGAAAGTTTCCCCGCCCATAACTTTTACAAGGGAGCCATTTCACCCATCCTTAGTTAAACAATCCTGCTCATAGCCTTAAAAAGTTTCAGTCTTTATTCAAGTTTTCCTGGTCACTGATGTCATTTGTTCTGGCACTGAATAAGCCGGTTCGGTATTTCAACTGCGCATGTGCACAATGATATGGGTCATGGGTCATTCAGGATAATCAAACGCTCATCAAAAGTGCTGCACGCGTACGGATACAGGCGCACGACGCTCGCGTGTTAATTACAAGCAGAATGGGCGTCCGCGTAACATCGCGTATCATCACGTCAGTGATTTTATCCCCAATGACCTTTGACATGGACTACTTCATCGAGATACCGATCTGGCTTATTCTTGTTGCTTTATGAGATCTCTTATGCCCCAACTGTGGCAAGGGTCCCAACATTAGTTGGGACAGTCCCAACATTACTTAGTAATGTACAATGTAGGGACCATCGCCATTGTTACGGTGTAACGTCTCAAATGAAAAAAAAGTTCAAAGGATTGCTAGGGCAGGATACAGCCAAACCCCCCACCTTGTAGAGCAGACATCTTATCCAGCAAAAACCTTCCAAGCTCTGATTTTACTCTCAGATGTTCGTACCATATTTAAACAAAAGGGGTTTCTCATGTCTCCCGGATACCCTGTTTTGAATCAGGACATTTTTACTTTTACTTATATTTATGTTGAATTTGTTATACTTAGATTAAATTCAATTTTCGTCCGCCAGCACATACATATGATGCACCAAGTCCACAGACAATACGTCACTTCGTGGTGGACCCGACGAATTACTGGAATCTCCGTTTGATCGAATATTCGGATATTTAAAAAAGTTGCACAAAGAGTGTGCCGGTTAAAATTGGCGTGCGGCAATCGATATGGGGCAGTGGAGTGTTTTGCAGTAAGTATTGGATAACTGTAAAAGGGCTTTAACCTGCTGAAAGGATGTGAACAATGAACCAGTGTTGGAGCAAAGGCTTGACCCTCAAGGCCAAGGCTTTGACCCTCAGGCCTGAAGGCTAAGGCTAAGGCTTAACCCTCAAGGCCAAGGCGATGTTTTATAAAATGACCACTAATATAGAACTAATTATAGTCACATGACACATCATCACGAATCGCTCATTAAGAAGAACAAGTTGTCTTTAATTGCAATCAAAATGCTCACATACAATGTTTTATGACTGCATTTTATCTATTAAAGTATAAGTTCAGGTCTTCATGAAAATGGTTTAACTAGCACAAAATAATGATTTACTTCTATTTTGATGCACAACTCTCCCGAGTGTAACAAAAGGGGGATCCAAGAAACTGATTTGGGGAATTTTTATTTGCTGGGCCAACATGGTCAGAAATATTAGCATTACCTAAAACAGATACATGCAAATCTTTAGCACTTATCAGGGAGACATATACAACCAATCAGATTGATCATCAGTTAGAAAAAGTAGCTCACTAAAACTTTGTGTGGCTTTACTTATAATTCTCTAAGTCCCATCATTCACTTACAATGATTGAGAGCTCTCAATTTGTATGCACAAAAATGGTAACACGATTAAAATGGTAACAGCAAAATTTCAAACAGATTTATCTGGAAAATGCAAAAATCAAAGGACCTTGAAGAGTCTTGACTCAAAATTGCAAGGCACTGATCCCTAAAGGCCAAGGCCAAGGTTTTTGCCCTCAAGCCTCAAGGCCAAGGCCCTTAAGTCCAGCCTTAAGGCAGCCTTAAGGCCAAGGCCCAGCATCTAGGCACTACATCACTGTAATGAACCACCATCGACAAAAAACTACCATCGACAGAAAAGTGGCACCTGACAATAAAGCAACACAAATTTACAATGAAATAACATCACAGTCTTGTGTGGATATGCGTATTTTTAAAATTTATTTTCCCGACTATACATGTACAAACTGGCAAAAAGCAATTTGAATAGTCAGTTGATTGATCGAATATTTGAGTTTTTGATATGTTCGGGAACAACCCTAATTTATGTGTGCAGCCTCTGATGGAACAATTAGGTCATCATTTTTGTTTTCTTTTTTTAAGCCAGGTACGACTTTTGTTTCCATACTTGCATTAGATAAGCCATACTTGTGCTAATCGTAACTTGGTTTTTACAACACAGGCAGGAGAGTAGTGGGCCAGTTAAGAGATACGTCCGGCCTACCATGGTTGGCAGCAAACATGGAGTGACCCATTCAGACAGACAGAGACCAGAACATAAAATTGAAGACAACATCAGCAACCCTAACACAGTAGCCACTGTGACTGCCGCTGCAGTAGCTGCCGCTGTTCCAATTGCCAAGGTATTTGTCCATAAAGCCGAGAAAGCATTTGTGTTTACAGTAATGCCCTAAAAAAATTCCAAGTACTGGTAGGTAGGCAGGAAAATAATTTCACTTTGTAACTTTATAATTTTTTTTCTCTCTTTTGTCATTTATACTTACATGTAGGTTACTTCAGGATACCTTTCACAGTATTCTGTTAAATAAACATGTTTAATTGTTGAATAAACCAATAACAGATATGGAATATTGTTTTATTTTCAAAATATACTTTCTTTTAAATTTTGGCTGAATGTGACAAAAATAATAACTAAAGTTTGAGGTGGGCAATTGGCCAAAAAGAAATCCAGGTTGGTCGGTTTACCGTAAACACATATTTTTATCTTTTGGAATCTTGGCACCATAAGTAGAATGAATCAGTGAATGTCTTGTCACTCAATGCACAGCACATGTAGCGTGGATGCTGGACGAACAGCTCATTTGCTCCTATGTTCTTCATATCTCTCTCCATGTCACCCAAATGAGGGGTACATTCTATTTGTGCACATAGTCCATTACGTAAGGTCAGCAACAATGAAAACTGTTGTCGTTATACCTCTTGTATTCACACCATCAGTTTTGTTTCCTTCTGATCAGGCTCAGAGTGACCTGGAAAGTAAGATGGATGCCATGTTGGCAAAACTTGCTCACCTTCACGAGATGAGCGACAGAGCACAGCAATCACAAGCTGAGCAGCAGCAGCAACAGAAGCAGCAGGAAGTCGCTGCAGTGTCACAGCTCAGTGACAAGGCCGGTGAACTGCAGAGTCAACTGGATGAGGCAATCAACAAGAGGCTGCAGCAGTTGGAGAAGATGCAAGAAAGGCAGATGGAATGGCAGGTAGAGTCTGAATGATTTAAGTTATCCCACAAGTCAATACAGAATTATGTTGTGCATCTGTGTCCCATAGTCCTGAGGACAAGGCCATTGGCGTCGCGAGGGGGGGGGGGGGCCAGGAGCCGTATTGCTGTTAATTTGATGGGGGGTGTGGTTAATGCTCCTGCTCCCTGCTCACGAAAAAAAAAATGATAAATTATAAATAAAAAAAAAACTTTTTTTGGGAAAATTTGTTTGCCCCCCTGAAAAAAAAAAAAAAAGCCATGCCGCACAAGGCCCAGTGGAATATGGAACACTCACTACAAGTACAAATGGGGCCATACATTTTTGTTCAAGCTAACGTGATGCAACACTTATGCTGCAGTCATGTTTCAGCTTTCTATTATGTTCTATTATTTGCACATACATGTATTAGAAAAGCTTGATATGGACCTTGCAATATGGGATAATACCACACTGATCAAACAATCAGGATTGGGGATTCAGGTTTGCTTGAAGATTAGAATTCTGAAATCTTTTACCTAGGGTATCGTGACAACCATACAATAACATTTTTTAGACCATTTCCCGCATTTTCCATACAAAATATGCATGTGTTCAGTCCAGTTTTAAACTCTAAGTGCATTTTAACTCGATGATAAAATTTAAAACTCTGCATGTATCAGTTTAAACTTCATTGCACTTTTTCATATTCTTGTGTCTTATTTCATTCTCTGCTCTCGGTTTACTTAACACTAGAGGTGTTACCAAAATATGCTTGATTATGTTTCAAGTCCTCACACCAAATATTGCACTAATCCAACTTGTAGTAGAAGTGACACTGGCCAAACAAAATAGATTTTAGTCTTAGACAGGCATACTTTATGTACTTTAATTATCTATTGACTTGGCACCAGAGGCATTCCAAAGAGACTGCAACAGTTGATCATTTGATGTTGTCGCTCCTAACTGTTTTTAACGGTTCTTAACTTTGTCATTTACTCTTCATGACCTTAATTCAAATGTTCGGATTACTTTGGTCTAGTGGGACTCTGTAATGCCAGTTTGAAATGGGTGTTAGAACCTGCACCCTTGCTAAACATTTATGGATGTATACATGTATGCATGCTCAAGGTTTGTGAGAGCATATCCCAGCTGGATCCCAACTGTGTGTAACTGAAACAGTTATAACTACAAGACCTGCGAATTTCAATACGATTTTGCACACCCCCTAGGGAGTTAGGGTTAATGATCTGAGAAATTATTATGTAGAAAATGATTTTATAATGTATTAGTTATGTGGGTTGACCTAATTAAAAATGTGTTTGGAGTTTAACTGATCAAAGTGATGTTAAACACTTCAAAGGAAATTTCACTAGCTTGCTTGGTCAGGACTCAAACCCACAACCTCCTGCTAACTACTGCAGATGTCTTAGTCACCCAACCATCAAGCTTTCTTGGATCAGTGAGATAAGAGTTAAGAGAACAAAATAAATAAACAAATGTATTAACAAATAAATTAAGTCCAAACAAACCCCGCGCCATCACACACCGTTAATTAAAAGGGCAGACAGTAAATGTTGGTGTATCTTTCTCATTTTGATTTCTACTTTTTTTCAAGGAGAAAGTTGTTATGGCAAATCAGCATCCAGCACAGAGACTGGAGAAACACCCATCACTGACCCAGCTTCACTCACTGCTAAATGGTGTCAGAAGTGGGATTTCTGATCAACCAATTCCTGAGCGGGAATCAAGTGGTAGGTCCCAAATGCCTGCAGAAAAACCTTTATGGCAACCACCTGGACCTGAAAAAGAGAGGAATTACAATCCAAAATCCCATTCAGCTTTTTCACAACATGCAGTTCAGCCACAGGATATGAAGCCTACAAGAGATTGCACTGCCCCAAGAGTACTAGTAAACCCACGCCAATCCGACAAGGTTAAAGCACAAAAGCAGAATCGCTACACGCCAGCAGTGACGCTGCACAGATACCCACCTCAAAATGTTTCACCAGCTAAACGAAGAAAAGAAATGGTCTCTAGCGACAATGATCTTGAAATGGGATCAGAGAAACAGGCAAAGCAGCCGTCGCCACTAGACACACCAGCCCCTAGACGACATGCTCCGCGACCTTTGACACAGAACCCACCGCCCAAAATGACACATGCTGGTAAGTAATTTGTTTTCAGTAAATGCAATCAATGAAAAGGCTTTCTACTTGATCATTGTCTAAGATGTGCAACATTTCAAATGTTTTCAAACAAAAATACTCTAGCTTTTCTTTACAGATCTTATTGTTTTTGTTGGTTTTCAAAATTTGCATTGTAATACAAAAAAAATGCCTTATGTTATTTCTGAAACTGAAGGTCGAGGTTTGCTGGAGGAGATACTCACAAGTCACGATGAAGAGGAGAGAAAGAGAGTCACAAGAGGGCACCAGACACACTCGCCACAAGTCACAGCTGTCACCAGGTAAGTCCTTGTCAAACTAAGTTATGTTTGCTGTCAGAGGTACATCATTTTCTGACATTTCATTCTGTTGAAGATGCAACAGTCAAAATGATTAGTGGTTTGAATTGATTACTTCTTTGAGAAGTGAGTTTTAAGTTCGAGAGGAGTCATGCCCATCTACCTTTTTAATGCAACTTAAATGATTTGATTCCAGGAACTTTTGAATTCAAGTTTTTAATTTCATGTTTTAAGTACGCATGTACAAGTTTGGATTCATCTATTCAACTACTGAGCCTGAGTACTTGCGTCGGATGGAATTCTGAATAATAAGTGCATGTACTCCAATCCTGCAATGTAGTTGAAGAAGACAGCAAAGACGACAATGCATTGTTTACACTTATTTATTTGCCGAACAACATTAAGTTACAGTCATATCCAAACATGTAAGGCCATGTCCAAGTTAACTGGCTACGGCTTGCAGTTTGACATGCGCCTGGTATATGGATGCAGCTGCAGCCACATGTTTTACTGCCAGCCAAAGCCAAGTAATTTGGAAATGGCCAAACGCTGCACTCCGATGTAATGTTTGGCACGACATCGTCACTGGCATTTTAAACTGCCACATATTTTTAGGTCACATGACCGCTGACAAGCTCAGGGCTGATACACTGTGTACAGCTGAAGTGCCGACAATGATTGTGGCAAGTAAACATGTCTGACACAAGGATGATATATCACCATCATAAATACGCCAAACTATTTATAACATTTCAGAAATGTCTCCCTGCACAGTTTACACTTACACCTGCTTTATGTCAAGGTGATCAGGGTTCTTGCCCCCCCCCCCCACAACTTTTTATATGCCACCTCCTGCAAAGGAAATAATACCAACTGGATCCAGGTCAAATTCTAGGCAGATGGAGCCAGGAAACTGATAAATCTTACCGTAGATAGCTTCCTGTCTGTGCCTGCTCCCTTCGGGAATGCCGCAGTGAACTCACACCAGCCTGCTTACAAGTATACACGATCAACTGTGTTGGCTCATTTCAGGTGTTACAGGAATGATCAGGTTGCTTCGCTTGTGATGATTACGTATTATTTTCATGATGATAGTTTGCCAGCTGTGACAACCAGTTGTTTATTTTAGGTAAATGTACAGCTGAAATCCAGGGATGCAGAATAGGGATATACTTCAACTTTCACATCGATATAACAATGGCACTCGTTCTTATTGGAAAATGTAAGGCAAAGCATGCAGGCCTTTTGTCAGCATTTTAATATTGCTTCTTCATTATGCTTTGATTAGAAAAACAGGGAGTTGCTCAAGATGTAGGGTTTTTTTGTGCTTAACAGACATTTTAAAAACAAAATGATGTGTCAAAAATAGTTAGCAGGGTGTTTTAAAGGTACAAGGCACCCTGGCTAAACCATGCGAGGATGAATGGCGATATTCAGATTCAAAATTGAAAACCTGTGTCAAAAGTTGGTTTATTGATAGACTTTAGTTCACACTGACTTGTTTGTCAGTGGCTCGATGATTAAGCCAATTGATATTTCACTATTTTACTGCACAGCGTTGAAGTTTTAGTTGGGATTCTTTGTAATCCTAGCAATAATGCCAAAAGGTAGCAATACACATATGTATATAGTGTCCATTACAATTCCCTTTAAGTATGAACTAGGATGAATGACATCGTATTGGAACAAGGAAAGGCGTTTGAACTTGTGAGTAACGAGGCAGCTAGACACAGCTGTCAGCAGGTAATTCTGCGAACTTTTTTTTTGGGGGGGGGTTGGTGAGCCGGCGTGCCGGTGTTTTTTTTTTATTTATTAATTCTCTCACTCATAAAGTAAAGGGGAAACACCTTTCCTCTGTTTTCCAGGATGGGTTAAAAGGTCATCAGAAATGCCCAAGAGACACATTGGGAAGTTGTCCAAGTTGCGTTAGAGGATTGCCTGAAATTTCATTTTAGTTACAAATACCAGTGAGTCTGATATTACGCCTCTTGTGGTTTTACTCACTCCGGATATAGCGTCCACGTTAAAAGCCTCATTTTTCGTCATGTCATTTTTGCGTCTAAATCTTGTACAGAATTGTTTTTACTGAAACATACACTGTAAGTTCATTTTCAAATTTATCACCAAAAAAATCAACTTTTTTTTCAGAAAGTAGTAAAAACGGTTCTGTCCTCTACTCCGGATTACGCAAACCTTTGTCACGGAGCTCTGCTTGACAGGGTGAATTAATCACTGTGGCAACAGAGGTAACATGGACCGCTTTTGGTTTTGATTGGTCCTTCCTCGGGGCATGAATCATGGGGCTATAAAATCAAAATAATATGCAACGGAAAACAACAAACCGTGTGAAGTGGAAATTGTTGTACATGTTCGCCTTGACTAATGAGTCTTGGCTAGGGTTCATCCAAAATATAGTGAATCAATTCATTGCTTTCCATAATTTATAAAAGATGCCATTTTTTTTTCTTCAAATGATCAAATCCATAGTCATCAGTATGATAGATTCTTTTTAAGCTCGTGCATTTTTGACAATGAAACCCCAACTCTTTCTGAAACAAGACAAGGCATGCCAATTTAAGCCGGTCCCAGAGCACACACTATTCTAATCTTCGATTCAGAATGGCTATTTTAACTGGAAGTCTTCTCATGCATTGGGATAAACATTGGGCCGGATTTAATGGCCCATTCATTGGCGTTACAGGGTGATCCTGTTTCAGAGTTCAAACCTTTGTGCCAACGTGAGACTTTTAGCAAGTCTACTTCACAATTGACAGTCAGTGAGTGAGTCAGTAGGTGGTTAGGTTAATAGGGCGGACTATAGGCTGCCTCCTCTTGGACTAGCGAAAATCATTTGAAACAGGTTGAAGAAACTTGATCAAGTAGCCTAAGGCACTAAGAAATGTGTATTTTTTTTAGAAGAAAAACCCATGCAAATTTTCTTTAAGGGAAAACAGCGTTGAGGTAGATACTGATGATAGCCCAATCTCACATGGGGGTTGGCCATCCCAGTCACGGAGGTCAAACGATGTGGAAAGTACCACTGCCCCGGCGTTATTTCCCCCTTTATAATGAGATGATGGATGGGATCGCACATAAATGCTATCTTACAAATGTTGAAGATTGATGGTGATGGAATGGGACCCACATGTGACATTACCACATAAGATGAATCACCCGCCGCTTCTAAAGAGCACCTAATTGGAAAGGAAAATTATTGACATGTACATGTATATGTGCCGGGTTCTACGTGTACATGTACATGGATGGTTAGGGTGGCTGACATTTTATTCTCACTGCGTTCCCAAGTTGTAATTTTACAGAAGCAATGTTGGGATGATGCACTCATCCATTAGATTTGAAAAAGTAATTTATGGCACGTAGTTTAGAATTTGTGAAAAACGCATCGTCAGAAAATGTCGGGTTTTAGTTGAAATGTGTTCGGACTGCACTGGACGAAATTTGCAAATATTTTCTTGGGCATGCGTTTAAAAGAATGTCCAAATGTACCAGATGATATTTTAGATTTTTAAAATTATTTTTAATTTCTTTATTTCATTTATTATTTTTTTTTTAGCAGAGACGGTCAGATCAGTCCCTCCTTTTTAATGTTATGCTTCAATTAAGATTAAATCGAAACACAAGCCATATTTGCAAAATTTAATGCCGTCGGTAAGAGCAGTATACCGCACAAGAGGCGACAGTTCCTACAAGCCTGTGTATCGACGCCATCCAGGTACAAGGGATATGTTCCTATCTCTTGTCAGTCAAAGATGCTATGAATTAATGCATGGGCAGACCTCCGGGGCTCTTCTTATATCGACCTGAGTGGTTCATCTTCAGCTCGGGTCGGACGCACTCTTGGGACAAGCTTTAAAGGAGGTGGATGTTGCCACTCATTTGCCGTTCCAGTCCAAAAAGTTGCTATATTTATTTGGAAATTTGGATTCGTTTTCTTCTCAAGCGAATCTGATTTTCGTTGCCACAGGATTTTTCAGCAGTTTTCGTGTAATTGTAACTAGGCTTTGCATCAGTAGGTCCTGAATGCTTGCGATGGATACAAAACATACGTATACAGTTGGGTTTTTTTTATTTGAAAAAGAACGATATAGGCCTGCCCGATTTGTTTGTGTCATTTAGTGAATGTCGTTCTTTATAATAAAAAAAAAATGAATAAATAAATAAAAGCTATATATGCAGTGCTACAGTGCAGCTCTTGTAGTACGGGAGGAATACCGATAAGTCTGTCAAACCTGCGCCATTAAATATATAAAGTAGGTCTACCTGGCTGACAGCTTTCATTTCATAAATGAAATGCGTCAAAGGCCTATTTCCGTAGAATGTCCCTTGAGTTATCATGCATGTGTAACGTTTCCTCCTCTGTTGCTGTGTAAACAAATAGACACGCACCGGCTTTCCTTCCTCTTCCAGGAAAAAAATACATGTATTGAAAATAACCTGACCGAACGAGGGAACTTTTTACATGTTGAACGCATATTTCTTTTTTTGTTGCTATCTACGGTAGACAGCATTGGTTTGTTCCTACATCGCGTCTTCCCGTGATATGTATCTTGCCAACCTACTATAGTTTGAAATGTTCCTGTTTCATATATTATTTTAGTTCATGTTCTTGTGAGATAGATGCCTTAGGACATGCACGGGTCTGTCTTTAAAGATGGATACATGTATCTTTCGCCATTATGCGTATATAGACGTAGATGTTCCGCTTGTAGCCGTCGATGTTGACCTTTATGTTTATTTCATCGATTGTCCAGGACGGGCAGTGTTGGAGACATAAGTATTGGACTGTTGCCGATGGCCTTGTCATTCACGTCCGTTGATTTTGAAATGGTCACCATAAATATCACACCGGCTCCCTTGGGGCATCGAGTGTCGGCCGCCTCGCTACAAACTTCTCTTCGCTAGTCCCGCTCTCACAAAATGAGCACGCATCCGTGAGACACTATACTGAGTCTATAACTCTAGCTTGGCCTCAATCCATCTTTTGCTTAAAGTTGAGTCTGAGGACATGCGGCGCGCCTCTGTACGCGCCATCAGCCTTTCATGTCGTCGGGATTTTTTTTTTATTTCCCTTGCTCTTATTTTTTGTCTTTCGTGGAACTATATTCTCAGCACGTACGATTACCCCTCGCCCTTCTCGGCACAAACAACTTGAGCGGGCTGCTTGGCCGCGGTGTAACCGGACTTAATGGAGTCTCGGTGAGCCTAGCCTGCGGACACCTTGAGCTTAGCGCCTGTTGTCCGGGCAATCCCATCCTCGTATGAAATTTCTATAGCTGCAGGGCCGACCATGGTGAACATTACCCTTCGGTGATGAGGGTTCTCGGGATCTTTACCTATCAATAGGTGTACGTTCATTCATCCTGCTTGCCTCCGCGCGCGCAGCGCTGGCACAGGGCAATTGCCTGGATTCTCTAACAGATGTTCGACGCGCCAACGCTATATGCTCGCCAAGGGATCCGAAGTCAATTAGACTCCGTCAACCTCGTGTAGACTACCTGCGGGCTGGTATTATGCAGACTGTAAAAAAAAGAGTACCGATTGTCCGATCGAAGACCTGGGGATATACCAGGGTACTTCCGTGACGAGAAGCGTAGATTAGCATACCGAATCGCCTCTCGCGGCAGTGTTCAGCAGTGTGCATGTAAATTGTGCACTGCCGTCGTGCAAAATTTAGAGTGAAATGAAACCTACTTAAGTTAACTCTTTTTTCTCGTGGAGCTTGTGCAAACCCTTGCCCAGGTGATACAAAATTTACTAAAATTGTACAAAACGATAGCAAAATATCAAGAATAACCTTAATTTTGTCACCCAAACGAAATTCTATTTGTATTCCATTTCTTAAAGTAGTCTATTTTGGGGGTTTTACGAGCATATCAATGAACATGGAGCTCATCCTTTTTGGAGACCCCATTTCATGCCATAGGCCTACGCCATTTATTAACAGCAGCACGTTCTTCATTTGATAACGGAGCATCGTGTATTCGTTGAGCCTATACCCAGTACGAAATTTCAATTTCGCCGTTCCTCATATTTCTCTGCTTTTTAATAAGGCTTGACGTTTGCCTGACAAAGCAGTCCAAGCGGGGATCGTGTGTCATTTACAGCGATGCATTTCGAAATGTTGTTCGACAAGTGTAAAGGCGAGTATGTGGAAATTGAAGATTGGAAACATTATCAAGTTAATGTTCATCAGCGTAAATAACCTTTGTGGAGTTTAGTATCATGAAGCGAAATATTATAGCTTTAAATAATAAAAAAAAAATTTGAAACATGTATAAACAAGGACAGTTTCTTGAAGTTTGTATTGAGCGTAGCCGGTCACCTTGCAGTCAAAATTATTATTTTCTTATGCATAGTGTGTACAATATGCACAGCACATGTCCGTTTGAAAATTTAGCAAGTGAAGTATTGTAAATCCTAACGTTATCTTTTACATCTTCTTCAAATTGTCGTGCCTGTGAAAAGGTTGTCTTACACAAATGTGTTTTGTTTTAACATGAATGATGGTTTTCAATACAAAGTACACATCTACCAAAAAAACCAACACTCTGAATGTATGGGGTGTTATATACATAGGCCTAGTTGCATTTTTCACAAACTCGTTCAAAATGAGCAAAATTGGAAGAGTAACTACGGAGAACTTATTACACTGACACAGTGTGGCTTGGCGCTTGGCGGAAAACATGTTTCTAGTTTTCGCTTAAATTCGTCAAAAAATCTTGATTTTGATTCTTTCACCTGATTGATTCTTTAAGTTCCGCTTCGCCACCTCGTTATATGGCGCATCTCTTGATACACATCGTGCCGGGGCAATGGCACGATGATCATCTCAGGGGTGTAACCTGCCCTGTATTCATGGTGTCTGCTGCGAGATGTCCAAACAACCTCACAATCCTCGGCCAACCAATGTAAATTGAATTTCCAATTTCGGCTGTCCTCATTTTTTTTTCCAGGAGTGGCCTGGCCGCCGGGGGATCTGCAGTCTAGGACCCGGCCAGGCAGCTATCTAGCCCTCGCCCGCCGGCACCTGCGGCAGACACGACGGCGCGTCTGCTACCAAAAAAAGCCCCACTTCCCCGCTGCCCCACCGGCTTTTTTTTTTTATTATCACCCGGTCTTCGGTCACGCGCTGAGAAATTCCTCCGGGATGATTCGTCATGTTAGGTATAGCCGGTATCGAAGCAGTGCAGCTTGAATGAATGAAATCGTAGGCTTGTGGAATTATGTATGGATGGGATTTATCAAAGACTGCGCGCGAAGCAGGTCGGATTGGTGATATACATGAACCTCTATGGTAATGCATATGAAACTAATCCTACCGTGCTTGTGGTGTAACAATGCAAAACAGTGTTCTTGTAATGAAAAAAACCGGAAAATTGAAACGTGACGGATCGTACGTGTTCATGCTCCCCTTCCGTCGCAAATGATCCAAGTTAGGCATGCATGTCATTTTATTGTACAGCAGGGTTGTAACTTGTAGCTGAATGTTAAAGTGGTGTATCAATTTCTTCATTTCACCTTCCTCTTTATATAGTTATACATGAAACTGGGGTCTACTTTTCAGCCATGAAATTCTAAACCCGATTCGGGAAAAAGGAACGATAAATTCTAAGAAAAAAATGCAGAAATTCCTGTGAGTGTGAAATTATATATATGTCAATATTAAATTAGCAAGAGGCATTTTACAATGACTTTAGCCACACTTTTGATTTCTGAAATCAGAATCGCCTGTCCATCAAGTGCACTTCAATGATTAGCCCATGCAGACCATTTTCACGACGATACCTTTATCTCGGATCTTGGAACATGAAGCGAAAGGCACTTGTCCAGATCCTCCTTTCAGACGTCTCGGCTTCAATTCTGAGAAAACAGTTTTAAGTACATGCAGATTGTATGTTAAAAAGCGGACCACGCGTGCATATATATAGTCCACGGGGATGAGTGAGTGTTCTCCCAGTTCAAGGACGGCGTCACGTCACACTGGACCTGTCCGCATCGCTTGGGTGTGCCGTGTTTTCGAGGACAGAGCCTGGGGCGTGACTCACTCCCAAGCCTCTGGTGTTGTCATCAGCCAAAATCCACCCTGTTCTTGGTGATTCCTCGTGGATGACGCCACGGGTATTTACTTCTGTCAATCTGGAGAGGGAAATACAATTAAATCATTAAACCAGTGGAGACGATTTGTCATTTTTATCATTCACGGAGATCATTTTCCAGAGGTCAGTTTCCGGAAAGATAAGGTAATTGCAATAATGGTCGAAGCGAAATTAATTTGCATCAGGCTTTTTCAATAAAAAAATAATTTGGTAATAGTATAAGTTTAGGCCTCATTATGGATAAGTCTCCGGAAAGAGACACATTTTTTTAATATGTAAAACGAGACTTGCTTAAATGAAATGTACATACAACCCTTAAGGAGGATTTGCAACGGTTGAAAAAAAACAGGCCTACGTAAGCCAAATATTTTTTGCATATCCTGGACAGCACTTTCAAGGAGCACATTAATTCAGTTCATTCCCTTTTGTCGGCACACATATTCGAGTAATATCTATAATCACTCGCCATTTGAAGAAACTACATAGCCTTATGTCTTGCGTGCTCATACCACACAGTTTGTATCTCGCGTATGGAAAATCATAATCTTCACAGTCGAGACGAGACAGTTCTTCCCTGAGACAAACATGCTTGATCCATGGGAAATCCAGGAATGAGCCAAGAATTTATTAGCCCACCCACGCCGTCCATGTGTGAAATAAGCCAGTTATATTTCTCAGAATTATGATTACATTTCGCACTGATTCCGTCCTTGTTGTCTGCATACATCAAGCCACCCGCCTGGACCTTAAGTGTGGCTGGGCTTGTAGGATGTTGGGAAACGCCTATTGACCCGAGGCTATATGCCTACATTGGAACATACGGCAGACGCACTGGCGGACATAATTTTATACATTAGACTCGAGCCAGAAGCCAGGTCGGCGAGTCCGGTCACGGTATATTGATGTAGCAGCACTGTTTCCTGAATACTGGGGTTTGTTTTAAATCAGAAAAGGTCTTTTATATACACAAAATACAATTATTATTGCATTCCAGTTTGATATTTAAAGAGCCCACAAAATATGGCGAGGATTAATGTCGAAATGACGGATGATTGACGATAATATTCTTCGAAAATCTGCTCGCATCCAGTGGAAGTGATGTACTAATTTACTAGGTGCCAGCCCGCCTGCATAATAATTTCTCACCCACGGGCTTGGTACTTGTTGAGTGTTGACACTTCGAATTATGGATAGACCGTGCGCGTGTTATTGGGATTCGTTTGGGGTTTTTTGTGTTTTTTTGCCTGGCACTTGGCTCGGCCATGGCTTGGACATAACTCGACATGCTTGAACCTGCCCAACAGTATATCGTTGATACTAGTCCGTCCATCATTTATATACGATGATCCCAGACCAAAAGTAGAATAATATAACAACGGTCAACCACGCAAATGCCAGTTCATCCTTGCTCCATCTGCCCTCGGCTCTTTTTGTCGCGGATGAAAAACGACTTTGGCGTCACAAGTTTTCGCTGCGAAATTCAACGGCGTTGAAAGGTGTCAAACTTTAGCGATTTCGCAACGCGAACGGTTGACTTAATGACGTCATGTGACGAATTCGCATTCGTGATCGCTTTCGTGCCTGTGTGAACCAGTCTGTGTCACATGAATTGGACGGTACATGTTCTGTAAATATTACCATAAACATCTTTTCATAAGTCATTTCTTTCATCCTTCATCTTTTGATACGGTCATTTAAAAAGATTCGGTAATTCGGTAAACCCTGGCAGGCAAAACATGGAGTAGTAGGCAAAACATTTAAAGTAGGACCTTTTTCAGCTGTGAGATTTCATTGCTTGAATTTGCACGTTGAAAAGAACAGTTCCGTTTTACGCTGGGTGGAGTTTTACAAGCAACGACGGGTGTCATGGGGCATGCCCGACACACCCAATAAAACCCACCAGACCCTGGCACCAGTCTCCTAATTTCCCAAATCCCGTGAATCCCCGTCACTAATCGAGTCCTCTCCCATCCATAAAGACGTCTTATCGAAAGATAACTAGACTTAAGCCCTTTCTTCAGGGAGGGAGTAAGCCAAGAACGGGGAAATTGGTAATTAGGCATCGCATGTCTTGATGAAGCTTGTCCTTAACTTGGCAATCTCTCTTGTCGGTCTCATTCTTTTGCTAAGCCCTATAGGCCCATACCCCGGATCTCCCCGTCGCACATGCCGTTAAAATATTAAAAGAAATACGTTATAAATGATGTTAATACTCATTTGGATTAAGTTTTATCTGCTGCGCTGAGGTCGATGCCCCCTTTTGAAAGCCTGGTACAGAAGTCGATAGCCTTCAAAATACATGTAGCATGATAACCGAAGGACAGATGAAACCGATTCAAGTCTTTTAAATCAAGACTATACTGGTTCCTGGGCATAACGTATTTGCAGAGGTCGTTATGATTGCACCGTACTCTTACTTTTTTCTAAGAGTGTGTGTCGTCTGCTTATATCAAAATTGTCAAACTCTCCGAAGCAATATAAGGTTGAACAAACAACTGATTCTATGTTTTGAAGAAATTATGTGTCCAAAAAAACACATGCAACATCGGCGGACCGTTTCTGTTCGTCGGGTGGGCGCCAGTACGTACGTTAAGTTTTTTCACCTGATGATCAGGGAGGGGCGCAGGGTCCATGGTTTTTAAACGTTGTAGTGGCAAATGTTCCTCCCCTCCCCTTGGATTCAAATTGACACCTACCGATATCGCATTATAAATCGACCACAGACACATGTAGTTTCCTCACCTTAGGGAAATTAAAATAACATCCGTCTTGAGGATGGACCCAGCAGTGGTTAACCGTAATGTTTAGATTTCTTTCGAAACTGAAACTTGTTCATTGGAAAGGGTGGATTTCTTCATTGCTTTGCGGGTTTTTTTTTTTTATATCAGTCCTGTTGATCATGGTTTGATAGTAAGGCCAGTCTCATTATAATATACGCACCAAACACATTTGATCCACCACGCCAGAAATTCAAATCCTTTGAGAGATTCATTGCGAATATTATCTGGGAAAAAAAGTCGTGCCAACCGATTCAAGCAAAGAACAAAGTCGTCCTCTTTGCAGGGTTTTGGGGAAGAGAGGGGAAATTCCCTTGGCTGTGATGGACTTGGTCAACAACCCCGATGATACCATTTGCACGTTGTTATCACTATAGGCTCGTGTTAATTTTGTTGTGCATTTTGAAGACGTGGACAAAACTCCGGTGTATGTCATGCATGTATACCTCAGTGATGATATAACTGCCATTGATTTTCTGCAAGGTGTTAAATTCCCCTTCAAATGATATTTTTTTTTCGTATATATTATGTTAAAACTTGGGAATCAATTAGGGTTTGACTTTGAGCTATTTTTTTTTTAAGTTTTAGTCATGCTGGAACTGCAGTCATGGGGAAATACATTATCCTTGCCCTTTTTACTTTTAGACATTGTTTAATGTCGAAAGACACACTTGTAGATAACCTAGGTATTAAAACCCCTCTTTATTAAATTATAATATAATGGAACAGTCTGGTTTCGAACGTCACAGTGGTTTGTTTTTGTTTCCCCGTTTCTTCCGTTCCACTGAACTTTTGACATTGCGTGTTCGGTATGCCGAGCAGTTGTTATTTTAATTCTGCGTAGGCCCATGCAGCGGTTAGTACCGTCTGAGGTCATAATATACGATTCCCATGAATTTGTATTGGTTTTGTTACAGTCATGCAATCATGTACTGCATGGAAGAAACCATTTCGTAGTGCTCAGTGGTGGTTTCCTTCTTGAAAACCAAGAAGGTTGAATTTAGCTGGCGCTCTTTCCTTGAAGTTTGCTTCCGTGATGACGTTGGGATCAGAGGTTACTTAAAACATGTCGATGGGATAATTTTTGGTTCCATCATATATCTTTGTGCTATGCCCGAATTATTATTTTTTTAAATTTAATCCCGCGTTTAAAGCAAACGAAAGTGCATTAATAGGACAGCCAATATTGTTTTGTTTATGTGTCACGCAGTATTGTGAAATATAACCGCAGTTTGATTTAGTGTCGTCTTGCTTCCTTGATAGTCAGATCACCTCTCCACTTTCGTTTTGTTCGCCGACCGCCCCAAGTTCGCACGTCTTGAAAGGTCATCCAGTTTTAATACCCCCACGGATGTTTCCAAGAAAAGTGTACAACTTAACAGCTATTGAATTTAAAACTGTATCGAATGACTCACAACCCTTAATTCCCCACAAACCAGGTTTTTAAGTCTTGGTATTTCTCATCTTTGTGCCACCCGTAGTCATTTATGAAGTCAAAAGTAGGCGAATAGTAGAGGCGAATATTTAGCTCATCATGTCCGACTGTTCATTATGTTCATCACGATCATCAGCACCACAAACGTCAAATTTTGATGAGTATCAGAAACCATTCTTGGCTAGCACGATCAACGAAGCGTGCATCTACCGACGTATAAAATTTACCGATTTTTTTTTACATATTCGATATTGAAGTTTGAACAAATTTTTGATCAAATCGTTCTCAACTTCCTCGATCAAAGTTCTTCACAATGATTAATAATTTTCCTTCCCCGATTAAACTGTATTTTGTGTCAAAATTCCCACGTCTTTAAAATGAAAATGTTCTTCAAAAATTAATATATGTAAACAGTATATCGGCCCCTTTTCCCGGTGGTTGACGCTGTATTGTTTTGCAGCGAGTCCCTTGCCTTTACTGTTTTCTAAACCACCAACACAGCTGTATTTAGACTTCGTTCTTGCCGTTGGTTATATGTGCTAGGATCGGATTCCCAGACTGCCGTCATCAAAGCAAAAACTGCCGGCTGGCCCCGGGTGATGGATGGCTGTGCCCGGTTTTTATTACCGCTCAAAACGTGCCGTAGCCAGCGCACCGGAGGGTCTGAAAAATTTTGTTTGTGCCGAGTGACTCACTTCTGCGAAATATGGGACCCAGCCTAGCCCCGTGTACGCTGAATGAGTTGGATTTTTTTTGTCCCCACCCTCGCATACATATTACTCCGAGTCGGCGGGGTTTTATGGCCCTGCACGAGGCCATACCGCCGCGACTTGACGGTGCAGTCGTGGTGAAATTGCCCACGCGTGAGCGGATTTAATAATAGCAGGCAGAGAGCTGCAAGTTTCGTGTTTCCTCTTCTTCCTAATGACTCAGCCTTAGCTCTTTTTTCTTTCTTTCCCGGGGCACCGCGCGTCTATCGTTGCACATTCCTGTCGCCTACGTCATCACTATGTCTGTAATGCCATGCGTGGCATGTGATACCGCCACACAGGGAGGGCATTGCGCATGTGCAGTGTTTCCGTGTGGCTTGTTTGCCGCGCTGCCATCTGGCCGAGCCGCGAGTAGATCTTCATTGTGTACCGTTATATACATGTACACCTTGCTTCATGTATGTACTCAGTTCATGCAGTTAGGACATACAGATAGTACCCGCACTGCCCGCCTTGGAAAAGGTGCCTGTTGAACTAAGAAACATGTGAACACATTTTATGTTCCCATGTATAATAATATTTCAGCCGTTTACACCAGATTCATCTGACAGACGTTGTCGACACAGTGACACATTTATAGAATCAAACTCTGTTGTGTTGTGGCTTGTATGGACATTGTGATTTCCCATAGACATGTCATCATCGTCGTCACACGCACAGCAATCAGTACAGCTCAGAATGCACCGTCAACACTGCTATCTGTGTGACCTGCCTCGTACGCCATGGGCTTTGCTGCACGATTTCTCAGAGCCAGTGTGCCGAGGTTGTGTCAACTATGAAGGGGCGGATAGGATTGAAATGGTCATCGAATCGGCTAGGCAGATGAAACGCGTACATGGATTCCAAGAAAACAAGCCGTTTCAGGTGCAGAAACCGGGCCAAATGCCGCCCCAGTCAGCCAGCGTTCCACCCCGACCCAGCGGGCTGTTGGAAACGGCTCATGTGGAGCCTTCACCCAGAACCTTACCGGCGTCTCTATCCAGCCACGCAGAGCGTTTCCTGGGTCACGAACACAGCCGACCAAGGAGCATCCACGATTTTTCCACCGTACAGAGACTCGGTAACGGCCCTGGTGGACCGTACCTTATTCCGGATGAGTCCGGAGAGAACAAATCAGGGAGACTGTTGCATCACAGTGCCATCAGTCACCAAACCCCAAGCCTGCTTCACCATCTGAATACACCAACTTCCAGCATGTCGGCGTTACCCCGGCACAGCGTTGCACCGACCGGTCCAACGCCCTCCACCGTTTCCTCAACCGCCTCCCTGAGAGCCAAACGAAGCTCCAGCGATCGAGACCGGGAGGAGAAAGAGGTAGGCTCCTCGGCATTTCCGATCGAGGGTGCAGAGCGCCGAATCACACCAACTTCCGAAGACCCGTATGGACAGCGACCGGGAATTGTACGTCAGACTTTGGCAACTCTTTCGAATTGTACCCCCTTTGAGGTAAGATTCAAGAAAGAACACACTCGGAAGGGCCGTGTGTTCTCCTTTGATGCCACCTACAAACCGGGCATGGATTACGAACTAAAACTTTTCATCGAATATCCGAGTGGATCGAACAAGGTTTACCACAGTGCCTCGGGGGTGGCCAAGCAGATGTACTCGGATTGTCTAAAAGACTTGGGCAAGGGACTTTCCTCTGGATTCAAATATCTGGAATACGAAAAGAAACACGGTTCTAACGATTGGCGGGCATTGGGCGATCTACTGCCTGAACCTGTCAGATTTTTCAAAGAAAATGTCAATGTGGATATGTTGCCTCAGCCGTACATTGACGCTAGTTGCCCTGTGCTGCCGACCACCACAAGCCAGATGTTGGCATCACTGCCCCAAAAAACGAAGAAGCGCAAATCGTCCCCTGAGCCCGACCCCGAAAATGCTTCTGGGAAGTTGACTGATGAACAGGTGCAGCAGCAGAGACAGCAATGGATGCAGAACCAGACAGAGGCGTTGAAGCACACCATGGCCTCGACGGGGTTCAGTGCGGGAGGCTCCAGGCCACCCAGCTCCGGCGGGTCTCCTTTGAGTAATCCCACATCCAGCACGCCGCCGGAGACAGGAAGTTCGACCCAAGGAGGTCCGTCACCCATGGCCGCACTTATGTCTGTCACCGACAATCTAGGCACCCTCAGGTCCTCCTCGCCAAGGAAGGGTGACGATGCGACGCCGAATCTGGTGAATAACACCACCAATGGAGCCCCATCGGACGGCAAGACGCAGCGGAGCCCCCACTCCCCGACCACTGCCCATCGGCGCGCACTATACCGTAGCCGAGAGCTCGCCCAGGCCCAGGGGCATCCCATGGAGACCAGCATCAGCTCCAACACGAGTCACCTCCCGGACTCCTCCATTCCAAACCTCGTCAACAACATTCTCAAGTGCACCATCTGTCACGAGCGCTTGGAAGACACGCACTTCGTTCAGTGTCCCTCGGTCGGGAACCATAAGTTCTGCTTTCCGTGTTCCAGAGACAGTATCAAGAAGCAGGGGGCTGGCGCTGAGGTGTACTGTCCAAGCGGCCAGAAATGCCCGCTGGTGGGAACCAACACACCTTGGGCCTTCATGCAAGGAGAGATCGCTACCATACTAGGAGATGAGGTTAAGGTGAAGAAAGAACGAGACACATAAATGTCACTGCTAAAGTCATCACCTGACGACAAATTATTTACGCCACCTGTATTTTATCTGTAAAATAAAAAGAAGAAAGTGTATTCTATGAAGAGATGAGAGTTGCAACACTGTGGGTTATTCGGCAAAACTAGCAGCAGGCCTAAAATATAGCCACGGTTGCCAGACAAATAACATTCAGCTGGGTGATATATTTTGGTTATGTAAAAAAAATGTGGTTTATCAATGTATAGTCAACGCTGACAAGTGAAACGAGCTGTTTTATGTTCAGTTAAGATGTATTTTTGTAAAGTAGTTGTTGCGTTACGTTACTCGTAGCATCAATAATTAACATCGTCGAATGATCCCTAAATACCATTCAAACCCCTGTTCACCAATGGTTTCCGTCACTACTTTTAGGGGTGCATGTACAATGAAAGTGAAACACAAGTTTTTTTTATTTTATGGAGTTACTTGCGTCATTATTCCGTGTTTTATACATGTTCATTAAAAGTGCTGATAGAGTAGACTCCAGATTTAAAACCAGCAACCTTTTGCCCCACGTAATTTGATTTCATTTCATATTCAAGTAGAATAACATTCATGGATAATGGAAGTGAGTTGTTAAAAAAACTATAACTGTTTACCTGAATTGTAATTGTAAAGTGTGTCATTGCTGTACTTAATTGATTATCAACATGGATGAGTGACACTAGTTATAGTTCACGTGAATTCGCATAGTGGTACCGTCAACATGCATAATCAGTCCGAATTGACATGGGGTTATCAATACATCAATGATCCGCAAGTTATTACAGATGCGAGTCCGCATAATCGATTTTGAGAGAGCCACCAAATCCTTTAATTGGCATCGTTTATCCTGATAGTTTCTGTAAACATGTTGCATTTATAATATTACACCTGTCAAGACTTTTCATGACAAATCAAAAGATTGTTTGATAGTTACAGTAAGCTGTATATCTTGTACTGAAGCTGTGTTATGAAGAAATTCTGCCGCGTTTTTCGAACATAAAGGTTACAGCAGACCAGTTAATAGCATATTTGAACTGTGAGTATATCTCAGAATACCAAACCAAAGTCAGAACAAATGCTTTCACTTTGCTTTCAAATTCCAGTTATAGCAAAATATATAGCCATCAAAAGTATAACTTTTAAGTTCATGGAATTAATATTCAATAATCCGCTAAGCACATATTTGACTCTTCTGCGGTTGAAATTACATGTATGTTGCTTTGTGTATTACGCCCTGGTCAAAATGTGTTATGCATTTTCATTTGAAGTACAAATGTATATATAGCATAAATATAGTCAATCAGGAATTGGTGTGTTCTGTGAGAAAAACCGTCTCGTTATTTCCGCTTTTTTTAGTGTTCGCGTAGGTGTCTTGATGCATAATAAATTGACCGTGAGTGAAGGCGTAGCTCATAAGTTGCTTTCGGGGAAGGATTTTTCTTTATGCGTAGCCTACAAAGCGAACCCCGATGGTAGGTCAGAAGAAAAAGAAGACTAGCTTATTTTACTTTAGGAAAAAAACAGCTGTGGAGCGACATACACCAAAGGGGCTTGCTGACCGATATCCAAACTAATCGTTTGTCACAATAAATGATATGCGTGGTCAGATAGGGGGAAAAGGACACGTAACTGATTTGACAGAATTGGCTTCGATGAAGTGTACTTGTGTACACACTGTCATTGTGGGATGCAAAAGTGCAATTCGGGGTATTTGACTTGCCTGATTGGTTTGGTTTGGTTTGCCATGAATATACAGTAACACATGATTGGAACTGAAAGCGATTCCTTTCAGGTCATACAAAAGTGTACACTGTGAGTCCGATCCAAAAATATCCTAGGCAGAGATAATGGCGTGCGAGCAGGCCAGGACTTCCACGAGTTGTTGACAAGTCGACGGAAGTGACGCCTCCGCCCGCCCTGGCAGCACATGTCTGAGTTCATTCGGAATAGATCACAATAGAATAGATTACATGTAGTTGGAAGGTCCCTGTGACGTCAGATCAGAGACGATAGGCCCTGTGTTGTTGATGAGTCATGATCCCGTTGGTACACGTCACGCCTTGTTGACAGACTCACGGTTTTCCGCTGTATTGTCAACTTAATCAGCTGTTAGTTTTACAGTGAACTGAACTATTTGTTTGCTCCAATTAGAAAGAACCATAAATCATACTTCAAGGAAACTGATCTCGATCTTGCATTTTCGCGATTTTTTTCTGCCAAAATTTACCAGCGGTGCGGTTGGTGTTTGATCATTCTTTCGCAATAAGGGTACGTGTATTTTGTTCAAGAAGATGAAAACTTTTCTTAAAACTACTTCATTTCTCGCTTACGGTACTGACTTTAAAATGACGCTTGAACGTCAAAGTGGTGAGCTGTTCCTATCAATGACGTATTTGCTGTATCACGCAGATTGCATGAGTTACCTCGAGGTATAACTCGTGAACAATGAGGTCGGAATAAAGGTCAAGCAGATGAACATAACGAACTTAATCCAAAGGATGTGATACCGTCGCTCTAAAAATGTAATCCACAATTTTGCTATTTTTTAATGTAAAACTTTCCAATATTTCCTTAGCATTCAGAACAAATTTCATCAAAATCAAAGTGGTCAAACAATTTTTTCTTAATTTATAGTCCAAAAATAATACATGTACAGGCATCTTCTTTTCTACCTAAAGCCAGGATTCGAGGAAAGGGACTTGAAATGCAATGACTTGAAATGCTCCGATCAAGCACCTCGCTAACTTCAATGTTTAGCAACCCTTCTTATTCAGCACCCAGCACACAGTTTCTAAATATGTTTTTTTTTCGATTAAAATCCACCATTCTCTATCAACAAACTACACATTTAATGGGCAGCCCTCTGCCTCAAATGGAGACGAGTGGGATATAATGTAGAAGGTGGCAACTTATAAGTGCGGTTTGTTTGAAACAAGGAAAATACATGTATTAAAAAAAAAAAAAAAGGGCTTTCAGTATTAATACATTTTGTCTGGTGTTATGTTTCATTGGTTTCCCCACCCGTTATTTCCTAAATCTAGTTATTATATATAACATGCGCTAAATAACCGTTTCTCGGACGTATTTATTATCTTCAAACAACGCTCTGACAAGACCTGTCGAAGTTACCGTTTCGCCTTTTTACGTATACCGGTAAGTTGATCTCAATCATTCTTTGTAAAGATCGTCCATAATTTATAGAGGTGTATAGAATCATTAGCTTTTTGTGCGGTTTTTTTTCGTTGGAAGCAACAAAATTGCCTAAAATATTAAGAAGGGTGCATAACAACCATGCAACTTGTTGAAGATTCAGCTCAGTAGATACTATACATTTTGAGAAAACGTATGCATAATGAAATGTTGGGGTCTCGTAACTGGATTCCGGTGCTAACCCACGTACAAAGCTGTGCCCGCGGCACACTTAAACCACCTTCAATAATAATTGTTTTATTCCGAATGATACCAATTTAGTCAGAAAAATTTTACTGGTATTTGGTTCCAGTCCTATCTTCACTTTGAGCAAAGAGTTTCTCCTTAAATCAGTTGGAACGTTCCGGGTAATTGCAAATTTGGCACATTAAAGGTAACTGGCACCATGTGCAAAACGAAAAACAAATCAATTCAAGGATCACCAATACAATAAATATGAAGCCGGTTATTAGGAAAAAAACCTGTCGAAAATTCATCTTAGTAGATATACCTTTTGAGAAAACTGTGAAAATGCATCTTCATTTTTTTTCTCGGAGCAAACCATATATTTCTGTTGAAAACGCGATGGTTTTGTCCTAATTCATGATCGCCAGATATGACGGGAATTCTTTCTTTCTTTTCGACAATAACAGGATGCATGAGAATATTATTGACTTACAACCAAGTAGGATATTACATGATATTTTGAGTTTCTTTTTTGAAAGATGGTAGGCCTACATCGTAACTGATGCTAAGTTTTTAATTGATTACAAAATCTACGCGCGCGCATCAAATTAAAACACGCGCGAAAAGCGCAAGCCAGCGTGTCACCTCGGAAATGTGTAATTATCATGGTCGCCGGATTTGTCTATTCATCAACCTGTTGATACGAGCACCTTTTCCCGCTGAAAATCCCGGGTAGTTGGATGTTCCTGTTTCCGGAGACGCTTGATTCCTCTACTGAAATGTGGGCACCTAGGTTTGCTACTTGACAACTCGTGTTTACAGACTATTATTGCGACTGAAAAAAAGTGGAACATTTTGAGCAAGTTTGTTTTCTTTTTTTCTGCTGCAAAGGAAACGTTTGTCTCGTGTCATGGCGAGATGAAACCATCAAAATGCATTTGAATTTAAACGTCAAGATCATGCAAAGTTGGTCACGTGCCTACATGTACAAATGTACAGTATTATAAGTTAAGTATGATACCTGAGGCAGACCTTTGTGCATGCGCATGTAGCACGTGATCGATCTGGGTAGCTAGATGGCGCACACTCAAATGCTCCAACCTATGATAAAACACTGGGCTATTGAACAATTAAAAATATGGACACCAGGCTTTTATAATAAGCTTACCCACCAATCTATAACTAGAACTAGACAGTGTTATGCAGAGTGTTGGGGTACATTGGTAAAACAGATTTCTTACATGATATTTTAATGACACACTTTTAATTCAAATAAACATATTTTCATTCTCAAACATTACTATTGAGCAGTAATGGTAACTACAGACAATGGAAACGTGCTGAGTGGGGTTGGAAGAATGGCCAATTTTGTGTTAATGTTTGTATCCCTTGAGTTAAAGTTTGTTTTTGTCTGTAGCATATATTGTGGATTTGTGGAGGCAGTTGTTTGTTGCATGTGCTCTCAGAGTCTTGGCTGCATTGTTCATGCATTTCTTCACATGTTCACTTTAATTGGACAGATGCCATACAGTGACATTTATTGTCTGATGAGTGGGTGTCCTGCAGTCAGGTGAGAATAATTAGACAGGTTTGTATTATTACATGTCATTCTTCAAAGTGACTGCATACTGTAGTCAGATATTGATCAAGTCATCACTTTTACTTAACAGTTGTTGCTAAGGATGATGACAGATTTCGAGGGGAAAAAACCCTGCGTGCACTTGAATTGCATATTAAGGAAATTGTCAGAAATATACATAATTGTGAATGTTTACATTTAAAATTGGGTGGCATAAAATGTTTTCCATTTCTTCAGTCAACACATGAGTTTTGCAACACTTACGCTTAGGTCCATTGGTTTTTGTTTGATTTGTTTATGTTTAAGGGTTTTTTGGGTTCTTTTGATAATAAACTGTGCCCATGCTCATGTGTAGGAAGGAATTCCAAAAAAAAATCAGGTTCTATGTGTTTCACATGAACTTAAAGATAAATGTATACATACATTTTACACATTTGTATGAATGGAAATTAAAGATTGGAGGTTACGCGTCTTGAGCGTCTTTTTTAGGCGGATTATTGCGCTATATAAATATACATTATTATTATTATTATTAATGAACTGTTTGGGATAAACGACCTTTTATTGGAGTTTGCCAGTGGATTTTCAAATTTGATTTGTGTTAGTTTTTGTGGTTGTTTTATGTTTTGTTTTCCTTTCATTCTGTCTGTCTGTTTATTTGTATAGTAGTCAAACCCAAAGTGATACTATTTGACTTGGATTCCTGGAGACAAATTTGTCCGAAGTAATGATTTAGATGTTGGTTAAGATAGTTCATAAGGTCCCTTACAAATTTAATTGAAGACTCTAAGCTTTCGTCATGTTCGCAATACATGAGCCGTCTACAGGATCTAAGCTAAATGTATTATTAGTCTCGTCTGGTTAGTATGAGTCAGGGGGGAAGGGGGATAGTTAGGAGGACCCAGGGTCTGGCACGCCCTTGAATGTTCTCTAGTTTGACATTTAGAAAATAACGCCCCATCCAGTCATTAACATGCTGGACTGTTGAAAAGTTTGATCTTATGCTTTGAAGCATCACATGTCCAGTATATACATATACAATCTTCACTTGAATGTAAAAGTTTTTTAAAGAGATAAACACATCTCATTTTCTGTTGAAAGAGAAATTACAGATATATAGGAACGTATGAGTGGATTGATCAGTTTGATATTCTCTCATGAGATGTGTTTGATAATGCAAAAACCTTGAACTCAAATTTGATTTAGCGTGGCCTCCAAGGGTGGTGATTTATCAGAGAGCAAAAATGTGATATATGTGGTCATCGTATCAACAAGGGTCCTGGGGAAGCAGGGGGAGAGAGAGGGAAAGACAAAAAAGGTTGTGCATGATTGAGAGGCCAGAGTTTTAGTCAGCCCCAGCAGCTTCCTGTTGGCTGTGTGACAAGGAAGACATTGGTTTCCTGTGTGGCTGGTACACTCACAGTCATAACACGCAGCCCTGCCTCATCGTTGGTGCTTTCTTTTTTTTAATGGCACAGGCTTGCTAGGTAGTAAAATACCTTGAGCCATGGAGCCTAAAGTTAAGCCTTTCATGAAACTTAGAAGTAGTGTGGATCCGGAGGGGGTGAAATTGGAGGAAGAGCAGGGAGGCAATATGCAAGAAGAAATGTTCGGTTACTCAGAAGTCTGAACTTATTTTTGTTAAAAAACTGCCATTCCTCTTGTGACTTGTGGTGTTTCTTGCTTTTTTCTGGTCTCAGTGGTGTTTTATGTATTTTATTTTGTACAGAGCATGAAACTTGGTCAATGTGCAATGCAATGCAATGCAACGTTTAGACACGTACATGTTTGGATCTGTCGCCACTTTACTTTCATTTCCTAATGCTTGTACTAGTTATCAAATTTGTTCAAATGATACACGCATCACATTAAGTAATTTTCATTGCTGCATGGTTCAAACATTTTAGGTCCAAGTCCATGAAATTTTATTTCTTGCTATCCCAACATTAACTCACAGAATGTCATGAAAGGTCTCAAATATTTTGTTTATTTATAGAAATGAGAGTAGGCCTATACGAAATTTGTTGATAACATCAAAACAATAATCATATATCAAATTATATCAAATTAATGTATGGTACACAGATGTTTTACTTCCAGTTTGAGAGCACTAGCCAGTTCAATAGTTCAACTCATCAGATCTAACGACAACTCTGTTTCCATTACTTCTAATCTACAAATACATAATAATTATATTAAGCTTTGAAACAAGAATTGCTGTTTCCAGTGCTGGTTAGGCTCAAAGTACCTGATCCTGCTAACCATGACTAGACCACATGGACTTTTATTGTAGAGCTTATTCATCAATACTTGTCATCAAGAACAATATGACTCTTGCCTACTGGTGTGAACAATAAGGTTGACAAATGGATGCAAGAACCCTTAAGGTCAGTCCCAGTCCTCCAGATGACATTTTAATTTCATTGCCCTGCTATTTTTGAAACCCAAGCTTGGTAGGGAAACTCTCCAAATGTCATAAATACCTATAAATAAACAACTTCGGGGAGTCCTATCATCCTTTTCGTTGGTGTTAAATCATTTCAGTTTTGTTGAATAAATCTTTCAGTTTATAGGTCAGGCTTTATTTAGTCTAAGGAACTGGCTGGAATTTGATACAGTTAAGGTCGGGACTTTTTGCAAGTGTAAAAAAAATGAGCTTGTGGTTTGATAGTCTAGTGTTCAGATTTGGCAGTGCTTTGAACAAAACAAAATAGAAAGTAAAAATTCCACACATTTAACTGTCCCATGAGATTATGTGCTACTGTCAGTGCAGGTATATCAGTGAAGGTGATCCTTGGTCCTTTATTTAAAGGCCACATGTGAAACAGAATTTCTCCAGGATGTACATTTTCAACATAACATTTCGATTATTCTATTATCACATTCTGCTGAAACAGTAGAAATGAAGAGCTTTTGCTCTTTTTTTTTCATTGGTCCATTAGTTCTCTCCAGGTAATGCGCAAATACCTCTGTCAAGTGAAAATTATCTTATATTTTGCGCTAGTAATTTCTGGATAAAAAAGCAACTTGCTGAAATTCCCTCTAGCCCGGGCACAGACTTCCTTTCCAAATCACTGTTCCCCTTCCATGTCGGATGTTCCCCAGACTATCTTGTTGTCTGACCAGCAGATATTCTGTGAATGCTGCATAACTTATGCATCATCCCCATAACAGTTGTCAGGAAATGTTGGATCACCATCTGTGCCCTGGAATTACTGCTGTGTGATCGAAATAGATCCAAAGAGCAGTGCCTGTTTTATCGGCAGTGATGGTTGGCAGCACCATGACAAAGTTATGTTCCCTGATCTTTGGGGTTGAAAATGTGATGGTGTGATTAGGGGCAATCTCAGTTTGAGGTACATGCATTCTCAATGTTTCAACCAATATTTTTTTTTCACTTTAGCTTGTCGATGGTGACTGTTCTATGTTCCGACACCCCTACATGTATGTTCCGACAACCTGCACATACCAGTAAGATTGTGTTACTCCCAGTTAGGATAAGGGTTAGGGTTAGGGATTGGAATATGTGCAGTCGGAACTAGGGGTGTCAGAACATAGGGGTGTCGGAACATAGGTGTGTAAGTTACCCTTGTCAATTATAACATGTTAGCGTGACCATGTTAGCTTGTCCATTATAAATCCAGTATTTTCAATTCAAGGGAAATAATGCAAAATGTTGATAATTAATGTGTCAGTGTGTACCCTTTATTTGATTGTCCAGATGTTAGCACGACTATGGTTACAAAATAGATTGATAAAAAAAACAAATAATAAAAACACAATCATGAATAGCCAGTTTCATTTTAAAACATGACTGACTGAAAAGTAATGCAAACACGTCATATTTATTATTAAACTCATGGGGTAATTGGTGTCAGTGATATCTTCCAAAGATGTCTGGAGATACTGATTACAGACCAATTAGTACCATGGCTTGTTTGAACAAAGTTTGTGCCCATGTCACACATAACAGCATTGGATAGTAATGTGCTACAGACAGTTTGGGGGGGGGGAAATCATATCAGACCTTTGTTGTCTCTGAAACATGAGGCAGATACTTGTGCATTGGAATTCCTATTTCACAACCAGGTGAGGATGCATCGAAACATGTTCTTCCGAATGCTTGAATGTGCCATGAATGGTAGTTTTATTCTAGTTTAGTTAAGTTTTTGACCTTGTTAAAGTACAGTGGGTTAAGAAACAGTATATGAATGTTGCCCGCCAGTAACATGGCTGTCGCAGGGAGATTGGAGTGTTGCATCTAAAAGGAGACAAACGTTGGATCTTTAAACTGCAATCATGATAATCATGCCTGGTGGCTGATGAGGTGCCCTCTAGATCTGAGTGTGTGGTTACTCTAAACATAGCAACCCCATTATTGATGGTAATTTTAAAAGGGCTAGTAAAATGAGGCCTAGTGTATAGCGTGCCAGTCTGTAGTTGTGTCTGCAAACAACAAGACCTTGTCTAGCGGCGGCGTTGTCCTTCCCCTCACAATATCAGCGTCAACTGACACCTGGGGCATCAGTGTTCCCCCCCCCCCCCTCCACCGCCACCATCACCACCTGAAGGCCCTTGGTGAACCATCCATTCAGTCACTTCACCACTTCGGGAAAAAAAATGCCCAGGAGCCAGACTGGCCTGCACAACACATGCAGGAAGCGTGTACATTTTGTATAAAGTCGCTGGAGAATACACTAGCACGCACACCCCTTATAGTCGACCCTCAGGGTTACCTGGGATGTGTTTGTCCATGAGTGAGGCAGACAAAAGCGTGTGGCCCCCTTGATTCCTGGGTATTCCATTCAACTGATGACAGGTGGCACCATGCTTGTTGAACAACTGTGTCTGTCTTCCTGGATTACAACTAACAGTGTCCCCTCCAAGAATAAAAAAAATAACTGCTTCCTTGACGCTATGTTGTTGCAATTGTCTAACCTTTCTCTTTTATTCTTCATATCATACTTCACATACCATTCCCCCCCCCCCCATTTTCCTGTTCACCAGTTTGCTCAACTTAAATGAACAAACACCCTTCAGTCATAATCTTTTCATGGTCATTACTAAAAGTTATGAAAATATTGTTGATACAATAATTTTTAGTGTTTTTGGGATAGGGATATTTTGTCCTCTAAAATACACCATTTAAAAAATTATTGTTGCCACATGGTAATAATTTATTCAGGATTTTCCATACATTTTGTTTGATAAAGCGACCATTCAATTACAATGTATGTGAACTCTAGTCGATGGAATGTTTTTAATGTTATAGTTCAGTTTGATGGTAAGAAACACTGTTTTGTACTTCAGTTGTTGGTAATTTTCTCTGATAATAAAAAGCAGGTCATGCAAAGTTTGAGTTTGTGTGAACTTAATCTTTGGTTTTGATTTCCTGTTTAAGCCATACAACATTGTAGCTACCAGTATTATTGACTTCGTGGAAGGTCTCCTGTGGTTTGTACGTTTTCCCATGAGGGGAAAGTCCCATTTTATTTCCCTCATGATGCAGCCAGCCTTAACCCTCGGTATTGTTGTCAAAGGTCAGTTGCCTTACTTATAACTTTCTGATCCCGACTGGTTTTCTGTAGTAAAAAAATCATGAGTAACATATAGAAAGCTACATGTATTCTAAATGAAACAAATTATGCCTGATTGCAGTCTCTGGGCACTATTTACACATATTGTTGGTCCCTAGTTGTTTTTTAGTCCAATATATTGCATCATTTTTGTCATGGAATATGAAATGCAATGACATGAAGTTAAAGCATGATAATGAAAAGATGTTGCATAGCAACCATGACCATATTTATCACATCAAGTTGACAGTTCAGGAAACCTCTAAGGAAACATTTGATGTGTTTATAGAAACAAAAATTAGTGAATGGATTTGATCTTTGCGAAGGAAGGAAAGTATGATAATGCAGGCAATTTTGTTGATTAAATAGACTTAGGAAATCCACTGACAAGAAGTTTGCATTTTGCCATTTGCCAGACAGGTTTGTTGTGATGCATGATGCTTCAGTGTTTCCCTGAGGAATACAACAGTGAAATTGAAAGAAATACATGCCATTCAGTTTGGAGAATTACATGTACGTTTTTTGGCGTGACAAAAACAGATTTATCTAAAAGGTTTATTATGTGATATTCTTTTGAGTATGACACAAATTAATGTATTTTTAATCAAATACTTTCCAAATAATTTTTAACAATTTGTCAGCTACATCTATCAATAATGGAAATATTTTGGGGTGTATTTCGAATGTATTCATAAAAGGAAAAGCAATTGAAGAAAAAACTGTGTACCGTAAGCATCAGAAATCAAAAACAACCCCAATGCTTGTGCTGTAGAGCATATTCCCTCTCTGATAGACCGTTTAAAAAAACATGAGCATTTTGTTGATAACTGGCGGAGAGAATTTGAGAGCTATTTGACATGAGATTGTCCCTTTAGGCCATGGAAGCTTTCCACAATGGCCCTCTGAACTGTAACTAGAGTTCTACAAGTGCATTGTACAAAGCAGCAAATGTTGCTTGTGCTATCTTTTAGTGGTATGCAGTTCTTTTTCAGTGCACATTTTTATTTTGTTTTAGGAATCACATCCACTAATAAACTTTTGAAATTATCAGTAGCAGTTGTCGTTCATATTTCCTGTCTTTGTTTGGAAATAAATTGTGCCAAATGCATACATTTCCCGAACTTTTCACACGACCCTTTGTTATGTTGGGGCAAGCAGGCAATTTTGAGTGGTGATAGCTCCTTGGCTAGTCTAGTGCACAGGGTACATCAACCTGTAACTCAATCGAGAGCGAGTGGGTCCAGTTACTGACAGATTACGCCACCAAATAGCCAGGTCTTTGCCATTCAATTCAAAGCCCCATATCCCTTTACCTTCATCAGCTTTCAGGCATGGTTTTCGGAGTGGGGAAATGTTGCTGTAATACAAAACCAGCAATTTGTGTTGCCTGTATTGATTTGCCCTGCAGGTAGTGCCGGGTTTTCAGGGAAGGGAAGATAATTTTAGATTTGCACAGAAACGCAGCGGAGACGAGGCACCAAAGAGAATTTCAGAACCTGTAAAGAATCCGGACTGAGTAACAAACAGGCTGCAATCTGAATAGTGCAGTTAAACTAGTGTATCCTAATACCCAACAAATAAGATTTTCCCTTTTAATTCTGTTTGAATTACATCATGTACTATTGCTCATCACCCATCCTCAAACGGATTAACCTTTCTATCAGTTTTATGAACACAATCGGCATAAGTGTATCCCTTCTCAAACCCCAGCTCATTGTGTCCTGTCAAGGTTCTGCATGTCTCCATCTGTACCTCAATTGTCACTAGGTAAGATTCCGTGCCAAGATCAGGTCAACACCCAAATCTTTTTTTAGACCCTGTAATGCAACATTGGACTGGCCGGCCTCGCCGGGTCGGTTCACAGGGGATTCCTGTCAGCCCAAACCATCCAGGGATCTTTTCTCACACTCGGTGATGACTCCACCCCCTGCATGCCATAGCTGGTGCCGGTTGCAATTTTGCACAGGTTGACATTGAGGACGGGGACCAGGGACCAGGTGTAGTTTGCCTTTGAAATGAGATGTCTTGATAACAGGAAGCAGAGTGCCTACGGCAAACCCGTTCCTAGCTCTGATTCATCCAGCCAGTCTTCCTCTTGTAGCCAGCAACTGGGGAACATGGACTGTTTGTAGGTTGCAAATGACAGAGCGTATTAGACGAGGCTACTAATTGGACAGCTCCATTTTAAAGCTGCTAGACAGCGGCGCGTTTCTGTCTTTTTTTATGAAGCTTTCACCACCTAAGTAATGGATCATGGATAGGGGAGAATAAAGTGCATGTTTGGAGGAAAGTGGGGTTTCAGGTATTGATGCTTGATTGTGGAAGTTGAAGCATATGACGTTGGAGATAGACAACCTTTTTCTCTTGTTCAACATAATAATTTCTGTGGCTTTATCAATAATATTAGTTTTAGTTTAACTTGTAATCTTATGAACTACATCTAACATCTCATTGAGTAAGGAGTTAAGCGATAATGCTATTTATGCCATTGCCTGGGAACTTGAAAAGTTCTCTTCTGACATGTTCATGCATGGCTGTACAGATGTATTAACTATCTGGGCACAGAAGTATGAATTTTGTGAACAAAAAAAACTCCTTTATTAATATATATAAACAAATTCTTTGGTAAAGATTGTACAGTAACACAGTAACAAAGTCAAAAACTGGTGTCCTATGTACATTGTACAATGTAGGCTCTTTTGTAATACATTATTTATAACTCCAGCCTGGCTTCAGGGAATCTCATGTATTGTTTCCACTTCTTTGCGGTTGGCAAGCAGGATAATTAAAGGCTTGACATGACCGAAGAGGAAGACAAAGCACAATTGAGCCCCCTCTCACCAGCTGTGTTCTCGTGGCTGTTTGTGTAATGTGGGATGACGTTTAGAGTGCACTTGATGCGAAACGTGTCACGAGTATAAGGGTTTGTGACCACTGCCTGACCGGTAATAGGATGATATATTTGTATATTTTGGATGAGGATTTGCCATATTTGTTTGTAATTGTCATCAAAAATATCTTGGCTGGCTTAGGTGCCATCATGCAGCCAGTCAGAAAAACCAAAGATAAACCCTCATTATTGCGTATTCTTCCATGATTCAGAGGTCATTGTTCGAGTGTAGATCTATGTGTGTTATTTGATTGCATGCGGATTGATCATGTATTTCCCGCACCATCTGTCTTTTCCCCTTCAACCTGCTTCCAACAATCACTGTGAGCTCAGCGTGATGGGAACTAAAATATACTCAATTGTGATGATACCCTGCTTGCCCCCCCCCCCCTTTCAGTGTGCACCTGCTGGGGTGCATACGTCCCCCTTGTAGCAATTGCTTCCTCTCTCGTGCTTCCAGCAATGGTAGCTGTAACTCTGACTGACAGGAAGATAGTATTTAATCGGGGAAGGCGTCATACCCCCATATTTGAACTGGAGACCAAGTGTCGCTTCCGTAGGCCTTATCCAGTGCAGTATCTCAACTCTAAGATCATGGGGTGGATAACATGGGTATTATCAAATTTAGAACTTGTCTGGCACATTGGCGCTTCTTGGAAAAGTTTGCCAGCGTTAAGTACAGTGGCAGAATGGGAAGGTCTATAGTCCCTGTTATAGTTTTGTTAGGTAATCCTAACGCATTATACTCTAATGGACAGTAGAAATAAGAAGTAATTGTACAGTACACCCCCCCCCCAAAAAAAAATCAACCATAATTATCCATTTGGAAGAAAACAGAGAATTATGTTGAATGTCAAATAAGATACAACAGAAAGTTATGTTTTATGTGGAATAGAGTTGTTATTGTTGTTATTATTATTATTTAACCCTTCTGCTATCTGAACAGTCACAGACAATAAAAAAAAAATCAATCCTCTTCCCCTGCCACGCCTTTTACACAGGCTAGTCACCGACAGTTGGATCATATTTCAAGCAAGCACTCTTACTAGTCAAATTCAGCCAACAGGCAAAAGCAGGCAAGTGGTTGGCACAGTTGGCTTAGCAAACACCTATTGTCAAAGCGTAGCTGTATCAAGTTACAGAAACAGTCACAGCCAGTCAATCCTGCTTTACGTAGGCTGGGAGCTCTAAACTGTTGAAAACAGTCACTTGATAGATTTTGACTGAAAGGACAACTTGGCACAGAACGTGTGTTTTCATATAGGAGGGTTCATGCATTGTTAGCATTCACATTGTTTATAAAAATCTTGTACCGGTAGATGATTTTTATGGCATGGATGAACCACCTGTTCGTAGTCAAGAATGGAACTGACATAGGCTAAGTACTACTTTAAAGTAAATAAAAAAAATTTGAAAAAAATATTTGCACAAGCTGAAGTCATTTTGGAACACTTCCAACTTGGAATGATTTCAAGCCAGGAAATTCATGAGGTGCCGCCTTCTAAATTCTTGTAATTCCCACAAACTTTCCCCTGTCATTCATAATTAACAGAGAAAACTCACATCTCTTTCATCAGAAGGAAACAACTAAAATTATAACTAATAGCTGAAAGTTTGATGGTTAGGGCTTACAAAACAAACTGTTCTGAGAAAGAAATGTTACGCCAGGCACTGTCAGTCCTATATTTTGAGGCTGATACTTGTCAAAGTTAAGTTTCATGCATAAAACACAACCCATACTGTAATGGCACATGAAGAAAAATGCACCAAGGCTCAAGAACCTTCACTTGTTGGGACATAACATCCTGGAATGCGCCCAACTTGGCAACATTTGTACAAAACGCGTTTTAAAAAACCCGATGTTAATTGAAAAGAGCCTTTTGAAAGTAACATCCACACAACCATCCTTTAAGAAATGGGTGTTTGTTATTCTTCCGAGAACAAATTTGGGGGGTCAAAATTTTGACTCTCAAAATCAAGCTGTTTGGTGCTAGTCAGGAATCCTGGTGTTGGTGTATGTGTCACACGCACAATGTTCATGGTACATTGAATTGACACAGCTGGAAATATGTATGCATATGCCACAAATGTCCACTGTATCCAATGTAAACAACCGGGTTTGTTCATCTTTTCTCGGGGACGGTAAACCATTAGGTTAGTTTCCTTTCAACCAGACCTTTGTGATAGGTTAAGCAAACTTTCAAAAACAAAACTTTTCAGGGATTTCATGCTGTAATTCCCTTTAAATGGAGTTCATGATCAGCTGAAAGGTGTCTCATCAGATCCCACAGGTCAGATTATTAATGATTTGGACCCGAACATACAAAAACACCAGGGAGTGAAAGTAAGACATTTGTAATGCAGAACAGTGTTTTTAACTTCGATTTCTAAATGAAGGGTTCAATATCATAGAAATTTCCCCCGGGAAGCATCTAAATTCGTTAACATTTACATGTAATTCTACCCCATCTTTTTCCAGGAAGTCATTTTTATGATCATAGGATGGCCCTGTACAAAGCTGTCTGCAAAATGTTATATAGTATTTGTTTGTCATCTTACATACGTATGATGATTTTGTATTTCTCTCTGACCACCAATATCCACGTGCATGTAGTTCATTGCAGATTCATCCAAGCATTATTTACTGCTTGGTAGATTTCAGTTCTAAATGAAATTTGCTTTTTCATTCACACAGCAGCCTGGCAGCACCTTGGCTACAAATGGCAATTATGATATGTCTAAATATTTGCATAGAGGCAGTGCGGGAGGCCAGACAGTCAGCTAAGCTTCCCTGCTCTCCTAGTGGTTTCTAGGCAACCTAACATGTCCATTCTCAGCAGGGGGTCACTCACAAGTTAGGGGGGTCAGGAAACAAAGATTAGGAAAAAATAAGGCTGCCCCCCCCCTCGGTAATACCTTATTTCAAGCATAGAGCTGGGTCCTAGCTCTGTGTTTCAAGCAACCCATATGCTCCATTTATATATTTAGAGCAACAAGGTTGGTCGGAAGGTGGAAACCAAGATGCACCTCCGCCTCCCCACCACTACTACCCACGTCACCTTAAATTATTAGACCTAATTCAAATCTCTGAGTTGAGGCGATCAAGAATTCTGAGATGGTCAAATGATGCTTGGACGCATAAAAGGGTAATTGGATAGAGGAAAGCTGGAATTCGTTGCCTGTGTCCTCCCCTTATTATTTTCATTTTCTGCAAGAGGTCAGTCAGGTTGACTGAGCTGGACAAACTCTAATTTAATAGGGTCACGGGGCAACAATGAAGGGAAGAACTTTGACGTGCCCCCATCCTTTCACCCAGTCACTCCCTTCACTTACTCAGCAACCAGATATTTTCATCCTTACCCTGGGGCAGGGGAGATGTGGTCAAGCAAGCTGTAATTTGGTGGGGTCATCAAGGGACAAGAACTTACTTTTGAACGATTCAGAGGACTGTCTTTTCTGAACTATACCTGTTGGATCCCTACACACAACAGGTCGAAGAAATGATATCTGAATGATAAGCCTGCTTCTGCCAAAGGACTCAATCGCAGGGTGTCGGGTTGGTGGGAGAAGTTTGATCCTTCGTCAAAAACAGGTGGAATAATGAAGTGGGTGGCAGCTTGGATGTAGAATGTTGTACACGCAGTTATAAAAGGATGCAACAACATTCATGACTGACCAGTAGTGTTAGAAGAAAAAGCCTTCATATGAAGTGACTGACTGAGAATGGCTTTTTGGACGGTTGCCACATATTGTTGATATCCGGGCAACCCCTGTGATTGATCGGTTGATAATGTGTTTAGAAATGCATTCAGGGGCTAAATCCAGGGAATGATTAAACAGGATGTCTTCTAATCAGCTGGGGCAGGTGTTGGGAGAACAAACCGTCAGAAAGATAATTTAGTTGGCATCAGATATCGGTCCAGATTAACCCAGTAAGAACAAAGAGAAGTCGTGTTATGCGAGCTGCTGTATCCAGAAGCTGCTATATGGATGCATGAGTATTAAATATTAAAAGGATTAAGGAGGAAGCGTTGTAGCAATATCTTTGTTTTAATCAACTCATTCCATCCATTGATATTATAGCATCATTGGTAATCTTTGGTGGACAGGTTTGGAGCATTTTGATTCGAGCCTGTAAGGCTATACACAAAACGTGAAATAGCTCCTTTCTGCGCACCCTAAACCCACCATGCCACCACAGCATAACTGCCTAGTTTAATAAATTCTATTGATCTATGAGTAATTTTTTGTTATTCATAGTCTCAGTTTATGATGGCCATAGTTCCCCAAAACCTCACTTTAAAGGTGATTCAACATTTGCTTTTGTTGTAATTTTCAGAAATGGATGGATTTGCAATTGGGGTTAGCATTTATTGCAAATTTTGTCTTCATAGATGCTGGAAAAAACCAAGAAAACAATGCTGGTCTTGTATTCTGGTTCCCTGCCCCTACATGTATACTGCAGACGAAAGCGGAGCAATTTTTAGACGTCAGGGAATTGTCAGGTCAAGGAACCAGACTAGCTGGCTTGCACCTGTTCATGGATGTGTAACCAATTGCAAAGAAAATGTAGACTAACTTAATTGATAATTGGAAGTAGTCTTCGAAAATAGTCAGGTTTTTTTTCCAACGATTGTCGGCTGACAATGGTTGGAAATTGATACAAAAATTCTACTTTTCTTGAAAATGACATCACACCAGGTGCCATGATTTCACAGGATGCTTGAGACTATTATTCACTTACAGTCAAGTACGGTATTTCATACTAATTTGGTAGTTGTGTTTTTTTAATGTTGTATATTACATTGTACCTTTAAGTTATTGTAGATTTTCACATAAACACTAACCCCAAACTGCGTTATCTGTTGATAAAACCTGCAAGTCCACTCCATGTGTAATGATCAGCAATGAAAACTCACAGAACATATCAGAATAACTGTAGAACCACCCCTGCACCTGAACAAAGAAATACTATCCATTTGGTTTGCCTTGTGTATGCGCCAAGGGCTGGTAGAACGAGACTAATCAACCACACCGTCCATCTCGCAATGTTTACCCTTTGTCGGATCAGAAACTAAGTAACACAAAAAGCTAGGAGAGTCAGTATGCTAAATGATGATCACCGACTATATTTTACACTAATTCAAAGCAGTAATTTAACAAAAGAGGGAAATCAATTTTGTAATTGTTATTGACACTGCATGGATTAATGTAAGTGGGATTTGAGGACTTATACATGGTGGATATTAGGACGTTTTGCACATTCGCTTTGCTGCAAACTTTGTAAAGAGTAGAAAACTGCCTCAGAGGAGAAGCTTTCTCAGAACCACATCTTTTTTTTTTAAGAGACAGTCATCTGTCTCTCTATCACTCAAGCTTGTCCACCACCCCACCCCCACACCCCCCTCTTTCCCCCAACCAACCCCCAAACACCTCACCCAGGATTTGAAGATAGCGTCAATGATCAAGGTCTTTGGGACCAAAGGCATTGACTATTTGAAAAGACAGTCCAGTCAGAGGTGGAGGAGGGCAGTTGCTCTGTTTTTTTCTCTTGTGCTTTAAAAAGAATTTAAAAAGAATTTTTCGGAAGGAGTCATGTATTTTATTGTTTGGTTCACATTGTCAATAATTGAAACAAGTTTCATTTATCAACTTCAGAATTCTGTCCAGACTTTATGATGATCGATGATTTTTCTGCAGTATGACAAATTTTTAAAAATTCAATATCAATTCGAGCAAGGTGCAAAGTAGCAAAAGCTGTCACTATGATTTGTTGATGTAAATGATTACTCCTGCTGGAAAGTTTATAAAATATCTTCACAACCACGCTCGGCCCTGTTATAAATAATAAATGTTGCATTTTTCCCCCTCTGTGTGATACAAGCAAGATTGATTGCTGCAGCAATATTCATTTCAGGCAACTAAGCTATCATGAAAGGACAACATCAGTTAGATAAATGATCCAGAAACGCAGGCCCCCCTCAGTGTTGAAATTGATCTGTCTTTCAGGGAAACCGCCCGGTTGAGGCGTTACTGGGCAACCCCTGATACACCACGGCGAGACTGTCCATTGGAACCGGCCCACAAAGTATGATGAATGGGCTTAATCTCTGGGCCAGTTGGCATGGAGTTGGAATTCCTGTTTACTTTCCATGGGGCACATTGAGGGTACAGCCTAGCAGCGCATGAGGAGGGGTTCTCTTCTTGTCGTTCGTTGTGTGGAGCTGTGCGGTCTGATTGCCCGGTTTCAATCGCTTGCCAGCCGAAATTAGGTCGAGGACATTCCGTATCTGGTTGGCAACAGAGTGACTCGGGAACCGGCAATCAAGAACGCGCCCTGACAAGTGTAATTGTTGAAAGCAGATTGAAGTGTGCCATGTTGCGGTGGTAAATGACATACTCGCGCGATGGAGCAGCGAAAAATTGCTGCACGTTTCTAAGTGATGTTGGATTTTTCTCTCTCTTTCTTTCTTTTTTGTTGGTCCTGCTTGGCACTGGACAATGAGTAGGGCCGCTTGCCTTAATAGAGCAGGCCATGATAGATTGGTTGCAATCAGCACGGGGAAACTCCAAGGTTTATTAACCCCCTCAGCAGACAAAAAGGCCACCAAATTGCAGATTCCTATATTGTATAGCAACTCTGGCATTTCACCCTACAATGAGTGAATGTTCCCCAATATTCTTTTTTTGTTTTTTTTGTTGGAAGGGCAATGTTATAGATTGCGTATGTATTAAACACTTATGTTGCAGCCACGGTGAATGAGTAGGCTACTTTGGTCTCCATAAAGCATTGGTTTTTAACTTCCAGAAACATACGCAGTTCATAATAGTGGAGAAGCCCCACCTCTCTTTCTTAAGTGGAGCACAATTTCGAAAATTCAAAAGGATAATAAAACACACTACATTGCAGTTGTTGGATAAGTACAGACTTTCATGTGTGACCCATTTTCCCAAAACTAGCTTATGTCATGAGCAAAGTCCTTTGTATTTGATATACTGTTGAAATTATAGTACACAAAAGTTTTTTTAGGTCAGCCTGAATTACTAAAAACAGAGTGTGATAGCATTACAACATTTTCAAAACTAAAATGAAAATTCAGTCTGGGTTTCGAGCATTTGATCATTTCATTTCAGAGTTGTAATCAATGACAAAGGAATGCCTTTGGCACAGTTCATTTGAACAGCCTGCCACTTTACTTTATAGACTGGATGATAAGCGGTTGACTTGTGATGATTTGATTAACCCCAAAAGTCCTGACTCCCCCAATTTAATTTGATTTTGGGCAATTCAAACACAAATGTAAACCAACTGAAAAGTGTAATATTTATCAAATCTTCAGCCAAGCATCATAAACTCAAGCCGATACACCAAGACCTTTTATTTAAGTGTTGTGCTAGTGTGATGGGATATGGATAAGTGTAGTTTTGTTTCCTAAAAAAAAACCTGTTTTGGGGCTAAAATTTCAGGTACGTGTAGTCATTTTGTCACCTTGTTTTCACATATATATATGCAAAATGTGATTGGTATTGTGAGTCTTTGTTCTTAAGACAGAGAGAAAGCTTTATATTTGTGCCAAAAGATTTTTGTTTACAGAAAACATCATTTCAAAGTGATTATTTTCTACTTTGTAATGTAATTTCAGTACGTCCAACACCAATATATGAAGGTCCAACACTCATGCCATTTCTGAAAGTCACATTCCAGCAAACACACGTTCAGGGACTGATCCAGGAATTTTTGGGCTCAACCATACTTTCAATGTGGGCGATGTTCAAATCTGAGCATGTAATCACTGTACACTCCTGAGGCCTTTTTTCAGTGGAGAAACAATTATACATGCTTTTTGTGCAAGGTGGTGACTGTTCCGACACCCTATGTTCAGACACCCCTATGTTCAGACAACTCGCACATAAGATTGTGTTACTCTCGGTTAGGGTTAGGAATAAGAATATTTTCAATCGGAACATATGGGTGTCGAACATAGGGGTGTGGGAACTTAGAGGTGTAACCGTACAAGGTAACTGGCCTGTGACAAAATCTGAACAATATTTAGCACAATGCTTTTGCCATTGAAGGGGAGCCTTCATGATAGAATTGATAGTGTATCCAGATATATTGGATGAAAATGCTCACGCTTTGATCAAGGAAGCAGTTTCCTTTGTTCCTTGGTGCATTTGCCAATATCCAACAGATACAAAAAAAGAAAAACTGAGTTCATGGGTTCAGAAAGTCAGCATCGATTACGTTCACTAATTCCCTCAAGACCTCAAATGGTGATGTTCCTGTTCCGGGATCAAACCCCCCAAGCCAGAGAGAGAGAGGGGGAGAGAAAGAGGGAGTGGGGAGAAAACTCCCTACCGACAGACAGTAAGCATAGGATGTGATTCATTCGTATGGATGCCTCCAACGTCAGGCCTTATTCCTCCTTCTCGCCGCACTGCTGGGAAATGAGAGCAGACATGAGGCCGTGCAATTTCCACCCTTTTTCGCCAAATGTAGATTGAGGCACAGCACTGCTAAATGGTGACAATCTTCCTTATTTGAAGGGTCAACAAAAATTGTGACTCACAGTGTTCTTCAAGCCAACTCCAAAAGCAGAAGAAAAAGGTGTCCTCATACGTGTTTAATGCTCAAAAGATGTTCTTATAAGGAAGGGCACAGGATTTCTTTCTTATTGTGCGGTTTTTTGGGGGTTTTTTCAAGTCGGACCTATTTGTTAGTTTTCTTTTTGAAGGCCCAATATACTCTTTACAAAGACTGGGAAAAAAATAATTTCAAACTTTTACTACCAATGTTAATAATGAATGTTTAAACACAAAGGAGGATCGAAACTGATTGGTTGATGTCTTTTTTGCTGGTTGTCGTTGACCAGTGAAAAGGGGAATGAATTGTTGCATTATAAAGACTAAGTGAAACTGCCATAATCATGCATTTGCACCTATTGTGTTGTTTTACTTACAGTTTGTGCAAACAATGAAACCAGGCCCAAGCTGATCTGTCATGATGATGGATACATATGTTTTATCTAGTACAACCATGCTTGCTATCTGGGCTTCCAGCTTCATTTAGTAAATGTATGAATTAGTTTTAATTCTGGACATTCTTTAGATAGTGGAATTTTGAAAGTGAATGTGTGGGTTCTTATGTATATTAATTAATTGGCACGTACAATGCACTGTAGACTGACTGGAGGTACGGTAGCCACAACAGTACCTCTACTATTGGCTATTGCAGAGTTGTTACGAGTCACTGATTTTTGTGACTCGAGTCGAGTCGAGTCAAGGGGAGTCATTTTAAAGAAGTAACTCGAGTCGAGTCATTAGGTCAAGAAGGTCGAGTCGAGTCGAGTCACAGTGTGAAGTCGAGTCGAGTCGAGTCAACTATTTAGCTCGAGTCAATTTGAGTCACAAATATTTGAACACTATATAAAGAAAAGAGAGAAAGTCATTTGTATGCACAAACAGTGCACAAGAAGTGAAAGTTCGGTTTGGCTTCGGGTATAGAATTTTTTTCTCTGATTACTGACAACATCAAAACCAACATGTTTTGTTTAAACAGATGATATCAAATGGATTTGTAAACGTTAATAATACTTACTTACATTTAGGTTGGCAAATGAAAAACCACAGTCTGAACTTTGGTTGTGAATGATGCCATCTATTAACTTTCAATACAAAACTGTTTCTGATTATTTAAAAGTGGGCATGTATCCTTTTCATTTTTGAAAGGAGGGCATCAATTTAGCCGGCGTTCGAATCCAAGAGATTGAAATCGCCTTTAAACTTCAAAGCCAATGATGAAACAAGGAACTGAAAAAAAAATGTGTTTAAAGTCTGGTTCCTGGAGTAGTGACTCGAGTTGAGTCGAGTCATTTACCCATAGGGATTCGAGTCAAGTCGAGTCACCTCACCAAAAATTGTGACTCGAGTCGGACTCGAGTCGAGTCATCAACTCGAGTCATTACAACTCTGGGCTATTGTAGATTGTCAGACCTCTACACTTTACATTTCTGTCTTGAACAGTTGTATTGTTATTTTCTTCTAGAATGATTTTAAAACCAAATTTCTGAAAACCTGATCTGGGGGAATGTACCATACATGTATAGGGCATACGGCAGTGCAGCTCAAAAGACTGAAAATACCTGGGGAGAGCAGATGATGAATAAACATTGTTTTGAAAGGTTGGAGAAAATCCTAGCATAAAATCTGAGGGAAATTGTGAGGGACTTTTGCTGAATCCACACATGTATCTTTGCTCCAGTAGGATTTGAAAATAATGGCTTAATTGGGGAAAATAACCAGGAGGCAAGGAACATAGGGTTAGAATTACATGTGCATGTGCATGTACGGTGCATGTGTAATCTCGGTGCAAGATGCCCTTAGTGGTGTAGTTCACAATAGACAGTACAGCACAATTGCACCGCGCAGCAGCATTCATGTTCCCAATCACGAACCTGACTTGGTCGAAAAACCACACGCAAACAATGTCTTAGGAATTTCACAGGACGTGACTTAATGTGCAAAATAGCACTACATTAGCATTTCGGGAAACAGAAGAGCTGTTCAGAAAACCATTTGTTAGGCAACGTACCGAACACGTGCAGTCTTTGGCACTGAGGTACCAACCGGTTGACCAGCCATACCGTTCGGTCGAATCTTGGCAATGTCGAAATTGATAAAGAGCACTGATTAATAACCGTCCAAGGCCCAGTTTCTTTGCTGCCGAATTGACTGCTTTTTTTATCCGACGCTTTTACAGGCTCGCTTGTATTAGCATTGATCTCCATTATACAAGCTGCAGTACGTACAGAAATCAGACATACTTTCCCGAGCAGAAATACAAAATTCCCAAGACGTTCTTTTCGGACTTTGGTGAATCGTTGTACAGTCCATTAACCCGTGCGCCCTGAAACATCGCACCGCTATAAGGATGTCTTGTAAGACTAGTACATGTATATCACTGTATTGGGAGGACATGGTAAAGTCTACTTTATCCCACCAAGAATGATGGCTGCTCCCTGGGGGATACACAGTCTATTCATCCCTGTCTCTTTCCTCACCCCTTTTGTGGGTGGATCAAATGTCAGAGCCGCCCTGGGGCCACACGTTAACAAATCATAGCCAGTTATGGGAAAAGGTGTCAGTGCATGAGTGATTGCTGTATTCATGGCCTGCATGGAAGCCAGCCTGCAGGACCAGACTGTGCGTACATGTGGGGTGAATAGCCTGAAACTGAGGCAACCAGAGAGGGGTGAAATGCCAGCCAACTCTACGTCACTACCATCCCTTCTACTGTACCAGTACATGTAACTATCCCCACACATGGTTCATATTTCTGATTTATGGTGACCAGTTTCAGTCATTCTGGGCCAGGTCATTCTGCGAATTTGCATTTGGGTCTGAGGGTTATCAAGAGAGAAGGGGTGTAGAAAGGCAGAGGCTTTTTCGCAGGGTCACTGACCCTCTGAAACCTTTTCCTTCCTGCTTTCCCAACCCAAGACAGGTGGCACATCGCCATAGTAACAAGTCACTTTCAGGCCACTCCTTTTTCATAAACAACCTTCATCTTGAGCTAAGTGTCATAGGATTTATCTTGACATTAATCACTTTCTTTTCCTTGCTCTATGACAGAGCACAGCATGAAAGATATGATCGGAACAGTTCAACTTCCCAGTGTGTGTTTGTTTTGTCTCTTTGTTTAACTTGTAATTCTGCCTATTGGATTTTTCTCGTTTGTGAAGAACTGAAGACAATCAGAAAATCCACTCCACATAATTATGTTCCCAAGTCCACTATAAATGTTAAGTCCACTGTAAATGTTAATTGCACCCATCAACAGCTCATAAAATAAATCTCACTCAGTGTAAAACCTTTGAACACTCATTTTCTGGTAGAACACCAAACAACTAAAATGGGGAGACCAAGAAGGGGGGGGGGGTTCTGTGTCATTCGAACCAGTATCCAGAAGACTCACCATTCGTGTTACATTATACAAGCCGGTGACGCTTATAATATATGCCAAACGAATATATATTTACTCTCTGAAAACTGGCACTAATTCTAAACCATGATAGAAAACGTCTGCAAGTCTGGCTCCATAATTTATCTTTCCGCTTCAAAGTTAGAACATTCATGACAAGTCCGACACTTGTGGGGCTTGGTCCCCAAACAAGAACTAAAAGACTGCACAGAGAGTATTGTGAATTCCCCTGACAGCTTTGCCGAGGAAGTAGCTTGAGTTTTAATGCATTCACAGCGAGAGTAATGCGAAACCAGGAACAAGATTAAAGAAATAGGAAGGTGTTGAGGCGGCAGTGACAGACCATGGCCCCAAGCTAGCCGTATCAGTTGCCACTCGATGGAAAGTCCCAGGTACATTGATCAACTGAGCTTGAACTGTGTGACTGCTGCACACTCCCCTGATATTAATCTTCTGTGTCAGATAAAAGTATCTTCTTTCTTCTGTGGGGAAAATTCAAAACAGGGGGAATATAAAAAAGAAGAAGATTGCTTTAACATATGACTTTCGAGTTATCTGTCTTGTTGATTCACAGTGATTGCTGTTCTGGATATATGCCCAAAACAGTGAAATGTTATATTCTTTGAAACTTCCCCTCAAACAGGAATCGAGGTTTTTAAATTTGGTAGGGATCTATGACACCTGGATGTTTATCCTTGGGACACACGTGTCATATCCTCTTCCCAATTCCAGAAACTTAACCTGATTGGCATACTGCATGTTCATTGGAGGCGGCTGTTCGCTGTTTGCATATGTCTATTTAAGCAGGGGCCAGAAAAGTTTATGCCAGGAAATGAAACTGGTTCTCAGATTTTTATGGTTTTTAGTTTGCAGTGATTGATATCAATCCATCTTTTCTTCCTTGTCAAAGATTGTTCTTCCTGTTTCAAAATCATGTATGGGAAAAAACCTGCAAATACGTATATGCTCAACATGATGGTTTTAACTTGCAACGTTAATATGACTTTATGAGTTCATTTATCTCTAAGTTTTTTGTTTGTTATGTGCACATCTTTGATTTACACCGTACATTTTTGGAGGAATTTGCAGAATGTCACAGGCTTTTGTTATTTTGGAAGATATATTTTGAGATCATGCTTTATTGAGCCTCACTTAATTATTTGGATCAGTTTATTCTCTGGCAAGTTGAAAAACATGCAAAAGTTATTAAGTTTTTACGTAGACATTTCATGCCACTCTTTTTTGTCAACTTCAGTGAAAACTTGAGTAGCACTTTTCTTGCAACGAAATGTACACTCGGCATGAATATGGGCAAATTTGTAAGCCAATCTCCTGCCATTGTGGAGCCAAAATTTTTATTCGCTCCTCTTGCCTGTCCTGCCCAGGCAGTCATTTTGATCCGACTACCCGAGCGTGATCTTAGCTGTAAGGCGGCTTACTGGATAAATTAGTCACGTAGGTACCGGGCACTTGGAAAAGCAAGATCATGTTGGCCTGTAGGGGCAACTCTAGCCTGCCAGCCGATCAGAGCTGTGGAGTCATAAATATCCCCATCCCTTGTGATACTCTATATGGCGAGGCCCTGATAGCTGTGTCACGTTACCCGGGGTTTTGTAGTTGCACTGCCAGCTTTTCGGTGTTGACTTACAGAGCTTGTTTCCTTTTCTCAAGCTCCGTCGCCCATCTTGATGCACCTGTGCCATGGTAAGGAATCGCAAAAGTGACTCCATCTTGATTGGGGCCGGGACTGATCGAGACACAAGATCCAGCCTCGGCAAGATGATGAAAACACAAGATTGAGAATTTTTTTTTTCAACTTGCACTTGGTGCGGCTTGGATTTCTAATGTAAAGGCCGATGTCTGCATTTGAAACCAGCCTGGGATATCAGATTGCCCTTTAAGTGTGTGAAAACACTCTGCGTCTCTTGTCCAGATCTTATGGTGCTATTCCAGATTTCCTCAAATGTCTCTCCATATTTTTTTTTTTTCTGGTTTGGGTTGACATTTGTACCATCCATGAATACAGCAGAATCAAAAAGCAATGGATTTGGACACTGGAATAAAAAAAAAACATTTTCATTATTGTATTCGCAAATGTCCGTATTTAGGCAACATATGGCAGGATATTGATGTATGAAAAAAAATCTATAATACATGTAGTAAAATGGAAAGGACAGAAGTATTTCTCACACGAGAATCATGCTTAGTGTTTGTAAATAAAACTTTTCAATCAGCTGTGAAATGTCTGTGAAATTTTCTCGATGAGCATATGAAATATCACATACATCAAAATAGTGGGAGTTTTATCAAGAGCCAAATGCACAAAATGTGTGAGGTTATTACAACGTATGCCAGTTAGAAATAATAGTAGATTTTAAAATCAACGACATGTCTCAATTGGTCAACTGTCAAAATTATTTTAATTGGGATAGTTAATTAGCTGGAAAAAAATCAATGTTTATTTAAACAGGCTACATGTAGTTGTTGTATTTATTACTGTTGAATTTTACATCTGAGGATATTGGCTAATCCCTATATTTCCCCTCTGTATAAAGTACCGGTACATTGTGCATTTGTTGCATCTCATAAATTTACCTTCCTGTTTATTGTCCAGCAAGGCAAACAAGAATGCCTACCTTCATGCCAAACTGCTACTCCATCTGGTTTTTTTTCCCTCTGCCAAGTCCCATGCAACTTCCAGCTTAAAATCCCATTTGAGGTGACAGACACATTGCCATGGCAACCCGGCAGCCCCTGGGATCCCGCTTGTCTGTCACTGCTTCCCTCTGCACATTTCTTTGGGGCAGACTCAATCCCCAGGGTCTTGGGCAGGGTTGATGCCACATTTCCTTGGTCGTTGACCTTTGAGGGGGGTACCAGATATACATGTCTTAAAGGGAATATACATCATTTGCTTTTGCTGTAATTTTCAGAAATGGATGGAATTGGGGGGTTGGAAATATATAGCAAATATAGTTACACTGACTTTTTTGAGGTTTTGGGTTCGAAAATGCTATAAAAACCAGGAAAAACAATCATTTTCCTGTAGTCTGGTTCCCTGACTCCATTATAAGAAGAAACAGAGCAGTTTACATACATTGGGGAATTGTGAGGTCAGGGAACCAGTCTAGCTGGCTTGCACCCGTTCATAGGTGTGTAATCGATTGCAAACAAGTGCGATGGTCAATTGGGGCCAGTATTTGAAAAAAAAGCCAGTTTTTTCCAATGCTGGTCAGCCGACCAGTGTTGGAAATTGATACAAAAATACCACTTTTTGAAAATGACAGTATACCAGGTGCCATGATTTTACAGGATGCTTTACACTGTCATTCACTAACAGTCCAGCAAGGTATTTCAAAATGATTTGGTAGTTTTAGTTTTTGATGTTTGCAAATGTTGTATTTTCCCTTTAAAGGTGGAACACATGACAGTTACGATATGGTCGCACAGACAGTTAAATCCTGTTATTAAACCAAACTGACCTTGTTACATGTACAAGCCCCTGCAGTCGCAAAACTCAGTGAAATTTTATCTCATATTAGTTAATAAGTTCAAAACCAATGTTTGTAAAGTACATGGACGTTCTTTGTTTTCAGGCTTGCTGCAAGAAACAAAAGGTTGCTTTCCAAAAGTTGTTGGACAAGTGTTTTAAATAAGTAACTTTTAAAGCAGATCGGAATATAGTTTGCCAATTGCAAAATTAAAAAAAGGAAATAACAGACTAGTGCTGAAGAAATTGCTTTTACAAAAGGGTAACAAATACAGAACAATATTTTTATTTCATAGGTTTCAATAATATATAATAGAAAATTTCCCAAGCATTGAATACAGTTCTAGTTTATCATTGACTTTTAAAACTGTAGCAATTGCTTCCTTTCTGTATCAGTAATTCAGTATAGTTTGATACTTACTTGGAAATAAAATACTCCTTAAACAATTTCTCCCATTTGTGAAAAAAATATCATTAGATTTGAAGGTTCCTGGTTGACCTCGTAAAAATGTCCCTCTTTTGAGTCCCTTTAATAACATCTCCTTGCTTTAACAGTCAACAGAGGGCTCACTTCATAACTACACATGTTAATACTCGACAACCTTCCTGGACGTGCCACATACCGTTCATTGTAAACCATCCTCATTTTCATCTCTCGATAAACGTTCATAGTTTTCCGAAGGACGGCATTCAACTAAAATCTCTGTGCATTTGGATATAAGTTTCATGTTGTGTATTGAGTATGTCTGATACCATGAGCAAATGCACTATGATACATGTAGGTCTTGGCCGGCCGTTGACCCCAAACATCATTAAATTCTTTTTCACAGTTTTTTCCCCCACACACATACTGTTGTTGAACTCATTGGCCCACTTTTCTTTATAAAGGTTGACATGTCAGAGGCCAGCCAGTGAACTTCACTGAACTGCCATGACGGTTTTTGAGTAAATTGCTTGAGAAAATGATTTGACTGGTTGCTCATATGCATGTAGGAGTTGGGGGAATAATTAAAAGTTTCACGCATTTAAAAAAAAAAGTTGGTACTCTCTTATAAGAGAGTACCAGCTTTTTTTTTTTAAATGCGTGAAACTTTCAGATGGATGGAGGAATTTATTCATCATGACCTGGGCAAGATTATTTTGCAATGGTTTGAGGAAACAAGATATTTATTTAGGAAAAACCTGTTCAGGTTTTTCATCTTATCTTAGAAAAGTATATTTCACTTATCTTAGGAAACAGTGTTTATCCTGGAAATTGTGTCTATTAATTTACTCTAAATTTATCTTTAAATTGTCTTTTGTAACCAATGCCCACTTTGTTAAATTAATGAGACAATTTTTGCTCTTTCTTGTTAATGTTATGCAGAGGAGTTACAAGTCCTGAGAGTTGTGCAGAGTTGAAGGCAGCCAGTCTCGTACAGCAGTTGAGCAAACTCAAGACAGAGATGAAGGAAATGAAAACGGATCTTATCAAGGTATTGAGAGGGAAATCCATACCTGTGGCAATCAAATCTTCATCACAAAATTGTTCTGCTTTTCAAGATCATCAGTCCAGTAGTTGTCGTAGAGTGTGTTTTCAGTCCCTATTCTTTCATATGCTTCGCTTGTCCGCCCTGCGCCGAGTGCAACGGAAAGACTAGAAGGACATTAGTATGCCTAGCGCGCGCTGACCCAATCGAAGTCTACACGTGCGTGGCACCGCCGGGCGTGTGAAAACCGTCTGGCAACCAACTGCAGCCTGCAGCCTGCTCCACACCCTGGAGGTTGGGTCTACGGTCTCGGTCATATTTATTTGATGTGATGTGACGTGACGCATAGTGTGCTGCTGTTATAATGTGTTTACAGCTATGCTTCTTCCACCACCACCACACCACTGTGAGTTCGCTGCCCCCCCGCGCCCTGCCCGCCTAGTGTCTTCAATGTCGCTCCTTCGTGGGGGTCAACGTTGAATGAAGTCAATGTTCAGACCGAATTTTATGGTTGTAAATCGACGGGGATAGGGGAACCATGCACCCCCCAACATTTTAAAGGGGGGTTGTTTGTTCCCCCCCTCCACACCCCCCCACCAAAACTTTAAAAGATGACCTAATCTCAAAATGTCTGCGCCCAGAGCGGCTTCAAAGCGTCTCCGCGCGCAAGAACGAGGAGTTAACGCTCTAGTAATTTAATATAGCTCTGTGGTTTTCAGGTGATTCTGTTAATGACTTAAGTCCATTTCACGGTATCAAAAGTATTTGTGTTGAGCGAAGTCAAATCCTGAGATTTTGAGAACCCCTTTCACATTAGCAAGATTCCAACATGGGTTCAGTGCTCTACTCCACTAAAATTCAACCCTGGTCGTGGCTCTACTCGGGTAGGAAATCCCAACTTTATGTCTGACCCATTTTCAACCTATGTTTGATGAGACCTGATTCTGCTCAAGATGGACCCCTGTTGATTGCTACATGGGTCTATAGGCAAGACATAGTGTGAGATACACTGCGTTCCCACTGAATTGGGAAAAGGTGGATCAAGATCCAATTTTTTGGTGTGATCGTTATCTTACTGCAACGAAACCGCAATTCGCGTTCCCACTTATGCTTGATCCACTTTTTTTAACGGAAATGTCGAGTCCGAAAGGTCACTGAGTTCAGTATTACGTATGCGCTAGCTTGCTGAGCTCGCACTCTGTGGCAGTGTTGCATGCTGGGACGGACAAATACGCAACGAAAATTGTAAAAGGCCTAGTGTAGTATTAGGATATGTACACATGAACTGCATGCATGCATCGCCCATGCGTGGTGACACATTTGCTAGACCGTAGTTCAGCAGTCGTTTGCTGTGCATGAGCTACACGTCTAAAACGTATTTCTTCGTTCATCAGATCGCAAAATGTGCACGCCTCTCGTGCACAGATCCACCTTTTGCCATTTGATCATGATCCGCCATTTGCAGGATCTGATCCATTTATTGGGGGACCTTTATCCTAGTCCAAAGGTGGATCAAGAAAGGTGGATCAAGAAAGGTGGATCAGATCCTGATCCACCTTATAAGGGTATAGCATTCCCACACGACACACAATTGCGGGATCCGATCCACCAATTGGGGGATCTGATCTGGCAATTTGGCAAATGGTGGATCAGATCCCCCAATTAGTGGATCTAATACACAAATGTAGGAACGGGGTCAAATAAAAGTCTTAAGTCAGCCGGCAAATTGTTGGCAAACATATTTTTATAAGCAATTTGTCTCTTTATATTTAACAAATATTAATTGCCTCGGGGAAGAGGAAACGATGGAATAGGGAACCACATGAAATTTCCTTCTCACGTTTCACAGAACAGGCTCTCAACCCAAAAGGGATTATCTGCGGTCCATGTAACATATCACAGACACTCACTCCGTTACCTGACTGTTGCTCACAAGGGAATAATTTGGACCTTCCATCATCCAGAACGAATGAAAAGTAGTGCAATGGGAGTCATCCATCATTAGCCATTGGGGAACACCGGGTATATTTGTGCACTTTGATCAGTCACAAAGGAATTGGAAGTATTGCATGCACTTCATCAACCAATGAACTGATGTAGTTTGAGAGACCATTTAGTCAGCCCAAAAAAGTAGTCTCTACAGACGAGATCACCCAACTTATTGAAACCTGATTTGACTTTAAATTTATCATTGTTCCTTCTTACTGTGCACATGGCTGGGCAATGTGCACATCTTCTATGCCATACTGCGTATTCCAGCTGCGCACGTCAAATACATGTGCACACATGTAGTACTCAGCTTTTTTAAGCATGTCAGGACATACATGTAAATCGCAGTGACTGGTCAACGCATCAGGGGTTAGGGCTTAAAAGATTAGTGTATTTTGACCGAATCCCACAAAATCAGTCTAGTTAAGGACATATTCTTTTTTTCATGTGCAGTGGAAAGATCGGGAGCACATTTTTTTTTCATGTGCAGTGGAATGCGCATACATGTACTCTCCTCTTTTTGATTTATCATCAGTTTAGTTTGACGTCTTAAAACGTGCTACATGTACCGGTATATGCAGATTTTGTGGGAATGTTGACTGTTTCTATTGATTTCAATTATGCTGGATTTATAGAAAGTCAATCCTCTCATATTGGATCACTGAAGGATTTTTGGATATTAACACTGCAGTGATATGCCATTATGTATTCCAGCTTCTGTAATTCCAGCTTTACAAAACTTATATTAGGCCAAAAAAAAAAAAATAGTCGGTCTCTGGTCAGACCGAAGTTCTGGAATTGATGCGGCGACCTGGTTTTTTTTTTTTTTTGGTGTTTTTTTTTCAAGCTTGTATTGTACAGACAAGGTGGGTACTACGTATTTTGCTTTTTTGTGTCCTCATTATACATTGGTGTCCTCCATAATTTGCCTTGGTGCCCTTTATCATTTGCCTTGGTGCAATTTCCCCATTCCTTGGTGCTCCTTGGTACAAACATTTGAGGAGGCGCGGCAATAGAGGGCGCTGTTGTAGCTTCCTTGTTAAAAAAAAATAAGGTTGACGCGCATGATTAAAATCGACGCGCGCGCTGACCAGAGACCGAGTATTTTATTTTTTTTTGGCCTTAATAACCATTTGTAGCACAAGGCAGTTGCTAGCAACTGCCCACTAAACATTATAATCTGTTCATCTAATCTAAATAGTCTGTGCACTAAAGGGCTAATGATTGTTTCTTTTTTGTAGAACCTTCATTCTGATGGGAGAGATGGCAGAGTTCGACAGAGCCACCTCCATTCACCAACTAGGAGGAGCCGTTCTGAATTGCATGAGGTAAAGAATGAGAATTTGGAAGTGCATGTATCTTGTTCATTGGTTATCTCATAGGAGTAACAAAGTAACAATTGGCCAACCAGATATAAGTTTGATTTCACCAGAGTTGTCATTTAAAGCTATAGTTCATCATTTGCAGCCATCCGAAAAGTAACTGGCGTATTATTGTTGAAAAACATACTTGGTTGAAAGATAGTTAGTGGACTAAACTCCCGGTGAAATTAATCTTTCTGGCAAGCTATCATTTTGAAGTAATCAACGAAAGAAGGCCTTTCCAACGGTGCGTCTTAAGACGCATCGTAGGAAAATTTAAATTAGTAGTTCGTTTTGTTATTTTTAAGCGGCGCGCGCAAGCAGCGCGCGCACAGCAGGCGTGTAGCGGCTGCTATAATTCATCGGATCAGTGCGCATCGCATATCAGCGCTTCAAAAAAAATAAAAAAAACAAAATTCAAACTTTGATTGATTTGAAATTGAGATCCTAGAATGCTGTTTTTCTTTTATATATATATGAAGCTGAAGCTGAAACTTCATCAGGTTAGTTGTTCAGTTTCCTTCATTATTTTTCACTTTTTTTGCTTTTTGTTTAAACAAACAAAAAATTACAAATGATGGACTATATCTTTGAGCTTGTTTCACTTGCAGGTGGATGGTTTGAGCATTCATACACTCTCACTGACAGTGCAATCAAATATGTATTTCAGTATTGCTGTTATGTCAATGTGAACTGTCCATGTATTATTTAAGGATGTCAAAATAGTACATCAATGTGAGACACTGTGGAAAGTATCTCCACAATTAATTGTAAGTCACAACAGGGTAAAATCTAATTCAGCAGTTGGTCTGGTCCATTAGTAAATAATAAGTCACCAAAAACTTCAGCCTCTGGTGGCCCACGTTGTCTGTTTTTTTTTACAGTCTTGAGCGACTTACAATTACATGTATTCCTTGAGTTTACCTCTAGTGCCTAAAATTGAGGATTCTTGGATGCAATTTGAGTAAAACAAAAGAAATGTGAACAAATATTCCTGAAAATATTGAAGGATACAAAATGTCTGAAAGAGCGAGAGGCAGCGTTTTCAGGGATTGACTGCGGATGACTTTTGTCTGTTCACATGACTGACATGTTGATCGAATGGTTCCCTCATTTCTTTCAGGAGGCTGAGAGGGAATGGGATGAGCTAATGCAGCGGCGGCTTCAGCCAGCGCCTGTCGATCTTTATCTGGTAATATTTTATTGAAGTCAGACATGTACATAATGGAAATTTGTTACGAGCAGGACTATTTTTGTATGGGTAGGATTTAAGGCCCAAAAAACATATTTCTGCTTCTGATTGCATGGCATTTGAAAATAGGGTAGGTAGGTAGGGAAATTTCTGCTGGTTTTTTGTTTTTGCAAATTGTTTTTGTACTATCATATGGAGGTGTCTGCGTGTAGTCGAATGGTAAAAGGTAGTAATTGATGATTTTCGGGGAGGGGGGTCCTCATGTTTCAAAAAAATAAATAAGGGTAGGGGCTGTCAAAATAGGGTAGGTGGGGTAACAGAACTATTTTTTTTGTTGGCCTAAGTCGTTTTCTGGAGGGTTATCTTTGAAGTACTAGAATTTCAGTTGTGTTTTAAAAACTAAGATGGTTTTAAACATTGATGTTTCTCAAATAAAATGTTTCATAAATAAAATAATGCTTGTTGTTCATCCAAAAGACCATTTGTAAGTCCTTTTTAACAGTTCCCATAAATCTTTAACTGAATTAAGTGTCAAGAAAGAAAAGAGAAGAAATGTACCTTTTTGTCCTGCAAGTTTTTAATATCTTTTGGAAATTACTTCCCATAACTGTGTGCAGGGTCTACTTCACAGAAGTGAAAGAACTTACAAATGGATTGCCATTGCGAGAATTCGTTATAAATCACAAGTTGTAAATCTGTATCATTGATCAACATTTTGATAACAAATTTAGCTACATGTATATCAAATTTAGCTGAAGAGGAAATTTATCTGTTTGATTGAAATGCTCACCTGATTGCCTGTTTCACAATTAGTTGTTTTACTAGGTATAATCAAAGGGTATACACAGACTTAAAAATTGAGAATTCCTGCTAGATTTAAACAGTGCCTACTCTAGAAAACTATAGACTAATACTTGGCAAATGAAATTAGAGCCATGTTTGGTAGAACCATGTTAGGGTGCATGCCGCACGCTTTCTTGTAGACAAGGCATGCGCCAATTTGTTAACCCTAATGATCAAAGGAGCCCGGAGTGCATGCGTACTACCTGAGCATGACTTGTGCAAGCCTGGTTCCACCTCAGAAAATGGCTTTCACCAAATTGGTCTATATGCCATGCAGAAAATGAGGAGTGCCACGATCAACAAATGCAGTTCATGTCACACTGCATGTATCATGTAATTCACACAGAATCTTCTAACTCCTCCAACCTCAGTGGAAAGTTCCTTACCCTAAACTTTGTATAAAGGTGCCATTTGATTTCCCTCCACCCTGGGCCAAGTTCGGGCAAGGACCATTAGTCGACTAGTGGTTGATAGCAACGTGCGAACGTCTCCAGTCAAACGCTGGTCAAAATGTCATCGCAAAACTTCTGGATCCTGGCTCTCTGCTAGCGTTATGAATGTGCGCAGCTATTGGTTACCAGCGATGCAACCAGCCCTAGTAGGTTGGTTCCAAATGGTCGACTAGCGTAGTCAACCACCGTCGACTAGACAGAGTTCGGGCAAGTGTTAGTCGAACTATGGTTAACCATTGGTCAACTATAGTCCTTGCGCGAACTTGTCCCTGAATGAAAGTCCCACTTAGTCTGATGTTGACAAGTGTGATTCTTTTTGTTTCATTTCTCCAGAGGAAACCTCCCACACTGCCAGACACCACCCTCCCTTTCTCCCAACCCAAGCAGCCCCTCTCCCCATCTCATTACAACGCTCCCCTCCACCCCTCCCTGTGTGCGGATGCCAAGGCCGTCCTGGACAAGGTCCAGTCCAGCAAGTCATGTCTAGAAGCCAACTTGGAGGCAGTCGTTAGAGCCAAGGAGCAAGAAGAGTTCTATAATTACCTTGATAGTCTCCATCTCCACGGGTAAGGAAACACTCACTGATTTCAGATTTGTCGTGTCCGTTTAATCCTTCAAGTGTTCTCAAAAGAGTAAGGCTAGGTGACATAGAGGGTAACAATCTTGATAGCTTTTTCAAGAACACCAGGGGTACTCTAACAATAATATAGAGGGTGCTCCTTTTAGACTTAGATTCCCATTATCATCTTTGCAGTATGCCTACTGAGGTATTCATTATCTGTTGTGTTTAAACTTTGTTGTTAACCAAAATGTCAAGCGGAAAAAAATTTGGGCAGGGCAGCAAAACTTGAGAAGGGTGGCAAACAATTTTAGCAGGGCAGGCCTCCCCCCCCCCCCATTTTTTTTATTATTAATCCGACTGTGACTGTGCACATCAAATTTTGGCAATTATGTCAATGATATAAACACAGCAGATAAATGATCACAAGTCCAGGGGATTCTGTATCATTTTCTTATTCAACCTAATACTAATTTGGATTTCTTGCCAGTCAACTTTGTTCATTCTACATTTCTCCATCGTGTTTTTTCCCTTTTATTTGGCTACACAGAGAAGCTGCTGAGAAGGCGCAGCTGAGATACAGAGTGGGAAGAATGATTGCTGCGCTAGATGATGAAATTAAGGTAAACATAGGTTGTTGTGGAACCAATAAGGTTCTTAAACAAAACCAATGCATTTATACATAGGCCCCTCTCACAGAATCACAGAATCCCTGTCACCACTTTACACTATTCTGGTCCACCTACAGTGCAACAGTCTGCTTAAGAAGAATAGTAGAGCATTCTTTTCCAGACACCAACATACTCTGGTTCTTGAAAATCTCAAAAGATATATTACTACACATTTCATGTGAATTAAAGTGCACCTTTTGGTTGGTTGTCTAGTCAGGAAGCTGGCTAACTTTGCAATACATTTATGTGTTGGGAATGACCGGTTTAATAGAAGACTACAGATTACTATCTGATGAAGCTTCGCCTCGCATGCTCCACAGGGGAGTCAGTTTTGCCACCTAGCGTAGGCTTTGCAGGCGAGTCATCCGCTTCGCGGGTGATCAACTTGTCCCGCCTCGCGGGCGATCATCAACTCATGAACGATCAACTCGTGTGCACACCAATTTGCACTTTATAGTGTAGTGGTGATGAATGGCTGAAGGCTATCCAATGAACAACTTGTTGACATATCTTGAAGTATTGGACAAAATGTGCTCACGAAATCCTCCCTCTTCCAAATGTTGGCCTCTAAAGCTTCTTCAGTCAGTCATATAGAATCTCATTTCGTTGGCCCAACAGGTTCCATTTGCAGGTCTCATTTTCTGAGTGTTTCTTTTAACATTAAAAAGCTCATTTGTGTTATATTTTTAAGTAGGGGGCACATTGAGGGGCACAGGCCTCAAGTTTAAAGGGATGTCCATGCCCCTATTCCCCCTCTTAGCTACGCGATTGTCATCTAATCTCTTCCGTCCATTAGCAAGAAGTCAGCAAGCCAAGGAAGCCCCATCCATCAGTACACATTCCAGAGAAAGACACCACAGGAACAGGACTTGGCCAAGGACCAGCAGCATCAGCTAGATTGGCCAGGGCTGGGGGTAGAAAGAAGCCTGTCTCCGCTAGGATAGACAGCGGCTTGAGGAAGGGGCAACAACCACCATCTGCAGTGGGGGAGAAGGCTGGAACCGTAGGCAGACATAATAAAGAGAATGTGGCACAAACCAAGAAACAGCCGGTAAGGGCTTAATACTGGGGCCAATTTCAGTTTCGGTTATGTAGAGGCAGAAGTTTTTTAAATGGCAATGTGACCAACATTGATAGGCCATTTTCAAATTTCTCAACTTTAATAGCCCAACCATGATCAACTTGAATGTATTTGATTAACAGTGGTTCAAAAGAAGGGGCTGGTAAGCATCTGACTATTGAAGGCACTGTTCAAAGTAGATGGCATTTTGACATCGGCAGACAAAAGTTGGCACTCTTCGTAGCGGCAAGTAAACAAAGTTGTGAATCACCTGTTTGCCTTTTTTTTTTAATTCATCCACAACTAGGTTAGTCGAGCCAAAAAACAGATGCCAATCGACCACAATCAAGATGAAGCTTATCTCACAAGAATATACGGTAAAGCGTTGTACCAAGCCAGACGATCCACTATGAAGAAAGAGCCTTACCTGAAATATGCAACATCAAGCCCACAGCCAAAGCCTGCCAGGGTACCCTTTGCCACCCAGGTGAAAGGTGAGACTTCCTTTTCAGATGCCTTTTTAATGCCTTATTTATGTTGAACTGTGGTAAATTATTAAATAGTGGGGAAGCGGGAATAGCAAAGTGAGGCAGTGCAATGGAAGAAACTAAACGCATAAAACTAAATTTGCTTTTGGGAGAGGGTCTGCTGTGGATGTGAAAAAAACAGTTTAGTGCAGCCAAAGGGATAATTAGGTGGAACAAGAGAATGAATAATTTGAGCAGACTTCTTTTTTGTAAAATGCGCATTTTTTACATCATGCTGGAGCGCACTGCTGCACATGAAGAGAACATAATGTATGCCAAATGATCATGTACACAATGCAGTTACTGATTTGAGGCAGATGATGGAGCAGCCATGTTCCTGGCTATTGAAATACCTTGGCCACATTCTAGGAGGTGTATGCTGTATACATGTACCCACTACGAACTCTGCAGGAATAGTAGGTGGTGCTGTGTGATAATAGCTCCCGTATGGAGGACACATGCATGTGGGCAATGGTTTTTCCTTTGTTTTCTGCTTGGGAAATAGTGTTTCACAAATTACATCCATCAATAGCCTTTCTCACGAGCAGCCAAAATTAAGATAGAACGAAAGGGAAAGTTTTACCAATTGACCACTTCATGCCAGGATTATTTTTGCCGAAAATTTTGATTCTTGCAAAAGGCAAAATTTTCCAACCAACTTCTGATATATACAGCCAAACGCCACAAATACTGATTCGCAAGAGTCATTTCAACAGAATTTGTATGATATTTTGCTGAAACCTCATATGTTTCAATACTCCGAGGTGTGCACTGGAGCGTAAATTGTCAACGGCCAATTCAAGATCAACACACCGCTCGACTCAACAGACACCACAGACTTTGTGTGTGCATACAAAAGGCACGAGGGATTAGTGTGTTTAGACGTCACCAGAGGCAAGTCGAGGCAATCATGACGCTTTAACCTGTCAGCTACGCCTGTGTATAAAAACAGTCAGCGCGTGTTATCACGTCCTCCGACGCGAACTGGTTAATAGATACGATAACTGGTTTCAATTTTTTTTGTAATCACCAGGAACTGAAATGAAATCGGCCAAGATCCAAACAGAATCCTCGTCGAGAACCATCCAGATCCCGCGACCAGCTAACCAATTCTTCTTTGACCCCTACCCTGTGGCATCATCCAGCGTACAGCATCCACAACCAGGACCCACCCCCGTCCTCCCATCTCCCCCAGTCCACCATCAACCCGTGCCCCTGACTGCCCCTAGCCATGGCCAGCTTATACCCATGGCTGTAGCGCTGGCTCCCCCACAGTTCGGTGGACTGACCCAGCCTGTGACCATCAAGACGGACGGTCTGGAGAAAGGGGTGGTCAAGGAGTTGGAGAAGAGGGAGGTTAGGAGCAACGTGGCGGTTGTCAACATACAGTCTGAGGAAAAGAGACCAAAGCTGACAGTACAGGTAAGAGTTCACTATCCATGGGTGCTGATGGCCCCTTAACCGTTTTATAATTCTTGTGAAGGAAAAGCGGGCATTTCAAAGCATTTTGCTGTCATTTAAAGTGCATGCCCTCTACTTCATGATTTTTTAATAATTTAAATTTTAATGTAAATTTAAATTACATGTTTATACATTTCTTTTGTTGTGCGTTTCAACCACTTTTGTGTAATTTTTGTTTGGTTTTGTATCACTGTTTGTAATTCTTTGTTGAGGTCGAATAAATAATAATAATAATAATAATATGTAACTTGCTATAAATGTGCAGCTCATGCATACAGGTCACGTGCACAATGAAGTGCTAACCCCGGGTCACTGGCTATGCAAAATGTACCGGTACCAATGAGAACTCAAAGAAATTAAACGCCACCAATGCCCCTGGTTAGAGCAGTTGTTACAAGCAAAATGTAGGTATACATTCCTCTGAAATATGAGTTTACACTGGGAACCGATTTCAAGGAATTGCTTACCGTAGCCACAAAATCTTTGCTAACAATAGCAGAAAACTCATTAAACGTATGATCAGCAAGGAAATTTGGCTTGTGCTGTTACGCCCATCCTATAACTAAGGGCCATGTCACACAAGGCAGTTTATATGCAGTTAGTTCCAGGCACTCTCGTGCGAAAAAACGTGGCAGGCTCATTTTCATTTACTTGTAAGCTCCTCAGAATCGTTCGTTAATTATTTGAAAACTGTACTTCATTCTTTCTGGGGGTTCCTTTAAGTTGCTGTGAATTTTGTCTCCAAGTTGCCTGTGACAATTGCATTGTTAACCTGGCCATGAAGATTGTGCAGTTACATATTAGCACAGATTGTGTATGCTTGTGCTGTAACAAGCACAGCTTTATGATCATACGTGCAGAATGCTGTTGTTAGCAGAGCCATGAAACTGGGCCACGGTCTTCATTTTGTGGAGCTGTTTGGCAGGAAGTGTTGCTTAGCAAAATGTGCTAAGTTCTATATTCAGCTAAAAATCAGTCTAAATGGGTATTTTTGTGCTTTTAGCAAATTGTGTTGCTTAGTAGTTGCATAAAAGTGGCTCCTGTTACTTGTTTAGTTTAAACAGTTGAGTGTCTTGTTCCTGTAAGTAGTTTTAGAATTTCTTTTGTAAAGACAGATTATGCACAGTTTCGTCATCCACCTCTGCACCTCCAGACTTGGCAAAGGAATCACACAATTTAAATTTAAACTTCTCAATCCTGTACTCTACATACTTGTATATCAAGAGGCCCATGAGTGTGAGAAAGTTGCTGAACCACTTAACATATCACTGCCAATGACTAATATTCAGGTCATTTTCTGGCTTTGATATTTAAAGCGTCTTCCAGCTGTTGACATAGACACGGAACTGTCCAGTCAGGCCTCGAGTATGGCAGAGCATGATAGAGTACCAGAGGGAGGAGCACCAAAAGATAGAAGAGCAGATATCACTCCACCGGTAAATACTTTGGCATAAAGTGTGTTGATCTATTTTTGTCTTAATGACTAACCAAATAAAACACTGTAGAGGTTCCATTTATTCTGGCCAGACTTATCACAGGGATCACTGGCTCTGCTTATCATCTCTGTCTGAATCCCCACTATTAAGACATTTGTAGGGGGAGTCAGGTTGGCGTAGCGGTACTTTCCTTGCCTTCCACCGCTGTGACCCGGGTTCGAATCCCGCCTGGGCCAATATGTGGATTTGGTTTTCAGTCCCTGCCTGATTCCGTGGGTTTTCCCCAGCTTATTCTTCTGGGCTTTTCCTCCCACCTCTAAAACTGTAACTTCTTCTCATTGTCTTTTCTCCATTTATCCATCCTGTTATTGTCGCTTGCGCTGTTGGATGTGGCTGAAATAAAATTTAAAAAAAAATTAAAAATAAAAATTTTGTATTGATGAAACCATTCAGAGTCTTTTTTATCAGTCGTTCATTGAAAGTGTGTCGTGGTTTTCATTCTTTTCCTGGTATTTTTTACTTAAGTGCTAAGAACAGTTTGCAAAAGATTGTTCTCCTTGGGTCTAAAATTATTGGAGAGCCACAGAGATGATCTTAGGCAGTTCTGGGAACAGCAAGTACTAAGGCAAGCCCAATCCATCTTAGCCAGTGACTGTCATGTGCCGAAAACCATGTTTCAGTTTCTTCCATGAGGATGCCGTCTCAGATGCCCTCCATGTAAAACTAACAGAAGAATGTTCTCATTCATTCCAGTGGCTACCAGACTTTCAAATAACTGATATTTGTATTTTTAAATGCCAATCACTTGTGTATTCATCATCACCTGTGAATTCATCGTCATATTTTAAGTTAAAATATTTTAGAGTAGTTTCCAATCATGTCAATATGAAATCTACAAGTAGTTCATAATTGTATAAAATTTGACTTATTTATTTGTTGTGTAATTAACTTTTAGTGTTTTAATAGTGAGCTGTCCCACCTCGTGTTATCACCCTTTTAAGGATAAATTTGCCTCTTAGATCCAAACTTAAGGCCATCTTAGTTTGTTTGATAAATAAAGTATTTGAATTGAATTGAATTGAACTGTACTGTAGCAGAAACGTCCACCCTACAGCCACAGATTTTACCTGTCAGATAGGGAATTTTGGCTTGTAGGCACATGTACATCCCAAAACTAAGTTAGAATAGTTAGAATATCTGTGCTTAGCCATGAAATTTGGCCATGGCAGGAGGCTGAGCGTGTAACCACCAGATCTGTAGGGAGCTGACTTTCTCTCAGTTCTTATTACATTGTTGCATTTGAAAAATTGATCAGGGCATAAGGCGGATAATCTAATGATTTGCTATGAACAAAACTCTGTTAATAAACGTGTATTTATATTTATGTTAGGTTGTTTGATCTAGTTCAGTTTGTTGTCCACAGGCTATGGACTCCATGCACAAGGGTTTGTTGCACACTCAGATGAAAAACAGTCTGCCTGAGCACAAATTTCATTCTGTTTTTTTGCAGGATGAAGAGAATCTCCCCGGTCAGACACAGTTTTCCCACTACCTAGCTGTTACTGAAGATACAGAGGTAATGCACATTTCTATGGTTCAAAACGTGACCAGTTGAGGGTTAAGGATAATATTTGCTTAGAGCAGAAACGTTTTGCTCAGCATAAGTAGGTTCCCATCAAAAACAAAGTGTTATGTTCACATGGTGCTACCGCAAACTTATCTTGTCTTAGTATCTTTCTACCATGGAAACCTTCAAATCTCAAGTGTTATGTTTATTACTTTTTTCTTTGTTTTGGCTCTCTACTTAGCAGCTCCCTGCAATTGAATTTTATTCATCACTATGTCAGTTTAGCTTGATAACAAATGAGAAGAGATGTACATGTAGTCAAGTCCATTACAATTAGTCCAGTCTCAAGTTAATCACATGTCCATTCACAAGTCCAGTCACAAGAAACACTGGATGAACAATAACAAATTAAAGGAACGCCTTTGTCAAAGCTCATTTTAACTCTTTCAGTGCCCGCAAAATTTGAAAAGTTTAACCATAAAGTGCCCAATTTCAAGCCTTTTTTTTTTAATTGTTCAAAATTCTGTAGAAAAAAGTAAATAAGTTTTGCTCACTAAATTGTTGTTGTTGCTCTCTGGTATATCCTTGGTACATTAGAAAGTCAATAGTAGTCACGTACATAGTGCTACAACCTGAAACAGGGTCAATTCCGCACTTTTTGCAGAAAATATGAGTGTCAGTGCTGCGCCCTCTCGCAAGAACTCGAATGAAACAAATAAATACAGGTCGTACCTGAATGAAAATGATATTATTAGAAAGAGCGAGAGCGCCCCCTTGTGATAACATGCTTACTCTACCTCGTACATGTACGAGGTTTGGCAATTTTAAGTACGAACATTACCTCGTACATGTACAAGGTTGGCAATTTCGAACTAACAAACATACCTCTTACATGTACGACTTTGGCAGTGAAAGAGTTAATAGCTTGTGATTTGAATTGGGACTGTAGGACAAGTGATGAACTTGCAGGGACTTGTGATGGACTAAAATGAGTGATGGTGGATGATGTATCCTTTTAAATATTCTCAGGCTGAAATTGCTAAGGTGGACACATCTTTTACAGCAAATCCTTTTTTTTTTATTTGCAGCCGGAGGAAGAATCAGAAGATGAGCTGCCTACTCCTGGTATCTCGTTGCCAGGCCGTTACACAGAGACAAGACGACCCTATCATGGCCCGCCCTTCCCTCCCCAAGCCCCACACCCCAATCCATCAAATGTAGGACCATCCTCAGAACAACTGGCCGGTGGCATCCGCAAAGACATCATGGAGAACGCAGCAATGGAATGGTATGGAATTTAGGGGTTTATGTCACAGAACTGCTGAGAATAAAAATGTATAAGCACAGAAATAATTTGCTTAAAAACAAAAGTGGTTACCCACCAGCTGTCTTGCAATGAATTTAAGGCTTGTGACTTAATCTCAGGTTATTTTATGCTTAGCACATTAATTTGTAAAGCAATATTGCCTACTTAGCAGGCCCACAAAATCAGGCCCATCATGTTTATAGTCATGAACAAGAGGGAGAATTAAGAGACATCATCAGTTAGCACACCAAACAATCCATCAGATCCGTCTATTCATAAAATGGAATTTTGCGTCGGGGTGATGTAAACCAAATTAGGTTGTGCCCTTCACCGACGTATAAATACTGTATACTCGTACAGTGTGTTACCTACTCGGGAGGTAACACACTGAATATACAGTGTTTATACGTCGGTGAAAGGCAAAACCTAATTTGATTTAGATCCGACTATGTTCACAACTTTTTGTTGTAACTAAACAGAAAAGATTTGCTAAGCAAAAGAACTGGCTGGAATAGCAGAAATGGGCTGAGAACCAGTTACAAGTATTACATGAAAATGCCATGACAGTTGTCTATGCATGAGGCCTGCAGTTCTATTGTCATAGCTAGGCAAATAATTACATGAGATGTTTAATCACACAACTTATTTCTCATTGCGATTCTTGGGTTGCAGTGTCGTGTAATATTCCGAGCATATGCATATTATGTAGTCCTTCAGATCATTTGTCTTCTGTAGACTCCTTGTGGAATCCATGCATTAATGTGCTCACACTTTGTTAAAAAGGTATGTTTGTTAAAGGGAATGTACATCATTGCCTTTCGCTGTAATTTTCAGAAATGAACTAGTTGAGGGGTTAGTATAATAGATCAAAATATTGTTACACTGACATGTTTGAAGTGTTGTGTCCGAAAATGCTGGAAAAAGCCAAGAAAAACAAAAACGTTCAAGTAGTCTGGTACCCTGACACCACTAAAGATGAAATGGATCAATTTATAGATGCCGGAAAATTGTTAGGTCAGGGAACCAGTCTAGCTGGCCTGCACCCGTTCATGAACATGTAACCAATAGCAAACAAAATTTTGACTGAACAAAATGGTAAATTTGGAGCAGTAGTTGAAAAATAGTTAGGTTTTTCCAACGGTGGTCGGCCGACCACCGTTGTAGGTAGTACAAGTTTAACTGCAAACGGTAGTTTGTTTTTAAAATAAATACAAGCATTCTGGTTTGCGGTCGGGCATACACGTATCTGCAGCAGATCTGCTTGGTTCAGATCTAGGTCCAATGTCGACTTAAGGTCTTTGATGACTTAAGTGACTCATCATCAAGCGAAACAAAAAAAAATACTGACTTCATTATGGTTTGCCCTCTTCACCCCCTGTTTGCCGTTCTAAGTGCATTCGCCCACTGTCTACTTCCGACCAATTCTGGTTCTCCCCTTGCTGTCCCATTTATGGTCCCAGGTGGAAAATGTAGTTCTTTGAAACCCGTACTGAGATTGATTTTTCTTGTATTGGAACAAGCTGTGAAAAGCACGACTAGCAAGGAAATACTTGACAAGTTAACGTGTTCCATATTGCATCAATAAATCACCAGCTTAACGACAAAAAGCTTCAGTGTGTCAGTTTATATTTTCAACTCCCTGAAAGGCGGCATGACTGATTTCTGTGGTTGAAATTGAATGGGCACATCTGCCTGAGTTTTTTTTTGCCAAAACGTGCCTGTGGCAGTGAAATGATACATGAAACAATTTTCTTTTCCAAACCAAATATGTTTAGGAGAGAACATGAAAAACGGGACGTTTAATTTCCTTTTTAGTTTGAGATCAATTTCAGACACCTAGTCTGTTTTGACGTTTCAACGTTCTGTTGAAATTTTCTAGGATTTTATTCGCCTTTTTGAAAAATTATTAAGAAACTTTTGACTTATTTTCTTAATATCTAGATTTTTTAATATTACATTTTTTTTGCAGCTATGTTGTGAAATTTACTTAGTAAAATTGTGTTTTGATATTGTGGAAAATAAACAAACCTGAACCTGAACCTGAAATCTGAATAGTAAGAAATAACAAGAGTGTAGTTCTACCAAGAAGGGAATGACTGCGTTTGTCAAGCTTGACTGATTTTAGTGGAAAGAATTGTATATTACAAGTGTAACAGAGTCTTTGTTAGTTTATTGAACCAAAACCAGTAACAAAATCAGGCACTATACTGTGTGAATAAAATAGTAATCCAAAAATCATCTTAAAGGGAAGTTTGACTGCTCTTCATTAATATCTCTCAATTGCACCCCTTCAGTCATAGATGACTGAGCCCTGTTTATCTCAAAACAAAAGCTAACATCGTGCTATTGCTGGGTTGACACCGTCGTGAGATGAGCTAACCATATTCAGGAGTGGAAAATGAAAGAAAGAAAATTCCTCTTTTTGTAAATTGTTGCAAGTTTGCAGCAGCACCATGGAAACATATTTATAAGTGTTCAAAAGATGGTCCTAAAAAGAATGAGTTAGTTCCATAGAGCTATATTAAATTACTAGAGCGCTAACTCCTCATTCTTGCGTGCAGAGACGCTTTGGAGCCGTCCTGTGCACAGACATTTTGAATTCATGTGCGTTTTTGTAGAACATAATGAAATTAGATGGATTGAATTTTGAAAGTGTACTCTAAATGCAACGCGCAAGTAGAACGTACGCAAACTTCTTACGCGTGTTACGGTTAAAAAAAAAAAACACGGTCAATCAAGGCTGCAGCAGATACGCACACTCGTTGCGCTGTTTGCGTAGAGCAAAATGACGCACTCATTTGCTGATCGTGCGTTTCGGTTTATGGCGTATCGGCTTCGATGACGCACCGGTATGGAATATAAACGCAGATATGCAAATAGACGTACAAATACGTACACAATTTCTAGTGCTCCATAGATTGTGTACAAACATGGATGCGCCCAGCAGGCATCGCTTTGTACATGAGTTAGCGCTCTAGTAATTTAATATAGCTCTATGGTTAGTTCCAAATTTATAATCTGAACCATCATAGAACTTCCTCTGACCACTATAGAGATATCTTTGCATGGTTCTACTGCAAAAGTCATAATTTATTGGGGGGGTTTTCATGCAAGCTTTCAAGTCTCACTAATTACATCTTTCTTTGTTGATTGTCAGGATTGAGCAGGAGTTGATGGCTCGAATGATCAGTGAGTTGTACAGTCGGCAACCAGTCCAAGAACCAAGACCTGTCTCCCCTGATTCTAGCATCGCCTCATCAGCAAACGATTCCATTGGTGAGATTTGTACACGTATTATCTTTTTGTAGTTTAAAGGGAATGTACATCATTGGCTTTTGCTGTAATTTTCAGAAATGAACTGTTTGAGGGGTTAGTATAATAGATCAAATATTGTTTAACTGACATGTTTGAAGTTTTGTGTTCGAAAATGCTTGAAAAACAAAGAAAAACAAAACTGTTTATGTAGTCTGGTTCCCTGACTCCACTAAAGATAAAATGGATCCATTATAGATGTCAGAAAATTGTAAGAAAATGGAACTAGTCTAGCTGGCCTGCACCCGTTCATAAACATGTAACCAATAGCAAACTAAACTTGGACTGAAAAAAATTGTAATTGGAAATGTATACAAAAATACCATTTTCTTGAAAATGACTCGACACCAGGTGCCATAATTTTACAGGATGCTTTAGACTGTCATTTACCAACATCCTAGTAAGGTATTTCGTAAAAACTTGGTAGTTTTATTTTTCGATGTTTGCAAATGGTATATTCCCATTAAAAGTCCATGATGTGGAGTGTAGCACATTGAGAATTAAATTTTCTAATTGAATTGTTAAATTTTTAGCAATTTTGTTTATTATGTTTTTATCATCATCATTACAAAGATATCTTTTAAATAAGTTGTTATCTTTTAAATAAGTTGTTATCTTTTAAATAAGTTGTTTATCTTTTAAATAAGTTGTAAGCTAAGCTATGGCATAAAAACAATTGGCTCAAGATAAGTGAAAGTTTGAATAAGTTTCAATTTTAAAACAGGAAAGAAAAGATTTCAATTTTGAAATTTCAGAGTTAATTACCAAACATTGAATTTCACACTGGCTTTCCTGTTACAGTTGAGACCATAGGCCCGGCCGGACTGCAGCTATTTGTGGATGCCGGTCAAGCTGTGGACCACACGCTGGTCAGCGCCTTGGTCCGAGAGGTGCTAGAAGAGAAAGTGACCGCCGCCGTTGGCCAGCACGACCGGGATATACCCGGCAGGCAGCCACCAACACCAACACCTCCAGTCATGCCACAAACTGTAAGTCCTCCAAGTGTAGTCAAAGAGTGAAATGTTTTCTAAAAGTTGGAAAGATTTGTTGAGATCTATAGTTGCTTAATACATCTACCACTCAGGCAAATACAGTCAGACTCTACATCGGATCCGCCAATCATCTCAATCTTCCATGCAGAGAGGAACAACTCACTAGTATTGATACATTGGCTTGATAAAATTCAATGTGTCACCTATAGTGAATGGTATTTAACCTATTGGTACCTGTACTTTATTGTATTACATTGTATTCACTAAAAATCATTAAAACTGTAGCATGCTCCCGCCGTTTTGGGTACAGTAATAGGCAGGGCGGTACCGGTACTAAACTTCCATGGTACCCGGCGGTACGGGTACTAAACTTCCATGCAGAGAGGAACAACTCACTAGTATTGATACATTGGCTTGATAAAATTCAATGTGTCACCTATAGTGAATGGTATTTAACCTATTGGCACCTGTACTTTATTGTATTACATTGTATTCACTAAAAATCATTAAAAGTATAGCATGCTCCCGCCGTTTTGGGTACAATAATAGGCAGGGCGGTACAGGTACTAAACTTCCATGGTACCCGGCGGTACGGGTACTAAACTTCCATGCAGAGAGGAACAACTCACTAGTATTGATACATTGGCTTGATAAAATTCAATGTGTCACCTATAGTGAATGTTATTTAACCCATTGGCACCTGTACTTTATTGTATTACATTGTATTACATTGTATTCACTAAAAATCATTAAAAGTATAGCATGCTCCCGCCGTTTTGGGTACAATAATAGGCAGGGCGGTACAGGTACTAAACTTCCATGGTACCCGGCGGTACGGGTACTAAACTTCCATGCAGAGAGGAATAACTCACTAGCATTGATACATTGGCTTGATAAAATTCAATGTGTCACCTATAGTGAATGGTATTTAACCTATTGGCACCTGTACTTTATTGTATTACATTGTATTCACTAAAAATCATTAAAAGTATAGCATGCTCCCGCCGTTTTGGGTACAGTAATAGGCAGGGCGGTACAGGTACTAAACTTCCATGGTACCCGGCGGTACGGGTACTAAACTTCCATGCAGAGAGGAACAACTCACTAGTATTGATACATTGGCTTGATAAAATTCAATGTGTCACCTATAGTGAATGGTATTTAACCCATTGGCACCTGTTCTTTATTGTATTACATTGTATTCACTAAAAATCATTAAAACTATAGCATGCTCCCGCCGTTTTGGGTACAATAATAGGCAGGGCGGTACAGGTACTAAACTTCCATGGTACCCAGCGGTACGGGTACTAAACTTCCATGCAGAGAGGAACAACTCACTAGTATTGATACATTGGCTTGATAAAATTCAATGTGTCACCTATAGTGAATGTTATTTAACCTATTGGCACCTGTACTTTATTGTATTACATTGTATTCACTAAAAATCATTAAAACTATAGCATGCTCCCGCCCTTTTGGGTACAATAATAGGCAGGGCAGTACGGGTACTAAACTTAAGGGTTAAATCAAAATCACAAAAGGCAGTTTGTTCACTCTTCTCATTTGGTTTCCCTCCAGGATTCCAAGTCGCCAATTCCAACTCCCGAGGTGACTCCTAAAGCAAGCCCAGTACACACCCCGCCCCTGATGGTCTCGAGGGTTGCCACACCCCTGGCCAGTCCCAGTGGGGCATCCCCTGTCGAATCGGAGACGGAGAGTGTGAAAGAGCTGGCGCTGACTCAGAACACCACAACCGGAGGTAAGGGCAAGACTTGTTTGCTTTACAAAGATGAAAAGGAGTGAGCCATACTCCACTGTGCAATTGCTGTGATGTGGTCCATGGCCGTATGCCCACGTATACCTAAGGAGAAACTGGGGCTGTCATTTGCCCAAATTCCTATGATTGAATCATTACATTGCAATTGCGCCCTCATTTGTAAAAAAATAATGTGAAAAACAATACGGCGGGCACACAAAAGAACAAATAATTATGATTTTAAGTCAAAAATACTCCTGTTGTTTTGTTCAAATTATTCTGGTAGCATTAATATCTGCCACAAAACTGTTCATTTCACTTTCACCTTAAGACTTGAATTTAACATTTTTAATCTACAAACCCATACACCAAAACAGGTCTACAAATATTAAACATGTTTCCGTACATGTTTATTCACTGTAACAAAATTGCATGAAGCCCAATGATGCATATACTGAAGAACATCTACAATACTGAATAAAACTCACACCTCTAAACTATCATTTGTACTTTTGTATTCTTCCCACAGATGAGCCCATAGCTGCCCCACCCACCCATGTCACAACTCCCATCAATACCCCACCCCCTTCCCCACCACCAGACATCCCTACCCCAGAGAGGTCCCCCAGGGAGTCGCCAAAGCTGATCTCAGTGGCAGATGGTTTTGTCGTCACTCCGGTCAGAACGCCTGAGCCTGTCAGTCCAGAGCCACAAGTTGAGGAGCCTGTGGTTCTGCCACCCTCACCAGAACCTGTGTAAGCTTAGTTGTCAAAGTCTGGTGCTTCATATCAAGCATGAATGGAATGCGTGTGCATGGGCCTTAGGCCCCCAAAAAAAGTCTCCGGTTTCTGGTATGGAGCTTGCCCAAAAAGTGGTGCGGCGACGCGGCTTTTTTTTTTTTTTTTTACGTGTTTTTTTTTGCTTCAAATGTCGGCTGATGACTGCAAATGGTGCCCGACTAAACTTAGTGCAAATATATGGGAGTCCAGAGAGGCCACATAAAGCTTATTCTCGATCATAACCCCATCTAAAAACACGTTAAAATTGTGCAGCAGCAGGATTCCAGTCAAACCAGTGAGTTTGGCGGTTTTGAGACATCATATTTTATTGAAAAAACTTTTTCATTTTGCCGACGCGCATGGCTACGGCGACGCGCGCGCATACCAGAAACCGGAGACTTTTTTTTTTTTGGCCTTATGCAAAAGTTGGCCATTTTTGTCGTGTTCCCTGAATGTATTTCATAAGTTGTGAACTGTTGAATGGGATGGTGCCAGACTGTTTATTCACTAAAGCCTCACTTCCCTTTTTTTTTAAAATGTTGCTTAAAACATTTAAGTATGTTTAATCACAAATTTTAAATAGTCATCAGAACAGACTGGTATTAAATTGAAACATCATTGCTTTCATTTCTCTACACAAATTCCAAAAATGAAGATTTTTACCTCACTCTCAATCCAATATGGCCGACTCGAGAATAAGGCCCATTGTGCAAAGTTTTTGTTGCTATGCTACATAGTTGGGTGCAAACATTTTATCATTGGGTGGTTTGATAAGTGAATTTTGTTTAAAGGGTGAAATGTTGTAAAGTTGCATTTGGCTTATTCTTCAATTATAAATCGGACATCTCACAATCTCTGCAGATTATATATGTAATAAGGTGTTATAAATAAAATGGTGAAGTAAAGCCAGCCTCCCTTGTTGATCTTTGGAGCATTCTGTTTTCCATCGGCAGATCATCTTTTGAGGCTGGTTTTACCACATCACTGCAACCAGTCCATATTTGTTTTTATATAATCTCACAAGTACCTACATGTATATTAGTATTTTACTTACAAAATTCTGCATTTAGTACAATGAGATAAGGACCCTAGAAAGTAAAAGATATAATACCTCATCATAGTAACCAAGTATCCTTCAAGACAGAATTGTGAGGAAAATGTGATTATTTTTTAAATTCAAAGATGAAAAATCAAAGGATGTGGTAATCAAAGATTGAATGTAGATTCACCAGTTAAAAAGGCCAGCTTGGGGTGTAAATTGATTCTTGATTTTGTCTCTGGTTCGAATTCAACAGAGTTATTGAAGAGGAGCCAGTACCACCAACACCGTCCCCATCCCTGCCTACTCCTTCAACTCCCACCCCTACACCCAGCTCGGATACTACCACCCAGCCTACTCCCAGCACAGAAACAGCGGGACACACCATTTCGGAAGGGGAGTGGCTCATCAGCGTGAAGAGTGAGGGGCAAGTTGAAGAGTCTACAGAAGGTACACTTTTTGAAGCAGATAGGATACGGCTTGCTTATAATCCTGAAAGGACATTATACAACATATTAGGTTTCTCATATTTGCTTTTTCTCGTTGTGACATTATGCACTACTGTCCCTTACTTACAGGACATGTAATGAATATGGCTTCCAGAGAAAAAAACAAAAACTAAGTGTTTGAAAGATATCGACTGATGAAGCTTATTTCAGCACTAGATGTAAAGTTCAGGGATTTGGCGTTCAGGTCCCAAATCAGTAATTAAAAAAAAAACATTGGAAAATATTTGTCAAAGTATTCTTGTTATCAGAGTCTGATAGTATGATTGACAAGGTGTCCATCTGGAAAGGTACCTACTTGGGATTTCATTTATAAGACTACATAATCAGAAATAAAGTCTCAACTTGAGAAATGAATTTCTAATTATTTGTGTTCACTGTATTTATTTCAGCATGTGGCATGTATAATTTGCAGGGTTCGAAATTAGCGGTAGCCTGCTAGCCAAATGCTAGTCAAAACAGCGGCGGGCTAGTCAAACTTTTCCTTAAGTAGCCCGGCTGGCGAGTGAAAAATTAGTGGGATACAGCAAAGATGAACGTACATGAAGAAATAAATCATTAAATTCAGACAGAAAACCCCATCAATTTAAGTCTAATTTTATCAACTGTTTTAAAGGGTTAAATTATTAGATCTGTTAATCAAAAACACTGACAAAATTGCCTCAGAATTGAGCCTGAAATTACATCATTTTGTATTTGAGATAAGAAAGAAATGCGGGCTAGTGAAAATGCCCGCGGGCTAGTTAAGAGTCCGTTTCAGTAGCCAGGCTAGCTAGTGAACAAAAAAGTTAAGGTCGAATCCTGATTTGTCGTGCCTTGAAATTTCCATTGTTTTCATTGACTTGCAGACGAGCCTGGTGTTGTTGCTATGCGTGAAGTTTCCAACTCGAGCAGCATTGACAGCACTCTCATGGGAGCAGAAGACATTGAAAAAGATATGCAGGTGTGACTCCTTCAAGTCTACCACATCTCAGCTAATGTCTTTGATCCAACATGCCATGTTAAAGCTTGAATATTTTTGTCTAACAGATTGAGCACAGGGAGTATAAAAATATCCAAAGTTTGATTCCAAAATACATGTAATCAGTTCTAAATCTATGCTTATAGGTCTTTTTTAAATGACGTCACTTCCTACAGATTGCCAATTGCATCAGCATTTTGGGCGTCAAATTTTCGTGGCGCGCATTGGCTGGGCCGTATTTCAAAGAAATTTCGAGCAACACGCATTTGTGTTTAGAACATTTTGCACGCTACGCGCACACGTATCTGATGGCATTGAATACACAGTTATCATTCTTACGAAGATGGCGTCCAATAAGAGAGATCTATCCATATCAAGTGTGCTGATTATATTCAGTTACCACTCTTTGAGCAACTTTAATGCTCAGTAAAGATGGAACATGTAGACGTTGGCTGCTATTGAACAGTCAACTTAGTACATGTATGTACAGCAGGAAGTATGCACGTAGTTGCACGCGATACATACCGTGCAACATGGATTGTGCAATATGGGGAATATACTTGCACTGTTGTTGCCATTGATTGACCAATCAGGATTGAGGAGTAAAAAGTCTGCTTGAAGAAAATATCTGCTGCTTGATGTGTTTTTTGTGTGTGTGTTTTCTATTTAGGAATATGAACTCAGTGAGGGTGAAATCTCACCCATCAAGCGCACTCCCAAACTCCACAGCCAAGACCCCGTGGTAGCCATCCTGGCCCACATGAGACAACGACCGGATCCCTCAGCCGGCCCGATTGGTATCCCGCCCTATCCGACAGCCTCACAGACCCTCAACAACAATGACACCAAGAGCCTGGGAGAGGTCAGTCTGGGCCAATGCCCGGCCCTCACCCCATCCTCCGAGAGACTGCTTTTCAAAGAGGCGTATGGTGCAGAGCCTCCCGAGGTGACCCCGAGGTCAGGGGTTGCCAAGAGGTCACCAGGAGAGGTTGGTAGCGAGGAGGAACAAGTCAGGGCAGGGCAGCAAACAGTTGAGGACTCGACCATGAGGATGTCACAGCTTGATGGAACGAAACGTGAAGAGCCTACTCGTGACAAGGCACCAGACACTGCAGGACAGAGGACCACAGTGACCAGACCCCTCCCAGCTCAAAGAATCATTCAGGTTGCTGATACACTTATGACTGTGCTTTGCCCAATGGATCAACACAAAAAAAGATGCTCATGTTTTGCCCAACAAATCTTTTCCATGCTTTGTAACTCCATGAAATTGGCCCCAATCTTTATGTGTGTTTTTTCCTTGCATTTTTTAACTTTTATGATACACATTCATCAAGTCTAAATAAATTTGTCTGGTAAAATCGATACTATACTTTAAATATTTACTTTTATCTTTGATTGCATTATATCACTTTTTAGTTTCAAATTTAAACCATGAGCACCCATATTCATCGAGGAGTATTGATTTCATGTCTACTAACAGTATTCCGAAAACAAATTTGCCTTATTTCATGCAATTTAATCGTAAATTTTGTCCCACGTACTTTGGGTGCCATCTTCCGTTTTGTTTGCCCTTGGTCTTTTTTTTTGTTTTGGTGACTGTTATGTTCTCAGAGTTCAGTACTCCTACTTGGTGTAATAATATGAATGAGTGGGCGAAATTGTGCTTGAGGACGTAAGAAAATGCTTAACCTCACATCAGACTAATTTACTTAATAGTATTAAAGTGATCGATATAAAACAAATTCAAATCCTGAATGATGCCATTTGGCAACATGTGAGATGAATTCAATAAGTATTGACGCATATTCATGACCTAGTGCTAACATGTAATACCTTAGGTTAACCCAACTGCAATTTTACCAAAATGCAAATTCTTCTTGGACAAATTTGAATATTACAAATGATGAATTCAAATCATGTTTTAAAAAAGCTGGGAAAATGTATGTAAAAATGAAGATAATAATTATAAGATGACATTTTTTCCCCAATATTCTTTGTATTTTGAAATTCAAGGGGCATGTAACGTATAACTGCCGGTGCTCTACTTTTCGTAATGTTCTAAAGCCTTTGAAAACTTCCTGGAGATTTTTAATGATTTCGGAGGACAAGATGTAATGACGGTACATACTTTGTCTTCTTTATGCACCTGAAGGTTGTTGGGAAATCTTCCAGCCCTGAACCTGCACAGAGGGACAGGACAAAGGATCTCAGCGAAATGATACCCAGACAGGAATCAGATGACATCAGTGAAGGAAGCATCGACGTTGAAGATAATGACGAAGATGAAGGTGGTGTCAACCGGTCTGGAGTAAGAGAGAAGATTACATCTCGTGCTCCGATACCATCCAGTGAGTAGTCCATACTTCCCATGCTACACCAGATTTCTGAAGTACTTGTTTTGAGACTAATGCCTTTTTTGTTTTGACAAGTTTAGATTAGGTCTTACTGGGTTGATTAAATTGTAAGCAAGTTACCGGTTTGTGTTGTTAAAACTGCATTTTTTTTGAAGAATGGCTATAATCTTCCCTTTTGAAAAGAAATGCAACTGGTAATTCCTCTAATTCATCTCATGTGTAGTGATGAACTTTGTGTGGTACCAGTATGTTTATGTTTCTTTTACACTCTAGAGGGCCTAAGACATTCACTATTCCACAGTAGACCTTTCTGCGCTTGGTTGGCAATCTGCATATTTGCCAACCACGGCCTGCAAAACTATGGAAGGTCCACCACTGTAAAAATGAAGAAGAGTTATTACAGATCACCAAATATTGTTTGATACTTGAAAATACAACATTTTCAACAAAACTACAAAATAATTCCTACATATACCTTTTTACTATGTGTTGAATTACTTGGAAAAGCCATACTTGAGCCCGCCTGTGGGCGACCGAGTGAGTGAGTGAGTGAGTATATGTTGATGGCGTTATGAGGACTTTTTTGGAAAAATATGTTGCCAACCACGGCTTCAATTTATGCACTTACAGCAGCCCATACAAAATGGCGCCAATGTTTACAAACAAAAGAAAGGCCTGTACCAATGTTTACCAACAAAAGAAAGGCCTGTACCTTGCAGCCCACCTGCCATGACACATCCTCTCTTCTCTTGTGCGCACTACAGGAAAAACACCCTTTCATATTGCTCTTTTCTTGTCGTCTTCCACAGTTATTTTATGGTTTTTGTCTATTTCTTGATACCTTCATGATTTTTCGTGATTTTTAGTGCAATTTTGCAGGAAGATTTAGCAGAGTAGCACTTGCCCTCGTTTTATGACAACAGAGCTGCGCTTGCCCCACCTAAGCAATTCACATGTCCCCACTCGACATTCTAGCGATTTACGTGTCCTGTCAAACGGGGCTGCAGCTGCCCCCCACCTCAGCAATACATGATGTACAACCGTTCTGTACAGTTTTACTCTAACTGAACCTCGTAATGTTTCATGAAAAAGGTTATCTGCTAGTTTTCGGGCTTTCCAGCTATATCCGGACTCATGCCCTGGAATATATTGACACTTCTGTCCGTGCTTGTTGTCAAGTGGAGCTGGCTTGACCCATCTCGTCAACTCCCACTCCCCATCGCAGACAATCGGTCATGCTGCTTTGCCTACAAGGCATTGACCCACGCATTGACCCACACTATAAACTACCCTGTCAAACAGAGCTGCACTTGGCCAATCTCGACAGCTCACAAAAAAGATAATCCGCTTGTTTCTTGATGTGCTGGATATAATTACACTTACATGTACCGTTCTGGAATGCACTGCCACTTGTGCCGTGCTTTTCCGTGCTTCTGCCCATGTTAGACTTGACAGCAAGTCGGTAATTGGCCTGGTTTTGTTTTGCACCATGCTGTGATATGTACACAATATCACATACCGTCCCACGTTTCACTTGCAATATACTATGCGGCGTGCAATATACTTACATGCGGGGACGGTTTGTGCATCCTCCGACCCCAATATGCATGCTCCGACATGGTTAACTTGTTCTCGGCTTGTACACAACCTATGAGACTCCCGAGCAGATTTGGACGAAAGCAGTCTAATTTGCTAAGAATCAAGAACATATGCATGTACATGTTGCATGGTACCACCATGGTACCCATTCTACCCAAATACACAGGCTGGCTGGCAGCCCTGACTGTATCCCTAGACCTCTGCCCCTATCCCTAGACCTCTTATCGTATGCTCAAACTCACCTTCCTATTCTGCATATGTAGTAATGCTCTTTGGGTAAGACAAGACCACAAGAATCCCCTAACAGGAGTGTGGGCTGATTCTACTATCAAGTTCTTACCCATAGACCCCCCCCCCCCACCTCCCCACTCTCACATACTTGTGAGAAAAGATGTGTCATGGCTGTTGGGCCGCAAGGTACTGTGGAAAATAAATCTTAGCAAGTGTCTTGTGCCCTCTAGGGGAATATTGTATATGCGCTCCACGGGTATGTACTCGCTAGTAGAACCAGCCCACACTTCTATAGGGGAGGGGATTTTCAGTGCATTTCTTCTGCATGTACGTAAATGTGTCAACCTTTCATTAGACTTAAGATAATCTTTTCTTACTCTTCAAATCCAGATCTATTTGGGACACAGACCATGAGTGACCTGGACACACGAACCCTGACCCCAGATGCCCTCAATCTGGAGGCTCTCCTCCAATCAGGATACCTGAGTCAGACCTTCAGCCAATCAGAGGGAGGCACCAGCGAATTTGAGTTCACAAAGCCCCCCGTGGTCCCAGTGGGGGTTTCATTAGGGATCCAACTCCCAGCCTCTAGACCTCGGGCGTTTGAAGCAGATTCCCCTGAGGGACCAGATAAGCGAAAGGACGATGGCACCAAGGCTGGAGGTGGGATGTCCTTCTCTGTGACGCTTCCCTCCGCGGCAGAGTCGGCGGGTTTGGATTTGAGTCAGACTATTAGCGAGGGGGAGATACCTGCCGCGGATACAACCAGCGATGTCTCAGAAATCTCTGGTGGACCAATATTATGAGGGTTGTTGGCCTCGGCAATCTAGGTTCTTCTGTGAGATGTACACACCAGCCATGCTTGACAGTGGTGTCTTACTATTGGGAGCACATTTAGATGGTCCTAACCAAAAACTGGTTGGCTTTTTGTCATTGGTTTAATGTTTGGACAATGGAATTGTGAACACGTGAATTACTGCGCTTCCAAATTTGTCAAAATGCTTAACCAGTGAGAAATGACAAAACCAGTTGTTGGACTGCGAAACATACACATCCATGCATGATGAACACCATTATCTTCTGACTGGATAGTGCTCATTGTCGTAAACAAAAAGTGAAGCTCCTTTGCGTTACTTTTTGACTTCAGCCCTTTGATCTTGACATTCTTTCCAGTAGTATTTAAATTATTTAGGCCTACTATAGACCTTATGCGTAGCAGCCATCTTAGAGGGCAATGCCTTTGTTTTGCTGGGATATGCATGAATGAACCTTTTGTGCATTAATTGTTACTGAATTCAAATAACAAAATATGCCCTCTAGCTAAGATGGCGACTATGCGTTTATAGGTCTATACATGGCATCACAACGACTGCATCTTAATTGTTATGTCAAATAGAGATAAGTATACGGTACATGTACATGTATGCTTTTAGTGTGCAGGCACAGGCTAAATGCCACTGAAAATGTCACAAAATTGGGTCTATAGTATACATTATTCAGGTGTATATTCACATGATATTGCCCGGGTCAATTCATGTCAGCAGCTAGGATGCATAAACATCAAAGGGTGTGCCATATTAGTATTAAACCAAAGATATTGTTAAAACAAATAATACGAGTTGGCACATTAGCTACGCATGAACAAATGTATTACATGTACTATGAACATTCTAGATGATTGTACACGTAAAGGGCATCTACTTATACTGATTTACCATATGTCACTTCTTGTGGCAAACGGTAGCCTGTGTCAAAATTTGGTGATATGGGGAGACCTTGTATATAGACAAAAATTGATATCAAGTTCTCATACTTTACATGTACGTATTCATTTTCGTAACCTGGGATATCCTGGGTGTTGGAGTTGAAAGCATGAAAAGCTACCTAGTATACAATAAACCAATTCGGTATTTCATTCCCGCCTAATAAAGTAGCGTAGTATGCAAGAGTAACCTGGGTTTGTTTTTGGCCGAAATATACCGCCACTTCCAGTTAGTTACACCATAGTCTCTGGGGGTGACAAGGATAATGAAAGGACAAGAGGTGCCAGAGGTCGGTGCTTACCTTAAAATTGGTTAAACGTGGCTCTTACCAAAATCAATTGAAGATAATACCTTAAAGAACCAATACGACTTTGTCTTGGAGATCGCTGTCGATGATCCCGAATGACCTATGACCCACCATATTTAATACATGCACAGTTCAGATACCAAATTGACTTATTGTTTTCATGATGATGTTAAGTCTTCTGATCCCAGGTTTTTTTCTTAAAACATTGACTCTCTTTATTAAATGATTGTCTCAAATAAAACCTGAAATTGATGGAGTAAGTTATTTTGACCATTAGCAAACTGTCACCAATTTCCTGTTGCCATTCTTGTAGATTTTTGTCATAAAATTGTTATATTTGCACCATCCCTGTGATAAACGGGAGATGGCAATGTGAATTTGTACATTGGCATCACAAAATGTTTAGAAAGCATGTTTTTGTGACACTGTAATATAACGACCACTCGTATATGAATAAATATACATGTATTCATGATGGTTGGAAAACAAATGCTTTTCAGTTTCAATTCATGTCCTTGCATGTTTAATGAAACACTTATATCATGCCAGACCCCCTCTCCCCACCCTAAACAAAAATAATTAGTGACGTAAATACCTGCATACGTGTGTATTAATTGTCATCAATTTATGAATTTGTTTACCTTTGGTGCACACATTATTTGGAATACATGCACAGAATTTAACTTTTTTGGGCAGTCGCTAGCAACCACCCTGCGCATCAAAAGGTTAACATGAATTCAAGTGCGAAAATGTAAACTAAAAAGGTAATTTAATAGGTCATCCATTATCTTCCTTATCCATGAACTTGTTAGTCTTTACATGCGGTTAGAAGATAGTTTTGGTATTGGTCTAACAGTTGCTTTATAGACCAATTTACACTAAATAGTACATCAAACACTTTAATACATACTCGACATACGTACTAGAAAAATGATTTTCACATTGTATTTTATTATCAAACATGTCCAAAATACCACCCATCCCTTTTTCACTACCAACACCAGTGTTAAATTTAATATATCACATTATTTTTTTCATAAATTCATAAGCTACATTTTTTGAAGTTGCTCAAAGTTTTAACAAGACAATAAAAGATAAAAGACACTTCATGAGTACATAAATTACATTTGCCATCACATATGCATCCATGTCAAATTTCAAAGAAGGAAAATGCAACTCATCAAGGTATATGTTACTAAGACAAAGGCACCTATAAATTTCAGAGCATCATTTGTTCAGTATTTCAACCGCCGGCACAAATAAAAGGGAATTCCCGTAGTCAAGAAAAAAATCTCACAAGAAATGCATAATATGTTAACTGATCTCAACTTTGACCAATCAGAATGCTTGTTCCAACCCACAGACCAATCAGAGTGGTGCCAAGTGTGAAGAAGAGAGGTCAAAGGTCTGGCATGCATTCAGAGCCATCAGGAATATTGGTCAAAAATTAAATGCATCCACTTTAATAAACGCACAATTCAACATGCCGTTACAAAGACATGGAAGAAGAAAAAAGAGGATTTATAGATACCACATAGGATAACACAAAGAGAGGAAAACCCTAAACCACAAGCATTTGTGATAATTCATTAATTTCAAGCAATCAAACAAGGCACTTTACACTGCAGCTACATGTACAAATCAGACTACATTAATTTGAATCTTTTTAATTTCAGCCTCATTAATGTGCACGGTCTACTGCTTAATATGTGTGCGCCATTACATTTTTTTTTCAGTGACAAATTCAAACAAGTGTTAGTGAGATGAGAGTAGAACAGGGAGTCCACAAAACATCCCTGTCAAGCTGAAGTCATCTAGTCTGTAAATACTCTAGAAGTTCACCCTGAGCATGTGGGTGACAATCGTAATAGTCTGATTCAAACATTGTCTTCAAGGAATATGACCAAGATAGCTGCAGATTTTACACAAGTTACCACCAAAAGTTTCTTTTTAATATTACAGGATTAAGCACAATCATAGAATGATTTCAAGCAACATAGCTTTTTTATATCAATTTACTGTTTAAAAAAAACAAAAACAAAAACAAAAAAACACTACGATTTTAAGCCTACAAAATAAATACCAATTCTAGATCACAATTTGTTTCATTTGATGGATATATAATTTGACAAGGGATACACAAAAAATCACAACAGGTATTTGCATGTACTTTATTTCCGTTTGTGGAATTCCATTTGTGCACTGCCAAAATCACTCATTTTGATTTCATAACAACTACCCTTGACAAATCCACGTGTAGAATTCAAATTAGACTTCAAGATTATGAAATCGGCTGATTGTTATTTGCTTGACTTTTCTCAATACATCCGGAGAGGTGACTGACATGTTACTAATTGTCTCTTGTACTGCCTTCAACAGTGCAAATTCCAAAACTCTGTGTAAATACCATGAATCCAGTTGTAACTTGTAACGGCACTTATCAGACTTCAACGACCAATCACCTCTGTAATTCACAACTAGGCCAAATTTCGTAAAGATGCCAAGCAGAAAATGGTGCTTATTATCAACTTTACGTGCTCAGCAAAAAATAAGCAGAGAAAAACTGCTTTACTTTTCATCATTGCTTTTGCTAAGCAATTTGTGTGTGTGTGCTTAGCACACTTCTGTGCTTAGAAGCTCTGTGAAATTACCCTAGTTCTGGTAAGCTTTGTTCAAAGTCTTGCTTCTCTGCTACAGTTTCCTAAATGTGAAATCCAGTAGCAAGAATACATGCCGAGCACAATGATTACAAAAGAGTGACCAGTTACAGCTACAAAGTGTTCATGATCCACATTGAATAATTATCTCAATTGACAGAGAAATACATAATAAGTACACCGAGTCTAAGGAAAAAGATCACTTTAAAGACTGGCCACTTTCCCACAGGCAATGTGGAGTGATCTCTGCTCATTTTAGAATAGAGTTTTGTACTTGAAATTCTTGTAAAATCCTCCATGATTCAATTTTCGCAACTTACACATCAAGAACAGTCGACAAAAAGTAACATTTTTTGAAAAGATTTTAGTAAAAGGACAAATGTCAATTGACAACTGAAAACAGATTAGATGATTTTTTGTTTTAATAATTATTTTAGGCAAAATCTGCCTCAATATATTAATCCAAATATGAACAATTTGAATTCAACACCATTTATACAGTTACTGTTAGACAAACTGGCATACAAGGAACTTGCTCAGGGCTATGCCAGAAATTGCGTGCATTGTGAAATATCTTCAAAAAAGCATTAAGTTGTACATTTTATTGGCACTCGGGTATTATGCTGCATAAATTAGATACGACAGAGATCATGATCGTGAGATGTACATGTATGTATGGGAGTCGACAGTTGAATAAATGATAGAATTATGTGTCACCTATAGGAAAAACAATACCACTGACAAATTCACACATGCTTGATGTACCAGCACCTAAAATGCATGTTAACTCTTTCAAAATCACATCTCAATCTTTGAACCCGTGTCCAAAGGTGTTTATGTGTCATAACCTTTGAATCTTTTGGCAAAATGATTCACCATCAGACGAAAGGGTGACCGCCCAATATTATCACTGAACAAAAGCCTTCATTGCATTGCGCAACAAGATATTCCAAATTGCGCACTATTTGCATTTCTTGTGCTGAAGATCACCAAATCTCTTCACTTTTCTTACACAAATATATTTGTTTTGAAAAGGGTACGTCATGAGACTTTTCGCGGCAATGACATTCTGCCTATCTTCTGTCAATTGACTTTTTCGGCATTCACAATGGTACTACAGTCCAAGGTTCGTTTGACAGGGCAAACATGCATGTCCATGTTGTCTAAAACGTGTGAATAAGCGTCAACTCTGAGCAGACCTACACCATATGCCTTGATCAAGCAGACATGCACACATACATGGAACAAATAGAGCTGTTTACAACCAATACAACAATACCAGCATTTGAAATGGAACAAATGATATGACCACTAGCCAAGGACACTGCAGGGATGTTAACCCCAAAACATTTGTGGCTCTGGAGGATACGGACAATGGCTTATCGCCAACACTGGATCTGCAGGATTTGATATATTTTTTTTTTATGCATTTTTATGCACTTTTGTTCAATCATTTCCTCCCCTCCCCATTTCCATAAAAGTGTTTGGCATTTCCATATTCCTGTTTGTTTTTCACAATAAAAATTCATGAGGCGTATAAACTGTGAAAACTGCAGTGTCTACAGATGCAACAACCTTCATGTGCTTAACATGAAAATGAATAAAACTGCTGCAAACTGCAAACTGAGTGGATTGAACTGAAATATACAAATCAAACAAATTAACGGGCCTAACATTACGGCAAAATGACTGTGGGTACAAAAACAAACAAGTAGGAGACACATGCATGCAAGGACGGAGGGAAAAAAACACAAAAAGAGGCATTAGACAGGGGAAGGACAAAAGGAGTGTGACTGGGGGTAAAGATCAAAGGGGATGAAGAGAGGGACGGGACAAGGAAGGAACAAATTAAAGGAGGGTAAATATCAAAAGGAGGGTGTGAATAGAGGGGCGATGCAGGGGAAGGAACAAAGGAGTGTGGCAGTCAAAGATGTTAGGCCCGCTAATGTTTCATTTGTTAAAGGCAGAGATGAAATAAAAATTATGGAAAAGGAAACAGAAACGGTTAACTTCTTTTGATATCAAAATGGAAATCATCCTCATTCAACAATTTGGATTAACAAACCATCTGATTCTCTGTGCGCTTTGCAATCTGACAATTTCTTCCGCAAACAATTTTTGAAATTAGAAGAAAAATTTGTTCCAAAATAGACTTTTTGAAATAAGGTCAATATACATAAATATCGGCTGTACTTTTACATCAAGCTACAAACACCTAGCCTTCAATAAGAATTTACATATTTGCATGCTTATTACTCTCAAACACCTTAGCGGAAGTTTTTTAAATGTTAACATCATTATCAATTCTTCAAGCAAATCAGTACAAAAATAAGGCTGTTCATAGTATACTACAAATATTTGATAAATTTTACCTTATTGAGAATGTTTTTTACATATCCATAACTGAAATTATTTCATCCTTCATTGCCTGTTTATTCTAACGAACACAGAAACAATAGTAACTTTGACACTTTAATAATCAGAAACTTTGAAAGTTTAATAGTAACGTTTTACACAATAGCATGTACACATTTATTTGCATAAATTATGCCTAGAAATGGGAAACAAAAAAACAGGAATTATGAACTGGTCAATTGCAAATCAGTCATAATTCAGATCCCCAAAAACTGGGGATAAAAAAAAGGACAAGGAAATGCCACAGTTCACTTGACGTGATACTGGATGGCTTATGACTGGCTTGCGATAACTTTATCACAACTCGGACAAAAACCCTTCCAAGGTACATGTACATTTACAATAGGTTTCTGCAGATGTTGGTTGTGGATGTTTCCTTTTCATTCTTGATGACAGTTTGGCATTTGCAAAAGATATAGGAGCTGTGGAAAGAGGGCTGCCATGGAAATTCTAATAGTACTAAATATATTGAAGCTGTCCATCCAGTGGACATCCGAATAAATATCCATGTTAAACATACACTGCAACCCTTTCCAATTCTGTGTTTCTCTTTTTTTCTGTTAAAAAAAACCTAATCAAAACAGTTGATGTTAGTTTCAATTAGCAGTTATCATTTCATATCTGGTATTAAGTCATGAATACAAAGGTTTTACAATTAAATAATACATGTCAAAATATCCAAACTTTGAAACCAAACGTAAGGGTAATGACATTACATGTGGGGTGTTTAAATAGCGGCAGTGAAACAAATGCATTGCTATCACAGGACAACGGCGATTCCATTTCCCTAAACTAAACTTTCGGAAAAAAATTTGCAACTTGACGCCACTTCAGCGGAGAGTACTGCCTAACAAAATTGGAAATGTTTCTCAGTCCCAGATTCATGTCTTATCATCAGTTTTGCAATGACTGACCTTCATTGAGGTGATATATGAAGAAAAAAGTGGCGTCAGGTGCAACATTTTTTTTTCAACTTTCCCTTATCTAAACTAAATTCCACAAAAACCATCAAAACTGTGTTTCCGTGCAAGTGTGGGTACATGTGTAAAAAGAAAAAAGGATTTTCTCAGGACAGTTTGCACATTATGTCAGCAACCCAACCGTCATGTTGCAGGTTTCACTAACTCATCACAGGTCGAAATGCAGGAGGTAGTAAAACGGCCACTGAATTTGCATGGGAAAGTATTTATTCAGAGTTGCAAAGTCTCGATGTTGACGTTTGGATTGTATTGCATGATCCAATATGGACCCCCTGCATACTAGAGCGCCCTCACATATTTTGAATGACAAAAACCTGTCCCCACTGAGGGCGCTCTGTGCAAGGAGTGTATGTACATGTACGTATGTACAAGAGTACCATTAACATGCATTGGTTCACAGGTTAACCATAATACAGTTCCAAAAAAAATAATAAATAAATAAATTGACCTTTCAGCTATGTTACAGTGCCTTTTCTCAATTGCTGAACACTGGATAGTACATTTCAGAATCAACTGCATCTGTTTGCATGCAATTTGTTTTTATGAACAATATTATTTTGTAACCAAAAAAACGGGATTTTTAGGCCAAAAAAAAAAGTATCCGGTTTCTGGTATGGAGCTTGCCCAAAAAGTGGTGCGGCGACGCAGCTTTTTTTTTTTTTTTACCTGATTTTTTTGCTTCAAATGTCGGCTGATGACTGCAAATGGTGCCCGACTAAACTTAGTGCAAATATATGGGAGTCCAGAGAGGCCACATAAAGCTTATTCTCGACCATAACCCAATCTAAAAACACGTTAAAATTGTGCAGCAGCAGGAGTCCAGTCAAACCAGTGAGTTTGGCGGTTCTGAGACATCATCTTTCATTGAACAAAAAACTTTTTCATTTTGCCGACGCGCATGGCTACGGCGACGCGTGCGCATACCAGAAACCGGAGACTTTTTTGGGGGGGGGGCCTAACAAACAATGTTTGTATACGTACAATGTACGTATTCAATACAAGTTAATGTTAGCACTCACGACCTGCGGTACGGTATGAATGCACAAAAATTCTGTGCTGAAATGTCAGCCAACAATTTGGTGGTTACACAAATGTTCACAGGCAAATCCACAAATCTGGAGGCAGAGACTTTTAAATGCCACCTTTTGTTATTTGAACACAAGCGCCCGTGCAGACAGCATTTCAAAATTTGTCGACATACCTACTAACTTTAGTCTCTTGACTTGAGTTGTATTATGCCTCGTACAAGAATGAAACTACCGGTAGATCAATTTCATTTTTTCCTACCAGTTTTCAAAGGATGTCTGGGTGTAACTGTAAAACATTTCAGCCAGAATCATAAGTTTAACAAAAGAGTTTGGACATACTGAAACACCTGGGCAGTGGGGGTGGTTCAGATAAATCTGCAGGGCCAGTTTCAGAGCTGCTTAAGCACAAAATTTGCTTAAGCACAAAAACGTCTTCCTTAATAAAATCAGGTTACCGGCCAAAACTCCATGCGATTGTTATGCTAAGTAAACAACAGCTAATTACCAGTCACAAGCAATGTACATCACGTGGAATTTTGGCCGGTAACCTTATTTTACTAAGCAATGTTTTTTCGTGCTTAAGCAAACTTTCTGCTTAAGCAGCTCTATGAAATTGGGCCCTGGTTAAAATGCTGCCTGTATCCTCCCATATTTTTTATTGTTATATTTTTCACCCAAAACAAATTACAATCGTGAATTCTGTAACCTGTCGTCACAAATTCGCCATCATATGAGATAGAGGTTGCCGTTTGCCCCAAAATGTGAGATATTGGTTCAAATATAAATGTGGATGTACTGAATTGGTTGAATCCGAGCCCAAATCAATAGCTCTTCTTATACCATCAGTGAAGACAAATGCAAGTTTGCTACTTGAAAAAAATATAATAAAAGCATGTTGATATTTATGAGGGAGGTGTGAAAGTTCCATACCATTCAATCAATTCTAAATACATACACGTATGAACACTGTTTGGTGATAATAAAAAGAAAATTCCAAGTCATTCTGTAAAAATGGTTTCGCATGGTAACTCTAATAATGAGATGACAGGTCACACACACAATGACCAAAAAGTTGTTTTCTGTTTACGCAAAGAAAAAAATTACTCTTACTTTGAAAGTTCATCAGAGATGTTTGTTAGTCTACATCGCTCTACACCATTATCCCTCCCAACTTCTGCTTTAATGTTATATTATTTACAAGTTTCCTTCCTAATAATCTGCAAAAAAATATACATCTTTGTCTTGGAGTTTCATCCCCTTCTCACTTCCTGGTCTAAACGGGCGATGATCTCGCCATCAACCAAACATCTCTTGTGAGGCGTAGACCATATACAAGAAGCCGTCTTCGTCCTTTTCATCCCGGTAGACCTCTGATAACGTGATTGACATACTGGCCAGGCTCTTATTGTTGACGATGAGATAGAAGGCCTGCGTGGCGCTCAGCTGCATACGATTTCTGTATAGTGGAGGGAGAGAGAGAGAGGCAATTATTATAGGGGCGATTCTTCAGAAAGTGAACCTAAATTAAAAAAATGGGGGGGGGGTTTATGTAATGTAATACAAATGATTTTGTTCACTAATGTGTTAATAGTTCGGTAAGTAAAGATGCAAATTTCTTAAGAAGTTTTATAAGTTGGTCTTTCGGTGCATAAATTAGCATAATTTTAATTACAAAGTGTCACACACGTGACCGATTAAAATGTCACTCACGTGACCACAGAACAATTCCCATTTAGCAAAACTAAAGCAGAGGCTGTACGTTGTTTATGCATTCTGTAACTGTAAATCACAAAAGACTAGTCTCACTCCAACATAAGTATGGGTGTACATGTATGTGTCCTTAGAACTTCGTAGAAAAGCGTGAATATCCGATGAATAGCCCGGATAACATTTTTTCGTCCGATGTCACACTGAAAGTACAAACTATACTCTGAGGCAGGGAGTAAAAAACACTAACTTGATGAATCAGTGAAAGTAATATGTCGGATGTACCGGTAGTTAACAAGGGGTAAAGCTTCACTAATCAGACAAGCCCAATTTTATGGCACACAGTGACAAAAAAAAATGGCCCAAAGACCTACATGTACACGTACAGTACATGTGCAATCGTTATGGAACCAGTTTCGGGGCAGTTTTTAAGTCGGAGTGTGTCCCTGCATGCCTTTTCATGGTTCATTGATTCCAGTATGTGAATAAAGAAGATTAGCAGTCAGTCCAGCAAGGAGAAAAGACTCAATTTTGCTGCACTGCACATAAAGCTGATCTCCCCTCTAAAGCTGGATGAGCTAGCAGCCTAGCAGATGTACATGTACATGTACATGTACATGTACATACATATTTTGTACAGGTTTGCTCCATACTGTAGATGCACATGTACGGGTACACTGTACATGATGTGCTTGTTGATGTGGTACCGGTATTGTCTTACATGCAATTCTGGTTGGGCTTTTTTTAATGAATTTTTCTTCCCTTACAATTTCTTTGCAATGTCTTGGAGGGAAAATCGGAACATTTCTACAGGCAATCATGCAAACTAATTAAACATTTCAAAATATATATCAATATCCTTTATTTTCCATTTTTATAGAACTTACATGTACATGGATGTCCACATGATCCCAAAAATATGAGTATGCGTCATGGTACACGGGACTGCATCATGCATGCTCTAATAACGTGCAATGTACCAGTACGTTTGGGCCAAACAAGGCGCAATAAACAAGCTCATTATAATTTCCACCTCATCTGACCCGCTCTGTTTCAGTTTGTACTTGGAAATAAATTCAATGTAGTTCTTATTCTCTGAATCAACATCACCAACAACTTTAACCATTTTAGATTTTGTCAGTTCCGATTTGCTGGAATCTTACTGCAATTTCAAAATCCAACAAATTTCTTCAAGGTTAGTAATTGTTCATTCTAACTTCCAAGAATTGTTTTTCCAATGCCCACCCCCGACTTAGGTGGAAACCACAGACGCTCGTGCAAATTTCCTGTAATAAAAACAAGCTTGTGCAACAACTCTTTGCCTTTAATAATTCAAGTGCATATCAACACTGTTGCAGTAACACATGCATTTCAAGTATACCACTGGAGTTACGAAATATACATGTACAGTGCGTAGGATATGAGTGGTCTGGAGTCACCTCATTACAAGTCTGTCAAGTGGTTAGGAAAAAAGTCAGCCCTGACCTGGCAGTCAACCGCAGTCAATTGGACTGGGTGATTGTTAATCATGACCTAGCTAGGCTGGTCAAACACAATTGAAGGCTGTACCCAATCTGAATGAGGGCAGGAGTGTTGTTATCAAGCTGATGAACTCATCGCCTGATTTCATCAAGTGGTAAAAAGTTCATTCAATCTAAATGTGTTACTGTACAAGAGTGTACATGTACATCCACCATTTGGGAAGGGAAATTGTGCAACAAACTGAATTAATCACGTAGGCCCTATAGTTTTATGGATGCTCTTTAAACACAAATTCTTTGCATTTTCTTTCTTCGTTCGTAGTCATAAACAATATGCCCAGACTTAATTACCTAGAAATATTTTGAACGCATTTACCGGTACAACCTTTTGCAATGAAACGTTTTTTTTCTAAGATGCCATAACAAGACCATTATGTACTTGTATTGTATATATGCTACATGTGTACTGTTCCATTGTCGTCAAGATGACCAACCAATTCCTAAAAACAGAAAATGTTGATAAACGTTGACACCTGTTTCAGACCGGCATTTTATAATTACGTCATAACCAAAGGGTATTTAGTGTGACTCAAGTTGAAGTGACATTTATGAACTACCGGTAGATTTGTTAACTGGATTCTGGTGTCATTTTGAATGACGTGCAACAGTCAATCTTTCACACACGTATACATTGCCACTGCTGTTTTGAATGTTGAAGATAGTTCTTAGCTTTGGAATAAGTTATTCGTAAGATGGGATTTTAGTTTGGCTCAACATTGGCACACAGAATCACAAACTTACATACAAACTGTACATGTACTGGTACATGTACGTACCTGACATTGCATGCTTTGACTTAAAGCTATAGTCCATCATTTGTAATTAGTGCATTTTGTTCGTTTGAAGCAACAAAAGTGTTCAAAATCTAATGAAGGATACTGAACAACTTAGTTGATGAAGTTTCAGCTCAGCTTCAGCTTCATATTCCGAGAAAAACAGCATTCTAGGATCTCAATTTAAAATCAAAAGTTGCTAAATCATGTTTCGAATTGTTTTGAATTGCAGCTTTACGCGATGTCGCGCACTGATCCGACGAATTATAGCAACCGCGCGCGCCTGTGCGTCGTTCCAATGCTTGTGCGCGCTGCGCCGAATAACAAAACGAACAACTAATTTAAATTGGAAATGCCTTCTTTCGTTGATTTCTTCAAAATGAGAGCTTGCCAGAAAGGATAATTTCACAGGGAGTTTAGTCCCCTTACTATCTTTCAACCAGTATGTTTTTCAACAATAATTATGCCAGTTACTTTTTTGGATAGCTGCAAATGATGGACTCGGGCTTTAAACTTAATTTCGTCTAACACTTACATGTAGGTCTAATTTACTACAATTGTCCTTTAACAACGTAAAAAAACTGCCCTTCAACTGTACCATGAAGTAAGGCTGGCCAGCAATTTTGACACCAAGGAATGTTTATTTCCAAGGCGCAGCCTCCAATCTTCCATTCACATTTTGCACCCGTCATCACACGCATTATAAATTTTTGTGGAAAAATCTTGTGATTGATCAATACCGGTAATTACGACAAATACCTTTTTTTTTTGTTACATGCAAGCTACGTGTAGAACCTTTTGTGCATTATATTGATCTGGCAGATTAGGACATCGGACTTTGACGTCATTGTGAATCGTATATAATCTGCCATGTGTTTGTGCTTGACAACTCACCATATTGCAGATTCTCAGCATGTCATTTTCCAAGCCATTGCATGCTCACCTTATTACACTTGTGATTAAACGCAGTTATATTACAATGATGCTATTGTTATATCTTTATTGGCTTAGTTGATTAAATGTACCTGTACAGGTAGTTCAGCATTTAAAGCAAATACACGCATATGATGAAATTAATATACATAGAACCCCCCCCCAGAAAAAAATAATATTAATAATAATTGTGTAACATTACTAATGACTAATTATGTAACATTTTATGCAAATAAGTGCTTTACCTGATTATTGTTACAAACTGGCTCATTGTCAATTCCTGGGGGACCAGAAATTTGGTCTTGTCCAGAAGAGGTAAGTTGGTCTCTTTGTAGTATCTTTCCACAATGACCTACAATGTACAAGAAAGAGAGAAAAAATAATCAGTTTCAAATGTCAGTCGCTCATACAGTGTATTACAAGTTACAGCATAATTTTTATCTCAATAAATTTGGAAATTACTCGTATTCAACTTCGAGACAGCTTTCTTAGCTCAGAACCCGGTAAAAATATACTGTGCATCTGACCGATTGTTGCTAGACAACTGACAAACTAAAGAGTTCTAGGTGAGGGGCGTGGCAAAAGAAAGGGGCCAAGTTGGGAGAATGTATCGGTACGAGTTGGGATAGGCAGCCCCACGGACTGAAGAAAGCAGCCCTCCACCGAGTAGAGTGTAAGGTACTGCACCAGTACAATGTAGGGGGATCGAGTGCAGGTTGCATCAAGGTACGGGTACATTTGTACACATTCCAAATTGGAATTTCTTGCGTACATATATATGAGTTTACTACAATTTTTCAGTTCATTTCATTTGCCATATTTTTGCTCCAAGTTAATAGTAACACAGACACGGATCCTTCTGTGGTGTAACACCCCAATACCTAACAGTACTTGAGGTTCAATAAAAAATCTCAACGGAAATTAAATAAATGCTGGTACGAAAACGAGTTCTTGACTTTGTTTTTCCCAAACTGGTATCCACTGTTTGCCTGTAGTACACGTACCTGACCCAAAGAAAACTGATATGAAAAACAGATGAAAAACAGATAAGCCATCTAGAAAAAAATTAGCACTAATATTGCCTGAATAATTTTTGTGCTGGTAACTGGTACACGCACAGACAAAACAAAAATAGATAACAGTTTCATTTGCCCACAACAATGTGTGTGACAATTCTATTATGCTCCAGCTCACAAGTTACATAAAATACAAACATCTGACTCAAAATACATTATCTCTGTGAACAACACATTTCAGTTGACCCATTCTAGCCAAGCCAGGCTATAAGAAGACTGAAGACTGATTGAATATAGACAAAAACAAAAACAAGGCTTAGTGGTATATAATACCTGTTTTGGGAATCTCAAAGAGTTTTTTTTTGGCAACGGTACTGTGTGCGCAGGCTTTGATACATTCTTCTTTTCAGCAGACACTACGTTTTTATGCACATCATACATGCAGCTAAAAGTTGGTTGGGTGCACCACTGCACACCATATGTTCCAGCATGTACTGTACGAAAATAAGGGGCTTTTCACACTATCCAACTATCTGTGTTGGATCCCAATCCAACAGGCCTACAGAGATTTTGGGAACCCCATTCACACTACATTGTAGCAAGAATCCAACACACATTCTACATGGGTCCAGTGATCTACAAGTATACAATCCAAAACCTGGTCAGGACCAGGGTCGAAAGGATCCACAGGTTCTGTGGATAATCCCAAATCTAAAGCCGATCCATGCACACACCAGTGTACATACATGTATGTACTGTACACTTAAATATGCACAGTATTTGTATGACAAGTATGCCTTGCCTACCCAATCACAGACCATAAATAGTCCGTGGTTTGATACATTGTAAACCCCTGTGCTGCTCAGGGTGGACCTTAAAGCTATAGTCCATCATTTGCAGCCATCCGAAAAGTAACTGGCGTAATTACTGTTGAAAAACAAACTTGGTTGAAAGATAGTAAGGGAACTAAACTCCCTGTGAAATTATTCTTTCTGGGAAGCTGTCATTTTGAAGTAATCAACGAAAGAAGGCATTTCCAACGGTGATTCTTAAGAAGCACCGTAGGAAAATTTAAATTAGTAGTTCGTTTTGTTATTCAGCGTAGCGCGCACAAGTATTGGAACGACGCACACGCGCGCGCGGTTGTTATAATTCGTTGGATCAGTGCGCGACGCCACGTATAGCTGTAATTCAAAACAATTCAAAACATGATTCAGTAACTTTGGATTTGAAATTGAGATCTTAGAATGCTGCTTTTCTCGGAATGTACAGCTGAAGCTTAGCTGAAACTTCATCAGGTTAGTTGCTCAGTATCCTTCATTAGATTTTGAACACTTTTGTTGCTTCAAACGAACAAAATGCACTAATTACAAATGATGGACTACAGCTTTAATAGAGGGACAGTAAAGACGATAGTGTGAGAAGACCTCATACATTAGGAGGGTGTGCATTATGCTAATTAATGCATTTTGTAAATTATTTTCCGGAGATGTTGAAGCAGCTGGCAGACTGCAATTCCCAGGAGGCATTGCCTCCCAAATGAGTATCAGCTTGTCAGGTGTCATCACAGAGACATTAGCTCGTGATTGATTGTACTTGTAGGAATATTCATTAACTTAACCCTAAACAGACAGGGTGTTATGGGGTATGAACTCTCCTATCCAGTCAGGCCTGATCCCTGAGAGAAGATCTGCAGCAGGTGCTTTTCTTATTAAACATGTGACTTGATTTATGGCAAAGCCACTACTGACAAATTTTTGCCTGCAGGTACATGTACAAGTATGGACAAACATTGGAATAAATACATATCCTGATGTTTCTCAATTGCTGAAATAACGCCACGTAAAGTTACAAAGCTAACAGTATTATGATCAATTCTCAAAATATCTATCAAGTTAAAGGATGTTCTGAATTTGAGAAACACCTTAGATTTACGGTACATGTATTTAATTAAGTTCCTCAAGAAAATGCGCAGCACGCATTGTAGAGACCAAACTACACGTAGCAAATGACATGCATCTAGACACGTACATACGATGCATGTACGCGTATGTACATACCGGTATGAACATTAGAATGACAAAAACCAGGGTAGACTTTTTAAAAAAAGTTGCATGAATTCAATTTTTGTCGTAACAACATATCGTTTGTTATCAAAATTCTTTTTGTCCCCATTCCACAAAGCGTACATTCAGCACGTTCTGTCGTGCACACAATCAGTTTGAATGAAGCTTTGGACTGGATTTCTTAAACCCAGTACCCAGTTCCAAGTGTTGCTCTGATTGGTGCAATTCTCTATGGTGTGATGTAATTTTTACGTGTAATTCCACAGTCATATTCTTCAACAAACATTCTTCATACATATGTAAATGACTCTGTAACAAATGACTAATGTGCACGTGAAACATGCAATGACAAAAATCATAATAAGCGTTTGCTGGCTGTTTGGTGAGTGTCACACAATTCTTACATGGAACATGGCTCTCTATCTTTACCATAGAGCAGTCGAGGCCAATAATGGACTGTAAGTTCCTTTATTTCTTTTGAATGGATGTTTTTCAAGCCCTACCCACTGTCGTGGGTTAGAGGTAACAGTTCACCAAGAGGCTTCTCTTTCATACAATTCCATTGTGCCAATCCAATCACAAAGCAAGCTTGTTTGCGAGTTGTAGGCCCTATGCCAGTGGTCGAATATTTCCATGAAAACTGCTGCATTTCATATCAGTCACTGGCCTTGATGCACTGACCACTGCAACAAGGGGTGACTCCTCAGGCCATGGTCACTCCAAACACTGTGTTCTTATTTAAGGTCAGAGCAAACACCTAAAGCAGCAACTACCAGTTCATTGTACAAAAATGTACCTATACATTGTGTGCACACATACATGTTGTATGCTGTACCATGTACAATGTACATGAAGTAAACTGTTTTTTTCTTAACCTTGTACATGTACATAGGTACAAGAGCAATTTGTATGGGATACAAAATAAAACATTTCAACTAAAAATATGTACACAACCATCCAAATCCCAATAAACCCCATTGTACACATGTACCGGTACTTGATACTGCATACATAAACAATGACGGGTAAGGAGTGCAAGTTGCACACATTTTGCACGTGCAACATAATTTGTGCACAAGTTTCAAATTGTTCAGGCCTACTGTTATTATAATCGGCATGCTTCTGAAAACCATCCAAGATTTAATACACCATTAACCTTAAATTTGCTGGTACCGTCTACACATGTATGCTTCATACTGGTACATGGATACGGTATATGTATCCGTACTGTACTCAAACACATTTTGTGCCATGTACATGTACATGAGTAGCAGCAGCTCAAATTTATTCTTCATTATAAGTTCACCTTGAGTTTCTTCAAAGCTATCAATGTACAGTATGTGCACAGTGTATGTCACGTACAATGTACTCAGTATTGTATGGGAAGAAATCTCTTGAACTGTATTGAAAACAAGTATTTCAACACAAAATACTCCGAAATATCTCATACGGTCTGCATTTGTCTTAGATTGGCTTGAAAAAAAAATGTATTTCATTGCAAAAATATAGGGCTTAGAACTCTGATATCTTAATCAGAAAAAAAATTAAAAAGGATATTTTTGGTAACATATTTAGTGACTTTATAACTGTACATGTACGGTGTACAATGTGTGAACTCTGCCATGGGATGCATTTTTGTACAAATAAGGAAAGGTATCCGTACATGGGTGACACCGTGAGTCTTGTATTCATTTTTTACAAGCCTGAACTTAACAGAGACTGTACAACACAGTGTGCTTTAACATGTAGGTCAATCACCCTATGAAGTGATGAACATGGCCATATGGTACAATGTACCCGAGTGACTCACTACACATGGCCACCTACTGCTGAAACAGTAGTCACTTCCTGGAAATATTACAATCTATGGGACCTCCTCTTAATAGTACATGAACCCTGCATGGAAAACAAGTCTACCTTTTATTTCTACATTGTACATGACAGTCAAGCATGACAGTCAAGCATGTACATGTACATGTACATACCGTACATGTGTACATCTACATCAATGTAAGCAAATCTCCCTCGCCCGGGTTTGCAAAAGTGCCATATTTTTCAGGATATGTGACTTTGCTCTTACCATCAAACACACAAGCACAGAGACACCCAATATAAAGACCTACCGGGTACCGGTACACAATGTAACCAACCCACCACAGGTGATTTATCAAATTCTTCATTCCACCGAACAATGTGTAATTTTTACTTTTTTTCTGAACTATTGTTGAGAACACAGAGGCATGGAACAAAACATCAATGGAGGTCAGGGTTGTTTTTGTCCCAGGGAAGGCTGTTCAACCCAATATGTCTACCCAAGTTCCTTCTACATGTACTGTACATTGTAAATGCATCAGCTGAACTGGAAGTTTTGCAAGATGATGAGGCCTGGGTATTGGGCACAGGTTGGTTTGGTTCCTAGATGTGTTAGCACAACGGGTGCCATGCAAAGAATCAATTCATGCAAATTTAAAGGGAATATACATCATTTGCTTATAATGCTGTAATTTTCAGAAGTGGATAGATTTGGGGGGTTGGTAATATATAGCAAATATTGTTACACTGACTTTTTAACGTTTTGGGTTCGTAGATGCTATAAAAACCAAGAAAAGCAATCATTTACCTGTAGTCTGTTCCCTGACTCCATTTAAGATGAAACGGAGCAATTTATTGACGTTGGAGAATTGTAAGGTCATGGAACCAGTCTAGATGGCATGTACCCGTTCACAGGTGTGTAATTGATTGCAAACAAAAAAGACCAACTAACTATGGTCAACTGCGGGGCCAGTATTTGAAGAAAAAAAAAGCCAATTTTTTTCAACGCTGGTCGGCCGACCAGCGTTGGAAATTGATACGAAATAGCACTTTTCTTGAAAATGACATTGTATCAGTTGCCATGATTGTACAGGATGCTTTAGACTGTCATTCACCAACAGTCCAGCAAGTTATGTCAAAATAATTTGGTGGTTTTATTTCTTAATGTTTGCAAATGTTGTATTTTCCCTTTAAGGTCTAAGAGAATGTTCGATATGTGATAAATGTAGAAGGCATCACACCTTCAATACTCATGGTCCCAATTTTTGTCTGATTATGTACATGTATGTACATACCAGTTTGCTAAATTTTTATTTCATTATTCCATGAAATACATGTAGGGCCCTGATTTCTAGGTGTTTACCTTACATTTGTTAAATATGGCAACATTCTTAGTTTCATGTATGGCAGGCACACTGCACTGATGCCTGTGAACAAACATTCTACCCGTCCAAAACCCCGACATCAATTTTCACTCACTGGGATTTTGTTGGGGAATTTCGCTCTTATACCAGCCACTTCATCTTTTCTTGAAGCTGAAATAAAAAAACAACAATAATATCAAGTTAATAAATGGGTAAAATTTACTTTCGTTTCTTGAATACACTGTAAATGACTGGCATATAAAATTATAATAAGAAATAAAGAAATGCTTGAGTAGCACGCTCGATCGCAGCCTACATACATGTACCGGTATGTATACATGTGCCACGTGCTTTCGAACAGTACAATAATGTACATTTGGACTGATACTCAGCCCTGCCCCTGTCAAAATTCATGAATGAAAATTTGTAACTCCACCCACATACATAAGATTATCATCCGGTTTCAGCAACCATTGGCTTCCCTTCAGTGAAGTACTTTACTCCAACCCACTCCGGTGAACGCACTGGTACCATCTGGCTTTTACAACAAATGCCTTTACTCCCTTTGTTTTAAATGCATTTCATACGAAGGTACACATGACTGTGGCAATTGTATTAGTGATTTTCCAGAACAACAAGTGCAATTGATGTAACAGCAACTTTGTGAACAGTCACCCTAAAGTCGCCACCTAAATGTGGTTGACTTCTTTGACGCTTTGTATCTTACAAATTATTTGAGGCAACGATGTCGAAATGGAAGCAAACATGCCATGGTATGCTGTGAAAATCTGGGGAAAAAAGATACAAACACCACCAAAAATTGGCGTTTGGGTGGCGACTATAAGGTCGCGCACGTTAGAATGCTTGCATGACTAGAGCTGGCAATCCTTACCTTTAGGACCCCGTTCCTACAGTGTATATTATATAAGGTTAAAAGACTCTCCAAAACAGCTGACTAAATGACGCTCAAAAGTGACATTCTGATATTTCTTGACACATTTGGACAGTTGGCAATGACACCTTCTCGAATATCAGCAGGTTTAATTTTGTGGAAAGAGGGCAGGGCTTTGATTTATGAGGGGTAAAAGATGACGATGACAAACAGAAAATATATTGAAAAAGCAAGATGGTGAACTGCAAAAAAGGTAGGAAAGTCATATTTTCTTTGAAAATGATTTCAAAGTAAAAGTCGGACTTCATACTATCGCAGCATTCCTATTATTGTAGCATGGGAAATTTCTTTGATTGCGTTGCCAAAACTCCTTCAAGTGGCGATTTTTATCCAGTTCACCAGGCATTAAGGACTTTCTGCAGAGTTGTATAAAAAAAATGTTATGTCTTTCGGGACTTTTAACAAATTTTATTAAATATTTAATTTTCCCTCACCGTGTCTGCTAAAACTGAAAAGGTACCGCCTATATTTTAACATAAATCTTTAATGGTGCTCTGTCCATGAACGTTCCATTGTCTGGTTCCCATTCTGCAGCTGCAAACACAAAATGAAGTCAAAGGACGATATTTCCACCGCGAAATCATAAAAACCTTTACGGGATCAAAATAAGGACGGCGCGTTATAAAAAATTAAACGGCACACCGTGTAAAGTGAATGGCGCCCCCAATTGCCAATCAGTAGACTTGTCTCAGTGATTTGTGTTCTCCTTTCCGGGGAGGGGCAGGGTCTTAAGAAATCATCCTGCAGGCATATAGTCTTTAATCAACTTGAACGTTACAGGGAAAATATCAGACTTTAGTCAGGGATTGTTTTGGTCAAACATTAACTATGAAAAAAAAGTTGAGATCATTAGATTATAAAAAAACACTTCCCGCATAGGGAGTCCACCTCCGTTCGCATACATGTACTCCGAGCATAGGCCCCTATCTATTTTCACAGGCAACGTACACGGAATAAACCACACCACCGTCGGATTTGTTATAAAAAAGGAAGAGTTATACGACACAAAAGACAAGGAAATCATGGCAATTTGGGAAGGTTAGTGGGCATTTTTGCAATCTCTATTCCGAACGAGAAACGTGATAAGTACCGCAATAATACGGAGTCCCATCCTACAGTACAACTAACATGAGTTTATCGGAAGAAAAAAGACTGCTTTAGCCTGCGAAAGTCACTATGGTACCGGACAGTCATCTGCAAAAGTCAGTTCGAACAGAACTCGTAAAAATAGAGGTGTCCTAAAGATACAATGTAAGAATTACCCTGGCCTAGAGCTTGTCCCCCAACGAAATGGATTTAAAAAAAAAAAAAGTAGGCCTATGGGGGGAGGCGAAGTGACATATCCGTGCACATGTTGAAGGTGGCACCATATACATGTATGTACAGCATACGGGACGAAGAAACTCGTAAAATAACTTTGTGACTCACCAAAACTCTTTCTCTGTTTGAAGGATTTACTCGACGTGTTTCGGTCTGTCATGGTGGCGATGATCAGTGTTGATATTACAAAAGCACCAATAAAACACCTGTTGATACGCAGCACTCCAGCTTACATTGGCTAAGTCCTTTCGTTTACTTGCTCGACGATTTCACTGCAGAAAGCAGTTTTACTTTACCGCATAATTAGCACATTACAGATTTCACTACTGCCACTCTATACTGCACACAATACTATTGAACACGAACCACCTCGCTCAGCTAGTTTACTGCTGGTGACCCTGATCTCTGCATACGTCACATAATTATACTGCCACCAAAATGGCGATCAATAATGACGTCACTGTACTTTCTCCGATTCTGATTGGTCACTTGATAGATTGAGGTCGCTGTGTAGGGTAGTTGTTTGCTAAGGCTAGCCGATCAACAACCTTACTTATTACTCTAATTGTTTGTATCGCTTGAAAAGGGAAAACAGCTCTGTTGTACGGCGCACGATGCTTTCGAGGTGAACTATTATGCAAAACTGTTCTGTATTGTTATGTGGTAAATAAAGTAAGATTGATTGATTGATTGAAACCGCTGAAATGGCCTTCAACTTTCTGCATAGCTTCCGGTTGTACAGCCTAATCAGTATTGTTTAATATGCAAAGTGGAGTGCCAGCGTATACCAACCGTCTTTTTCTATTCCATAAAAATGGCGAATATTGTTTTAAAAAAAAATAAAAAATAAAAAAATAAGGCAACTGTTGCTTTTAATAGTACGTAAAAGATATATTATTATAAGTATTCAATTCAGCACCATTACTTATGCCGGGCAGGGATAACCATGGATGAACCTAGCTCAAACTTCCTCCCAAGTATGTTGCGTAAATTGAAGGACTCCTAGCTCCAGGACTAGTGTTAGAATTCAGTCCTTGAAATTGCACCATTGTGTCACATTTGCATCTATTCTGCTTTAGTGTTTGTATTGTATGAATGTTTCATGGCCTCCGCTATTATATGCTAATATAATTTCCCATACAAACGTGCATGTACTGCTGAGTAGAGTGACGCTTAGGCCTACTTATTTAACTTTACTTATTACCACTCCAGCGCCAAAAAAAATGGTAGTACATGAAGTCTGCGTGACACCAAAATCTGCTTGATTCGACTCGATATTGAGTCGTTCAACCATGGTTCAACATACTAATTTGATCCGCGCCAAAGTGTTTTTTTAAATTTCTCCAGACACTGGGGCGCTCTTCAAAACTGGCCATTATTACACATACTTTTGGGGATTGATGTGAGGACTTTCCATCTATTTTGATTGATTATTGAAATACTTCCTGAAAAAAAAATCTGCCGGGGGGGGGGGGGCAAGGTGCGTTACTGCATGAACGCCAGGTGTTTTACTCAGTCCAACAAAAATTAACGTAAACTTGGGATATAGCACACGTCTTGTGAAATTGTTGTTCAAATGTTTCATTTTGAAATTCTGCTTACGAACGAAGGTCTCATGCCATTTTCAGATGTGGTGGGAGACAAAGTTTTACATCATTTCCTATTGCAATTTTCCTTCCCTTTCAGTGTTTCATTTCCTTCCTATTTTTTTGTATTGCAAAACGGGGTCGGGTATTACACATCCTGGGACATTTTTGCAAAGAGGACGAAATGATTAAAGGAAATAATTTGTTTTTTTTCAGAATGGAGGCGAAAAATTCCTGCCCTCAACCTCCTCCGTCCATCCAACCGTTCCTCTACCTACCTGTGTCCTGCCCACTCTTTAGCCACTGAGATGCGATTACCAACTTCCAAAAAAGGGTGTAAAAAATTTTTTCGGCCAACGGTGAAAAATTTGATTAACAAAATTGTCATCTTAACTTTAATGTTTAGTTTTAAAAAAAAATAGACCTGGGGCATTGCGAGTGTCTTAGAAGGTATATCCCTTGAAGCATTATTGGATTATCCCAAAAGTAACCTACCAAATTATTGTCAAAAGCTTACTTGCATTAAAGATCGTATAATGGTACTAAAAACTCAGTGAAATTATTCCGTCTGGCTTGGCTTATATATACTGTCATTTAGAAGACAACAAGAAATAACGGTGATTTCCAACATCAATTCGCTCTTTTCACACTCCGCCATTGGGATGGGCATGCAGAGCCTCGATCTGGCAACTTTACACAATAAAAATAGCCGGTTCAGTGATCTGAGCCCCGACACGGGAATCACTGAACCGGCTATATTTATTGTGTAAAGTTGCCAGATCGAGGCTCTGCGTGCCCATGGCGGAAGTGTGAAAAGAGCGAATTTATCAATATTGACTGATTTTTAGAAATAAGGAGTGATACGGACGAGATCGTGTTCCGTGATCCAAAGTTGTGCACGGTTTTTCACCGTCTTCTCGAAAAGGGTAATATCCACTGAACTGAAACTTAACAGGTTAGATTTTGAACATTCTTCTTTGGATTTTGAGTTGTGCTACATTTGTATTACGGGAAACGAACAAAATGCATTACAGCAAATGGTCTACCTTGAACAATATGCAGTGCACATAGGTTCCCCCCCCCAAGTATCGAAGTTATATGGGACAGTTCACCAAATGGAACACGCAGGTAGAGTAGAAATGAAACTACATGTACGCATCTATTTGAATGACGTACAGATTCGTCATAGTTTGAGGAAGCGGGTGTTGCCGGTTGCAAACAGTCACATGCGAAAACCATTACCTAAGAGTTTTCGCGATCAACCAGCTAGCAGTGCACTATAATACGTTGTTTTTCGAAAACAGAAGTTCATGAGTCGTCCCAAAAGAAAAATTATCACATGTGCTAGTGCGTGGGCGATTCCATAAAATCAACTATGTTAAAAAAAAAAAACAGGATCGACAAACCACTCATTTATCTTGATCGCATTACATTTGTTTCCCTAGGATTACCAATATTTAACAAATGATTTTGATTGCTTAAATCTTGTACCTAAATATCTGGAAGCAAAGCATGAAACATCTAACTAATTTACGGACAGTGTGGGTTTCCTAAAATATATGTCACGGTTCACGTGTAAAGGGACACGAAAGTTATATATTTTTTGCTTTTGGAATGTGTTTTGGGGTTCATTATGTAATCAAAATACTACCATGTACACATGCGTATGAAAAATTTCCCTTCATTATGTTAAAGCAAATGAATACTGCTTTATTTTGGCACTATATGAATTTAAATGAGTTTAATATTACTAGTTGAGGGAGATTCACAGCGCGTTAGCCCAAAATCTTCTGTCTAGTTTGTCTATTTTTTATGATAAATCACCTGGCCACCGTCCAATTTAATGCATTACTTAATTTTTGAGATTTTTGAGTTTGTCGACCATGACTATCGTTTCCGTGCACAAGTGTAGAAAATGGTCTGTTTGGACTGGGACTGCACTCTCGCCAAGTTTTTGTCCGCGTTTACACAAGACACTGTTGAGGGAGACAACAACAATATTTTGTCTAAAACTTCTGTCTAGTTTGTCTATTTTTCATGATTAATCACCTGATAACCGTTCCATTTTATGCATTACTTAATTTTTGAGATAGTTTGTCGTCCATGACTATCGTTTCCGAGCAAAAAGTGTGGAAAATGGTCTGTTTGGACTGGGAGTGCACTCTCGGCAAGTATTTTTCCGCGTTTACACAAGACACTGTTGAGGTAGAGAACAACAATATTTTTCTAAATCTTCTGTCTAGTTGTCTATCTTTCATGAAAAATCGACTGGCAACAATATTTTGTCTTAATCTTCTGTCTAATTTGTATTATTTCCATGATAATTCACCTGGCCACCGTTCAATTTAATGTATTACTTAATTTTTGAGATAGTTTGTCGACCATGACTATCGTTTCCTTGCACAAAGTGTGGAAAATGGTCTGTTTGGACTGGGACTGCACTCTCGCGACAAGGTTTTATGGGGGGGGGGGGCTGTCGCCCACCACTATGACTTTGCGCATGTTTTCCTTTTGTTTTCTCTCTCTTTTTTTTTTTTTTTTTGCTTTTCCAGGGGGCAAGCGCCCCCTTGCCCCACCCCCCCTCGCGACGCCTATGGATTAACATGTGAAAGGCACCGCTGCATGTATTTGAACTTTTTCTAAATTCGTTTCTGGCTCCCTGCTCGTATCACTTATTCACCATTACTAAGGAAAAAACCCATCATAGACGGCTCACACTCAACAGTAAAATCAATTCAAAAGAAATTAGGCACGTACAGCTGGACAATTATTTACATACAATCGCGGGTAAAGAGGTGATGTGGACGGTCAAAAATGTACAGGGTGTAATTGGTACATTTAAAATTGGTTGACAGCAGAGAGGTACAGTCGAACCCTGATAAGAAGAGCACTGTTAATACAACAATATAACAAGAACAATTTTAGGTCTCATGTCTTTGGTTTTTTATTTTCCATTACTGTTAATACAAGGTACCTGGTAAAGTCCCAAGGACCTTGTTATAAAGGTGTTCGACTGTAGTAACTTTCCAGGACAAAAGTAGTGCTTTCCGCAACTAAGTCCTTTGCTGTTTTGTATCTTAGGAGCCTATTTACAATACACTGGCCAATCATCACACGGAGACAACGGACGTCACTCCATGTCAGCCTTCCAGTTTGGCAGGAGACCACGGAGCACCACCAAAGCACCACAGTGGCGCATTGAACATGCAAGAAATATAGAGTATACAATGTACATACATGTAAACGGGAATGCAAACTGGAAATCTGCTGCATAGGTTGTGAAGGATTCCATGACTTTTGTTCTGGCCACAGCAACTTCCTATGACTCCGTGTAAAATAACAGAATTCCATGACTTTGACATGACTTTTCAGGATAGCTTAAATTTATTCCGGGATTTTCCAGGATTTTTTGTCATGACTTGGGGAACCCTGTCATGAATTCCGAACAACATTATAATTTGCAAATGTTTTGGTCTGTTAAAAATCACTTTTATATATGGAACTGATAAGCCTCCTGCAGTCCTGAATCCCTAAAAATGGACTTTGAAACAAGTGCCAAATTGCATTTCCTGCAGATAGTGTGCAGCATCCAGAGATGCAGATATTTTATTTTCAAGCAATTTTAGAACCAACACTTTACTTTTGCAAACAAGGCAATCAGTAGTAGGCGTTTAAATAACTACATGTTTAAATTATCACTCTTACTGAACACAATAAAGTATACTGACGATTATTATTTACATACATACACTAAAATTAACATGAAAATGTGCAATACAGTGCAGTAAACGTAGGTTTTCAATTCAAAGTGGATGCTTCCCAACTGCAAAGATGTGTTCTTTAACCCTAACAATCCTGAATCCTCAAATTTGAGTGTGATTTTTGACACACCCTAAGTTTGGGTTGATCACACTTCTCTTGAAACTTTCATATGCTGCTGACAAAAATATCCGGAAAATAATGCCAACTTTGCCAAAATGATGGAAATAAAGATTTACATGGATTAATGAAATCATGATTGGGTAAACCAGGTTTGTTAGAAATCTAACCAAATCATACTTTTTTATTAAGAGATAGCAACTTTCTAGTCTGTTCAATTGGTAAATCCATTTTACATCTGAATAAACTTGCAAATCATTGTTCATCCAAGAGGAATCTCAAAAGTTAGTTGAGCACAAAAAGGACATTTCAAGTTATGTATATGAACAGATACATACAGTTGTCTTACATGCAACAGTCGTTTCAGCTAATTATGTTTCCTGTTTTCAAAGTGTTTTCAAACAAAGAATTGATTAGAAAAGAACAATAAATAAAAACTGATAATAAAATGTCAATGTTGATCTCTTTTGGGTGAAAACTCTGTGTATAAAGCCTAATGGATGTAACAGTTGTTAAATTATTTTAAGGTGCACAAGTGAAATTGTAAAAACCTTCGGTCACATATTAAAAAATTCCACTTATAGTGGGGTATCATTCAGCAGTCCATTCCTGACTCTTACACAGCCACACATCATGGTTGTATTCCACTTTCATATGCCAACAATGCAAATCTTGCCAACTATTTCCCACTGGCTACGCACAAACAGATTGTGAATGTTGTCAACGTTTGCTTTGCCCACAAATAATATTCAAAAGTTTGCGGGAAAAATGGCTTAGACCACAGTATAAAGGTCAAGATGCCTTTTTTTTTTGCCTTTTTGAAATATGCCAACCCCATGAGCATGCAAGATGACCTCAAAAACATGCGAGATTTTAACGGGAATAGAGTACATACCGCTACAGGCACCATGTGTACATCTACAGCGTGTATAATGTCCTATTTTTTTTGCATTTATTTTGTGTCCTGATGACTATGCATATATGCATTCAAGGGCAATAGATGGACTCTTGAGAAAGAAAAGAAATTACAATGTACAACATATTGAAAGTATTGCTAATTGTTGACAATAATAAAATGATCACGCAGATAACAATTGGGTAAATTCTACAATGGGAATCTGTGACTGGACTAGTCAGTGTTTGGTACCGAGATGTTCACATGAAAAGTAAACATGAGTTGGCAAGACTTGCATGCTCTATAGGAGGGTGCCATTTTGGTTTGGGTAATTTTGGTACATACACTACACCCAAACCAAAGAGTGCAGTCCTTATGCGCTGATAATATCTCAAACTGGCTAACTTTGCAAATGGGCACCAACAATGAGTGGCCCCCTCAAATAAAACATTTGACTCAAAAACAGTAACGATACAAAAATTCCCTGCTTTTACTGTATTTGGCAGTTTTCCTCCTTGTCGCCGTCCATCCCTCCGGCAGTCCTTTGCCTCTTGGAATGCTGCGGGGATCTGTTCAGGCTCAGCCTGCGTCTGGGCCTGCCGATCTGACGCTGTTTGGCTGCTTCAGTTGTCACTGCGGGCACCTTCCTGGGGCTGTTTGTGATGGTTCCCAAGGCAGCGGGATTAAGTCCAACCTGTTTGAAAATAAAAATTTGAAATAAAAGAGAAAAGTCAGATCTTGACTGTAAAAGGTGAAAAACAAGTCTTGAAATGCGATGGTTTCTGGAGAAATATGCTGGCCTAAAGGAAATAAAAAGAAACAGAAGTGCACTTAAAGATTAGTTTTAAAAAGACTAACCCTAACTGCCCTGAATCCTTCAAAATCCTCTTTGCCAAAGTGGAGGAATTTGGAGGATTGAGGTTACATGGCAAAGTGCGTTACTGATTTCGTAGGATGCACTTTGTCAAGGTCTTGGGCCGGACCTTGTGTTGTTTTTGCTCAGCCATGCATAAATATAGACCTGGATAATGCTTGAAATCCTCCGTATGGCTCCAGGATGTCACTGGCCAAGCCTCAACATATTGACAGTCACTGCCACAGGATTTTGCAGGATTCAGGCAGTGGTCACCCCTCCACGGGCATTTTCAAGAAATAATGAGGAATTTGCAGGATTGAGGCTATAAGCTAATTATCCATGAGGCCAATTGGAGGATTGAGGCTATATCCTAGCAAAAAGGCCTAGGGAGTTAGGGTTAAGCCTGTATCACATGCATTTGAGCAAAGTCATTATGACAATACAAATCTCAGGCATTCTACATGTACATCTATCAATAAGCATGTTGTGAATAAAGGAATATTCTTTATCTAAATATTACATCACATACCTTTCTGGCATTTTGAGAACTTACACTGTACATTCAGGGCAATTGTTTTCTTAGATTCCGCCACTAAGTTGAGCAATGTTACCATCACCTATTTGTTATTTAATGATCCGTTTATCATAAGCTATTGATCTACTCCCAGAGGCATACCTTTTGTGATATTATCTGGGCTCTCTATCAAGAATACCAAGAATTCCTTAAAGGATAATTCAAATGATCAGCTTTGGACTAGGAAACTACTTGTAGCCCTATCTATATATGTTGGCTTTGGTAGGACTCCAACACAATCTTGTGGAGAAAAAAATACTTCAGAGAAGTTCCACAAACTTGGATGATCTTACCTCGCCAGATGACTGCTGGCTGCTGCGCGTGAATCGCTGTGGGAGCGTCTCGCCCTGTGACGGTCTGAAGGAGATGCCTTGCTGTTTGGCATCCTGACTGCTGCTGCTGTTGCTGCTGCTGGTGGCAGGCAGGCTGCCGCTCTTGCTTTGATGCGATGCCGTCTCCTGGGGCCTGCTGCTGCGCATGACTCGCTGCGGGAGCGTCTCGCCTTGAGATGATGGCCTAAAGGTGAATCCATGCTGCTTGCTGTCTTGGCTAGTTGTGCTGCTGCTACCGGCAGGCAGGATGCTGTCCTTGGTTTGTTGCTGTGTTGTCAAACCCTGGACCTTGCTGAGGTTGGTAGTGGCGGCACGTGAGGCAGTCGGCGGTTTCAGACGACTCCTCGTCAGTCTCCCAGCTGGAAGAGGGCAATCAAAATCAATCAAAATCAAACTTGTCCAAATCTATTGGCATCCAACGCCTGGAGCCAATTTTATGGAGCAGATCAGTACAGAGCTTTGCTAAGCATCACAGACTATATTTGCTCAGCAGAAACAACGTCCTGGTCAAAACTGTGATAGCTTGTGACTGGCTCTCAAAGCTTACTTTTGCAAAGCACCTAACTCTACAGGGTGAGTCAAAACAAGTGGAACCCAAACCCCAAGAAATATATTACATATTAAAAAAAATACTTAGCACCAGAAATAGTAATGACTGGAAAGCCAATTTCATAAGCTACTTTTAGATGAACAAAATTACTGAAATTGCTCAATCCGTTCAAAGAACATCACCATTTAAACGCAATGGCCGTAAAACCTGTCTCGTCCAAAAAAAAAGCAATTTATTGTGTGTTTTGACTGTTTTGGACAACAAAGGAAATGGCACAGAATACATGTTTCAAAACTGTACATGTTTTCAAAAATATATTTTTTAACAACCTTGGTTAGGCAAACAATGTGATTTATAGAATCTATCATTTTTAAAAGACGGGCCTTCAAAAGGACTTTGTTGAATATTTTTAATGTTTAAACTGAGATTTTATCACTGGTGATGTTTGAAGACAATTATCACGACGTTTCTTGAAACCACATTTTTTGGACGAGACAGGTTTTAGGGTCATTGTGTTTAAATGGTAATTTTTTTTACAGATAGACACATTTCAGTAATTGTTTTCATCTCAATGTTGATTATGAAATTGGCTTTCCAGTTATTATTTTTTTGGTGCTACATATTTTTTTTAAAATATGAAATATATTTTTGTGGTTTTGGGTTCCGCTTTTTTTGACTCGCGCTGTAATATGAACTATTTCTTTCTTATAATTAACAGCTCTATAAAATTGGGTGCCACTTTTAAAAGCCAGTGGAGCGATAGATTCAGTACATGTACAATCCACCCTCTACCATTCTACTTGAGGATTGCCATGCCAATTTTGCTGCGGAAAGCTGAATGTGAGGTTGATTTTCAGACACACTGCAGCGTTGCATTTTGGAGGATGCTGGAGTTACAGTAAAACCATTAGATTGAAGTAACAATGACTACTCATTCGAACTGGAATTTATTTCAGCTACTGCAATAGGTATTTTCTGACTTTGTATAAAATGTCATCACACACGAACATATAATTCCTCAACCTAAAATGAGATCAAGGTTGCTGATTCAAAATGTGTTATACTGCAAAGTGTTATTCCATGTACACGAAAAATGAAACGACTCTTAATTTTGAACAAACCGAGGATAAACAATTGGGACCCCATTTGGGAATCAAGTACTCATTATCAAATTTGTGTCCATCATCTCAGTCTTTTTTAGGAATCATTCTTTTGATATCTTCCGTAGGTGATTTTTTTTTCTTCCCACCAATAATATGTACATCCTGTACTGGTTGAAGGGCATCCTCAATGCTTTCTTTAAAAAATGCCACCATTGAAATAAAGCACTGCCAAGACAACAGATTACTTGAGACTCACCTCTATTCTTGGGCTCAGCAAGTTGTCCATTGGGTTGATCTGGCTGGCTCCCTTCATTGCCACTCTGGTGCCTAGTGCGCTTGGTTTCTGCAGGCTTCACAGGAGTGCTCAGGGGACGTTTGCCAGTCCGTACGGGCAAGTGACTGACATGGTTGCTTGTCATCTTGTCATTTGGGCCAGACAACTTGGATTTGTCAGACTCGTCAGCCTTCTTTGGTCCGTCAGTCACAAGCTCCATAGATGGTTCATTCGTTGTGAGGCTTGGTTGCGGCACAGAATCTTTGTTTGAATGTCTCCTTGTCGACAATCTGGTTCTCCTTCTACCGGGGCTTGGTGTCTTGGTAGGTGCAAGAGAAGCAGCTGGCGCCACTGCAGGTGCTGCTGATGTTGGTTGAATCTCAGCTGACGCTTGAACTTCACCCTTGAAGTTCTGATGATGGTTTGACAGAGAGTTCGGCTGGACTGCATCATTATCTGGTACACTCTGAGACACTTCAGTTGGTTTGACATCATTTGAATTGGGTTTCTTGGCAGCTTTTACCATTTTCTTCAGGGCATTCACTTGGCTACTCAGTGTCTCGTTGATCCCTTCCTGTTTCTGATAGCGCTTGATCAGCTGGACGTATTTCTTCAGCTGTTGATTGGCTTCTTTTTCATTAGCCTCGGCCAGCTCCCTGAGACTCGCGGCTTCCTCTGTCTTGTCAGCTAGCTCCTTCCTCAGCTCTTCCACGTCCTGACTGATCCCACCTCTGCCACCATCACAGACATTGGCATCGTTTGCTGGTTGCCCAGACTCCAATTTCAGATCTTTCATCTCAGCTTCCATCTGAGCGACGTGATTTTGAAGGTTGGACAAGTCTTTCTCCAAGCGGCGGGAGTTGTTGATGGAGAACTGAAGCTTCCCTTGTAGAGATTCTTTGTCCTTTCGCAGCTCCTCAGCATCCCTCATCAATTCTTTCACTTTGGCATCGCTAGTTTTCAAAGACTGCTCACCATGGCCTTTTGCCTTTTCGAGATTTTCCTCAGCTCTGGCGCGAGCAGATTTTTCATCAGCCAGCTGGCCTCGTAGTTTAGTACACTGTGCCTCCATCTTCTTGAGGTCTTGCAGCTGCTTCTTTCCAGGCGATAGTTCCTGTTCAGCTCGCTTCAGCTTAATACTCATCGTCTTCATGGCTTGGTTGGCTTTCTCGGCAGACAATTTCAGCTGTTCGCATTCGGATTTCTTCTCCTGCAATTTCTCCTCCTGCAAGCAACACACATTAATTAACAAAAGGTTTTCTTTTAAAAGGTATTGATTTAAAGCAAACTTAAACAAGGGAGTTTTGCGCCAGTTACACTACAGGCAAAGGTGACCGTGAGCCTTCTCAAGCACCTTCTGGCTATAAAGCAAATTAAACAATCCCATTTCTGATAAAGCCACACATACCCATACAGGTGCTTCTCAAAAGTACACAGCCTTAGTGATGTCATTTTGACAGTATTCAGGAAGGGTTGGTCAATGAGCATCAGTGCTATCACTTTTGAAGGTAGAGGGAAGGAATTGGTGACAAAATATCTTACCCAGGGAGACCTGATTTTATTACCTGGGTTCTACGCACTAAACTCCCCTACCATCTGACAAAATGGACTCCATGAACAAGTATCCCCTCAACAGTTACTAACAGTTAGGCAAGACTCTTGAATGCATTGTACATCTAGCACTCGTGTGTAATCGACATGTGTCTGTGAGCACACAAATGAAAGTTTAATCATGCGAACTTTGCAGTGTATTTGTGCAAATTTGGGGCTACACAATGTGTCCCGTACACTGAACTCTCACAAGTGGTCACACATGACCTACTGCTCATGAGTCCATACCACAACACCCACCCCACTCTACACTGACCTGTTGCAAAGCTTGGCTTTGTAGTTTCTCCAGCTGTTCCTGGGTACTTGCGTGAGATTCCTCCGATTGGCATTTCTCAACGCGCAATGTCTCCAGCAGCTTTCCGAGGTCTGATGCCTTTGTCTTCTCTGTCTCGAGCTTCTCTTCCAACTTGGCAATTTGGTTACCGTGCTGCGAATGCATTTTTATTAGCAAAAGGAGAAAAGCCACACTTTAATAAACACATAAAAAATAATCTACACTCCATGTGTGCTAGGCATTGTTTCTTTTTATCAGTTCGAGGCCGGGTTCATTTTGACAGGTGACCAGACCCAGGTGCGGGATTATTTTTCACGACCTCGATGCCAGACGGGTTCAGGCCATGATCTGCGGGTAGCACACCTTGATTTTTCCGGCCTCGCTCGTTGCAAGCAGGTCACTGACAGATGTTTTCAGTCTCGCTCGTTGCGGGTTTATCAGTTATCCAATCTAAATTTCAGAAAACTTTTGCATGTATAAACTTCCTCCAGCATGAACTGGTTAACACTAAAATATACTCTAAAATATACAATCAACTAATACTGCTGGTATTGGTTGATTGTAGGTCTTGTAATTTTTGCAAAATTCAATGTTTTTTTCTTCTAAACTATTCAATGGCATATTCAACAAACTGACTCAATGTTTGGATATTCACTTCCATTAATGAAAGCAAGTTATGAATGTTGAATTTCACATCGTCCTTTTTCACAGAAAATAGCGCACAAGTGTTTCTGAAGCCACAGTTGGGGACGAGTGCACAGCCTATGCCTGTGTTAAAAAAAAAAAACAAGTGGTACACCGACCTCTTCCTGCACAGTGGTGACCTCAATCTTAGACTCCTCCTCCAGTGTCATTAGCCTCCTCTCAAATCCCTCCACCTCTGTCCTCAGATTGGCTTGGATTCTCAGCAGGTCTTCGTGTTTTATCTGTAGACTCTTCTCAAGCTCTTTCTTTTCACTTTGAACAGCTTCAAGCTCCAGCTGCAAAAAAAGTCAGTCAGGTTATAAAATTTAACCGAATTTTACGCGCTGAATTAATTTCTGTACAACCGAATTAATTTCGGTACAACCATTAACGTCATGATTTAAAAACAAAACTTTTTCAAATTTTTCTTTCTCACTATAATGCCTTATGTCCCACAAATGAATTTGAAGATAGCTATTGCAAAAAGGGTAGAGTAGAAAGTTTAATATCTTAAATATCATTACATGTTAGTGCAGCCTTGAGGTCCTTCAACATCAAAAGAATCTTTTTAGTCCAAATAAAATTCAACACAGTGTAAAAATATCCCTTGATCTAAATTCATGGGATGCTGTCATCATTTTAGGATTTGCAAATTTGGAACCAACCGGTGGAGCACCAACCTGTTTGCTCTTAATTTCTGCATCCTTTGCCTCAAGGTTCATCCTTGCCTCCTCAAGCTCAACCGTCACCACCTCCATCCTCTGCCTGGTTCCACTCTCCGTCTCACTGAGAGCTTCTTCCAGGCTCTTGCGTTGTTTATCACCCTCCTCAAGCTGTGTCCTGAGACGAGACAACTCGGCCTCATGTGCAGCACTTGACTCCCGCACTTGCACTTCAATCGACTGCAATTCTGCTTTCTCTGACATCAGCAATGTCACCTGTTCCTCCATTGATTGATTCTCTGATTGCAGGGTCTTCAACCGAGATTCCAAATCGACCTGTTCTGCCTCAAACTGGAGTGCCTTGGTCTGAGAGGCATTGAGCTGCTTTTCCATCTCATATTTCTTAGACTCGCTCATCTGCAATTGACTTTTCAGGTCCTCAAGCGTTCGGCCCATTTCACTACGTTCATATTCCAGCGTCTTGATCTGATCGGCCAATTCTGTCTTGGATGATTTCAAGTTGTTTTCTTCAGCTTCCAGGAAGCTAAGTCTATTCTCTAACGTTTCCTCCTGGGCTTGGAACTCCTCGTTCTGCTGCTTCAAATTCTGGTTGTCTTCTTGTACATTCTTGAAGTTATGAGACAAATCTTTCAGTTGATCTTGCAGGTTGGCGATTTCTGTGCTCAGAGCTGAAATTTCTTCCTCTGTACCTTGTTCCATCTTGTACTGCAGCGTCTTTAAGGATTCTAGCTGGTGTTCCAACTGCTTGACCTGTTCCTTACTGTCATCCAGCTCAGTCTGCAGTGTTCTCAGGCCATCATTCTCTTCAGCTCTTTCAATCTTCACACTTTCATTCTCCGACATGACCTGGCCAAATCTGGATTCAAGGCTCTCGAGTTCCATCTTCAAGGCTGCATTGTTATCTTCAAGAAGACCCTTTTCACATGAAACTTTCTCAAGTTGCTCGGCATTGTATTGCAGTTCTTCTTTCAGCTTGTCGTTTTCGGCCTGGTGAGCAGTCGCCATTTCTTTAATGCTTTTGGACATTTCTGCTTTTTCTGATTCCAGAATTTCGATATTTTGACTGAGATCAGTGATTTTTTCTTCTGCAGCAGACAACTCAGCGAGTTTATCTTGAAGGCTCTCTGTTACATCCCAGTTGTCATTATTTGCTTCCTCTAGATTTGTCTGTGCAGTTCTCAAAGCTTCGGACAAACCTGCTTTCTCTTTTCCTGCTTCTTTCAAAGACGCTTCCAGACTTGAAATTCTCAAACTCTTTTCGTCAATGTCTCTTTCTTTCGCCTTTATTTCATCTTCAAGTTCACTCCTTTCATATGACTCCAGGTTGTGATTGGAATGTAGAGAGTCCAGTGTCTCCACAGCATGATTCTTCTCTTTCTCCAGCTGGCTGATTTCCAAAGCCAACTGCTCAATTCTTTGTCTAGAATCAGCTTGTTGGAGGTTGAGTTGCATCTTGAGGTCTGCAGTTTCCGTCTCGAGAGTATGAAGCTTAACACTCATTTCCTGGTTCTCTTCAGTGAGTTCATTTCGCTCCTTGGTAACAACATCAAGTTGTTGTTGCACCTCTGAGGTGGAGGTGAGCCCATTCCTCTCAGCTTCTTGCTCAGCTGCTCTTGCTTCCACTAACATTTCAGACAGTTCGGTTAGTTTCCTAGTTTGTTCGGCATTAACTGATTCAGACTTTTCAAGTTGGCATTCCATCGTTGTATGCTCTGCTTCCATGCTGCTGATGTGGTGTTTCAGCTCCTGACATCCCTCTTCAATCTCTTTAACTTCTGCTTGCCTCAACATCAGTTCCTCCTCAATCATGTTCTTCTCTTCAACCTTCAGTGTAACTGCCTGGGTCAAATGCTCTATTTCTTCTCCGCGATCAGTTAATTCGGTCTGCAATGTGTTCAGCTGCTTTTCCAAGTCACATTTTTCATGGAGCAGGGTAGACAGAGCACTTTGGACCTCCTGGGTTTCTTGTTGTGCGGAACAAACCTTTGCTACACTTGCCTGCAGAGAAGAAATGACTTCCTGCTTTTCGGTTTGCAGTGTGCTGATTTGGGTCTCAAGTTCATTCACTTTCGTGGTCAGAGACGTTACATCACCGTTTGATATCTTTGCCTGCTCTAAATGATCAAATTTGGCAGCACTCTCTTGAGATATCTCTTCCTTGAGATTGGCTACAGTTTGTTCAAGATTTTCTATCTTTCTTACAAGGCAGGTATTTTCCTCCTCAACCTGTATCTTCTCCTCTTGAGTTGATTTCAAAGATTCTTGGACTGCAAGCGTCTCTTGATTCAGGTTGTCCAATTTACGGATCATGTCGGTATTCTCATCCTGCAAAGATTGAAAAGCACTCGTTCTTTCTTCTGCTCCACCTTGAAGATTGCTACAAAGGCCCTGGAGTTTACTTATCTCAATCCTTTGAGATTCCATGTCCGTTTCCAAGGATCTCCTCTGCTCTTCCAACTGACCGATTTGTACCAGCAGCTCATTTTCTTTGGATTGATATTGCTCAGATTCAGCTGACAGTGCTTTCAGTTGGCTCAGGGCATCATCCAAGTCTGTTTGAAGCCTGGTCTTGTCGCTTCTAATTTTGTCCAGTTCCTCCTTCATGCTTTCATTGTCGGCAACGATACCATCCATTCTTGCCTTTTGGCCCTCACTTGTGAAACCTTGCGACTCAACCTCATTTTTCAGGACACTCAGTTGATACTCGTTTTCTTCACAGACTTTCCTTGACGAATCCAGCTGTTGAAGCAGAGTGGCAATCCGCGATTCTGCATTTTCTTTTTCTTCCTGGAAATGTTGAAGCTTTGTCACAAGCTCTTCTTTGATGGCATCTGCAACATCACTGCCTTCTGACATATTCTGTTTCAGCGATACAAGCTCTAGGCGTAGAATCTTTTCACTTTCATGGAGATCCTCTACCTCTCGTTGTTTCATTTCCAGCTTGTGCGACAAAATCTCATTCTGTTTTTCTTGAAGACTGATCCGGTGTTCGAGTTCTTCTCTCACATCAGTGTGCTCCTTATTGGCAATCGCCAGGGCATCCCGCTGATCGCGAATTTCTGTCTGCAGGGCCTCAATTCGTTCAAACCCAGACTGCAACTTCTGACAACTTTCTGTTTGAGCATTTTTCAACTGTTGGACCTCGATGACTTTTTCATCAGTGCAGTGCTTGAGTTCCGCAAGTGTTGTTTCAAGCTGAAGCTTTTGGTTCTTCAGTGAGGCAAGATCATTTTCTGCAGATTCCCTCTGTAGCACGGACAGTTCTCTAGTCTTGTCCAGGTCCTCTTGAAGCTTTAAGGTGCGTTGTTTCTCAGCATCCAAAGCCTCTTCATTTTCTTGAGCAAGGGAATCCAACCTCCTTTTCAGAAGCTTGACCTCATCGGTGTGACTTTTATTCATCAGATCCAGTTTCTCTTCACTCTCTGCAAGGGACTCGAGCAGACAGGATTTCTCTTCAATAAGTGAAGTTTTCAAGGATTCCACCTGTTGCTCCAAATGTTCAGTCAACTCCATCCTATTTCTGAGCTGTTCCTCAAGACGATTCACTTCAGATTCAGCAGACTGAATCTTGGCATTGAGTTCCTCCACTACACGTGTAGAAGTTCTGTCCTGCAAGGAAAGGCAATCGCGGAATTCATCCAAAGCTCCTTTTTGTTCTGTGATCACGACATCTCGTTGTGAAATGCTCTGCTTCAGTTGTGAGATCTCTTCTCTGAGACAATCAATATTCTCTTGTGCTTGTGCTTCACGCTCAATGATTTCAAATTCTTTCCTTTCATGCATTTCTCTGTCAGCTTCCATCTGGGATTTCAGTTGTGCAATTTGGCTGATCAGTCCATCAATTCTATGGTCATCTTCCACATGCTTTTGCTGAGCTGCTTTCATGTTATTCTGTACCTGCTCCAGTTGTTCCATGATGGCCCCAACCTCACTCTTAATTTTTGCCGTCAGAGCTTCAACATCCGCCTCCTTCTCCTTAACTTTATCCTGTTCGGCCTTGAGAGCATTTTGATTCAATTCAAGCACTTCTTGGAGTTGTGCCAACTCTGCTTGAAGGTTACCAACCTCTTTCTTTTTCTCGGCCAACTCTTTCTTGTAATCCCTCTGGCTGTTTGAAAGTTGGTCTTCTGTGTCTTCTAAGTTAGACTTCATCTCTTCAATTTCAGCCTCCTTCTCGCCTACAATTTGCTCCAAGTCACAAATCTGATTTCCCTGCTTGATGATGGTCTTCTCCTGCTGCGTGGATTTCTGGGTGAGTGCTTTGAGATCCGCATCTAAAGCTTCTGTTGAGGCCTCCAAGGTGTGGATATGTTCACCGGACGATTCCAGTGACTTTTCAGTCTCTGCTAGCTTGTTCTGTGTTTCAGTCACAAGAGCGTTCGTTAAGGCCAGCTTCTGTGTTAGCTCCTTCATCAAGAGATTTTGATTTTCCTTCTCCAGTTCAACTCTCTCCTGAAGGTGCTGACGATTATTCTCCTCTTCTGAGAGCTTTTTACTGGTCTGATTGAGAGCTTCCTGGGTTGATTCCAGTTCATCTTGAAGATTTTGAACCTTTTCTTTCAAAGCAGCTGTGGTTGTAGTAGAGTTAGTCAGCTGTTGAGTCATCTCAAGTTGAAGCTGTTCTAGATTTTCCTTTGCCAGGTGCTCTTCTTTGGAAACATCTGCAATTAAGAGAAATGGGGAAGGATTAAAGCTGCGTCTGAATAAGACTACTTTATTACACTCGTAGCCTCTGAAATGACAAGTCCCTTTTCAAGTCCCTTTTTTTTTTTCTAATACCTGTAGGGCCTATGGGTAGTTAATGTTAATTTTGGAACTAAAACTGGATTGCGACACGCACTGCCAAGAAATGAGACAACTTAAGATTAGGAGGAATTCGAAACATTCACTGTAAGATTTGCTGAAAACTGTAGCAGGTGAAAAATAAATCAAGAATCAAATACATTTTCTAGGTAATACTATCAGATAAAGCAATGTCTCACATCTTAGGAATAACAGGTGGGTAGTTGAAGGGTGGGTGATTAACCCTAATTCCCTAGGGGGTGTGCAAAATCGTATTGAAATTGGAGGATTCAGGACTGTTAGGGCTATGCGGTGAAATTTTTGAACATAACCAACAGAAGTGTACATGGCATTTCAATATTTCAAAGATAAATGAGTTTTTTTCTTCTGTGCCTTGCTTCAGTTAATTATACAGACTATTTACCTGCGAGTCTTGTAACAGTCTCTTCATAAGTTGTTTTCAGTGACCCGTGTTCACTGCCGAGAGACTGCAATTTTTCTTGTAGTGCTTTCATCTCCATCTGCGAATCAGCACTTTCTTGTTGCTGAGCTGATCTGGTTTCCTCCATTTTCTCTCTTAAGCTGTGGCTGGCTTGGACGAGGGCATCCTTCTGACTAACGACCGCATCAAACTCTTTCTTCAACTCTGTGTGACTGGCTGTGAGATCCTGGTGATGCTGCTGTAGCTGTTCATGTTTCTCATTTGTAACATGAAACTGCTCTGTGAGGCTGTTCAGATCCTCGATGGTGTTCTCTAGGGTAAAGCGTAACCTTTGGAGTTCATCTTCCAAGCTGCGTTTTTGCTCCCCCAGAGTTTCGGTTGTCTGTCTCAAATCATTGACTACACTTTCCTCTCTCTCCAGGGCTGCCTTTGTTTCTGTTTCCATATCAGTCAAAGCTTTCTGAAGGGACGTCTTGGCTGATTCAAGCTCCTCTGCCTTCTTTTGAAGCTCCTCTGACTCCAGTGTGAGACTGGCGATCCTAGTCTCCTGCTGCTTGCACATCTGCTGTCTCTGTTCAAGCTTTTGAAGTAGCTCTTGATGAGCACTTTCCCGGTCCTCAACGTCCATTTGACTGATCTCAAGTTGGGAGAGCAAGGCATTCAGCTCCTGGGTCATTTTACTCGCTGACGCCTCATGTTCTTCGGTTTTATGGGTCAGTTTGCTCTCCAAATCTTTGAGCTGGTCCGTTACAGTTTGCAGAGTGTGCTGTCTGTCCTCAAGCAAGCAGTCCTTTTCTTTCAGATCCTTGGCCATTTTGATTGACTTCTCCTCTAAGATACTGACTGCAGATGCCTTCTCTTGAAAATCAGATTCTAAACAGTTCAGGGTCTGTCTCTGATTGTCCATCTGTATGTTCAATAACTCTACTTCCTGTGTTTTACTGACCACTTCTGAAAGGTTGGCCTCAGACTTAGCTCGCAGGGTTTCAATTTCTTCATTGAGAGAAGTGATATTGCTTTCGTTCTCACTCAGCTCAGACCTCAAGTTCTTGAGAACCTCAAGTTGGTTTGATTCCTTCTTATCACTCTCTGCAATTACTTGTTGTAGACTTTCCTTTTCTCTTCTGAGAACTTCCATTTCTTCCTGCGCCTTTGAGAGTTCCATCTTGCAGTCACTGATGGTGGAGTTGCTTTGCTGCTTTGCTTCTTCCAAAGCTTTTATGGTACTCTCCATTTTTCCCAACTGTTCTGTGTATGCCTCCATGCACTCATCCTTGTCTTCAATGTCCATCTGGATCAGGTCCAGACGACCTTGCATTCTCTGGTTCTCATCCCTGGTTGACTTCAGGGCATCTTTAGTTTGCTGGAGCTCCTTCTGCGTGGCATGTTGGAGATCCTTGGTCTTCTCCAGTTTGGTTTCAACATCTGAGACCTGATCTCGAAGTGTTGCAACTTGTGAAAGTAAAGCAGCAGTAGCAGATTCATGTTCCTGTTTAAGTTTTTCATAATCTTGCTCAAGACTTGTTAATTGGGCTTCCTTTTGGAGAACAAGAGCTGAACTCTGGTCAAATTTCTCTGTCAGACTCAGGTTGGATGCTTCAAGGTCTTTTAAAGACAACGCATTCTCCGATAAGGTCTGATCAAAAGTCTGTTGCAGCTGTTCAATCTCCTTCAACTTTTCTTGAAGGAGTATCTCTCTGCACTGCAGTTGTTCTTGACTCGTGTCCAATTTGTCTTGAAGCTCGGAGTCGGATGTTTTCAGAAGATCGAGTTCCTTCTCGGTGTCACAGTACCTTATCTGTAACTGAACGTATTCTGCCTCAGTGGACTTTATCTGTAATGACAGTTCATCTACCTGGGCTTGTCTCTGTCTCAGAGCCATCTCCCTCTGCTCAGACTGGTTTGAAGTTTCCGTTTTTAAGTTTTCAATCTGCTCATTACTGTTTCTCAGATCTTCAGAGGCTTTATCCAAACTGGTTTGCACATGCTGCAGTTCAGCTTGCAGAAAGCACAGCTTGTTATCTTTTTCCCGTAAGAGTTCCTGATGGTCACCGGCCTGTTGCTGGAGTGTTTCTACTGTCTCCTCTGCAAAAGCCTCACTTTGTTCAAGCTTTTGAACTTTCTTCTGGAGAGCAACAACCTCCGCCTCTGCCTTTTCAACCCGACTCATCATCTCCCCAAGACTAGACTCCTTGTTTGCAATGGCCGTCTCGGCATGACTGCACTTCTCAGTCAAGGCTGCATTCTCCTCCTTCAAACCTGTGATGGATGCCTGAAATTGTTTGGTTGATTCATCAAGTTTAGCCTCCAGATCCTTCCTCTCCTCCATCAGTTGCTTAATGTCTTCTTCCTTTCTGGTGGACATGTCTCCAGTAATTTCCAGGTCCTCTTGTGCGGCATGCAGGTCGCGTTGCACAGATGACAAGGTCTTTGTTGTATTTTCCAAATCAAGTTTGGCAATACTTAGCTCCTTTTGGGCAAGACTGAGCTCGGATGCCATCTCTGATGATTCTTTAGTGCGTGCCTCTGCAACTGCTGCTGCATTCTCAATGTCAGACTCGGCCTTCTCAAGTTGCTGCTCCATTTGCTGTCCCTTGCTCTCCAGATAAGTCACCTTCTCTACAAGATCAGATATTTCTTTGGACTTCTCCTCTATCCTTGTTTCAGTTCCTGCAAGTCTTTCTTTCAGTGCTGCCATTGCATCTTGGTGTTTCTCTTCAGACTGTTGGAGTTCACTTTTAGCGTTGTCAAGTTCATTTCTGAGTGACTGCAGCAATTCCTCCTTCTCTACAGCAGATTTGGCAAGTTCCAATTCATTTTTCTTGGCATCTCTGAAAGAGATATGAAAATAAGCATGCATTATTGTATTAGCTATTATTAGACAAGTACAGCTGTTTTGAGCAGGTTGATGTTTTGCCCATGTCTGGTACATGCTGGTACATGTACATGCAGCAATGTTTTGACACCAATTTCTCCTTGTCTTTTTAATCTTCGGTAATAAACTTTTAAAAATTGTATACTACGGGTGTCTGCTGCCTCTGTACTTTTTATCGTTACCTCAAACATAATTTGTATGAAATCCGTAGGTGTGACTTGGTCCATGTGAGAATAAGCCATACGCTTGCTTTGAAGTCCAACACCAACTGTGCATTACATAACTTAAGCACATTTTAGTATAAAAAAAAGATGTCAAATTTGTATTCACATTCGGATTGTTTACAAACCTTCAATACTACTTATGATGCAAAATAAATACTTACTGCTCAGCTGTTCTGGCCAACTCCAAATCTGCTTCTGTCCTGTGCAATCGCTCTCTCAGCTTTTCAACCTCAGACTCAGATTTTTCAAGACTGTTCAGTAGATCTGTCAATTCCATTCCTTTGGTGTCCGCTAGTTCACAGGCTTTCTTGTAGTCTGAATGAAGACAGCTGTTCTCCTGCCGGAGATTGTTGATCACTGATTCAAGATCGGTAGTTTGCTGAGCAAGCAACGTCTTCTGTTTTTTTAGTTCGTCATCCTTGTCTTGCAAGATGCTGTCCTGCTTTGACTTCTCAGATTCAAGCTGGTCGTTCTTCAGCTTCAAATCATCATAAGATTCTTGAAGCTGGCTGGAACGGGATTCAAAGAACCTCAGATGTTCATTTGCTTTGTCAAGGTTATTCTGGATGTCTGAAACTTGGGCACATTTAGCAATGAGCTCATCGGCTTTTGCGGCAAGTGCTTTCTCGTGCTGCTGAATCAGGTTTGTTTGTTGGTTGTCCATGTCCCTAAGCCGAGCCTCTGCATCACAGAGGGCCTTCTTCTGTTCATTCTTTTGGGCTGCTAGCTCTTTTTCCAAGGTCTGATATTCATCTCCTTTCAGCTTGAGATTTTTCTCTCCATTGACAAGTTGATCCTGAAGTTCAGCCCTTGTGATTTCCAGTTTGCCAGTTAATGCTTTCTCTTCCTGCAACTGTCTCTCAAGGTTGCCTATTGCTGCCTTGAGATGGTCGGTTTCGTTGTTGATTTCTTTGATGGTATTTGTATGTCTGACTTCTGTTTCTTGTAGAGAATTCTCTGCATCTTGCAGCTTCTGTCTCATAGATGCAATTTCAGCCTCCTTCTTGTCTACGATTTGCTGGTTGTTCTCTTGTTTTGCACTAAGCTCTGCCAGCTTAGACCGGAGGGATTCCACTTCACTCTTTGATTCCGTCAGCTGATTTTGAAGCTCTGCTATCCTGTTATCTTTCTCTTCAAGTTTTCTTCCATGTTGGGTTTGTGCCTCTTTAGCTTTCTCCACCGTTGCTGTCATTTCTTTGCTCTGCTGCCTCAGCGAGGCAACCTCTGTCTTCATGCTGTCAATCTCTTTACACTTGCCATCCATCTGCTCTTGGAGTTTTTGCTTTGCTTCTTCGGACGCTGTAAGCTTCTGATTCAACTGCTCGATCTCGTGTTCTCGTTTCTGGGCTAAATCTTGAGCAGATGAATGCTTGGTTTCCATTGTGGACAACTGGAGCTTTAGATTGTCTGTGATGTTGTTCAGCTCCTTCAAGCGGCTGTCTGACTTGGCACTCAGGTTGTCCAAGTCGTTCTCCTTTTGCTGCATCTTCCCTTGCAGGTCGTTCACCAAGCCCTCATTGTGCTGGCTCTCTCGTTTCAACTGCTTCACCTGGCTCTCAAGGTTGGTGATCTTGCAGTTGCCCTGGTCAAGCTTACACACCAAGTTCTCCTTCTCTCTCTTGAGATCCGCGAGTGCCTTTTCCAGCTGCGCAACTGTTTTATCATGTGAATTGATACTGTGACCGGCTTTATCAAGTTTCTGCTTCAGCTCACCGATTTCCTTCTCTGTTTTCTGAGTGGTAAACTGAGCTTTCTCAAGCTGTGACTGCAGCATGCTGCGCTCCGTCGTTAGTTTGTTCATCTCCTGTTGGTGCTTGTTAGTGGCATCTTTGAATTCTTTATCCAGGGAGGTGAAGGCTTGTGCCTGCTCTGAGAGTTCCTGCTTGTGATGTTTTTCTCGTTCCTTGAAGCGCTGCTCTTGAGATGTACGAGCTGCCTCAGCGTTGTGACGTTGGCATTCCAGCTCCTGAACTGTTTGCTTGGATTTTCTTTCGTTGTCTTCGAGCTGTAGTGAAAAGAAATGCAATGTGCAAGTAATATAATAATTCATTTTGTTTACATCTTGTACATCAGCTCTCCAAATGTCTTCCTCAAAAATTTGTAGGTGCAAGGAAGTCATTCCAACACATTTCTGAAATCTTTACTTAGTCTGACTGTTTGGGCTTTTTATGCCGTAGTGACAAACAGACATTTCAAGTAATATGGTGGTGGCCATGCAGTTCAAAATATATACAATCCAACATCTAATGTGGTTTTTGTTTAAATTTCACAATACCTTTGCATTGGCTTTTTCTAACTGGTTCCGCAAAGTATTTGTTTCATCCTTCTGTTTGTTGAAGGCAGATTCCTGGTCGGCCAGGGCTTTCCTGACTTCTTTCAATTCTTTCTCGCTGTCTGCCATCTGGGACCGCAGGTTGCTCAGTTCTTTGTCTTTTGCCTGGACCTGCAACTCCAGCTGATGGTTTTCCTGGCTGAGGCCTGTATAACGTGGCAATCACAAGACAACAAAGGGTATAAGTCCTGAAAGAGATATCAAAGCGCTCATAGGGACTGTGCTACATTACAGTGAAGTGTCAGGTTTTTCTGTTCAGAATTTCAAGTACAAATAAATTACAGGATAAATCATAATAAAAAGGCTTATAATAATTGCAGTGAAAGTATTCGTACAATTCACATCTGCATAATTACATCTGCACCTATCTTGAACCTGCACCAAAAATATTCTCCAAATTGGAGCACTTCTTTCAGCATGTATCTGTGTTTTGCGCATCGAATTATACACGCTGTGTTTGGACACCACTGCTTAAATTTCTGCTGTGGTTACACCTACCTTCGTGTTGCTTCTTCAGGTCACAGATGGTCTGCTCCATTTCGCGAAGCGCGCGCTTGTCAGCCAGCTCGTTGTCCGTGGACGGCGTGGCTTGCTTCTGGGGGGGTCGGACGGGGCTGTCAAAGCTCATCAGGTCATTAGCAGGTTTCTCCTTGGGTGGGGCCGGGGAATTGGTCATCTGCGGCGTGCCACAAAAATAAGTAGTTTGTGAGCATTTTCAAATGATAATCCGATTCTGTACGAGAGAAACAGCTACATGTACCGCACTATCAGGAGTAGTTTGGTTGTCATAATTTGATTACTGAGGGAGCAAAAGTAAACGCTTCTTTATTTGTACATGCCACCAGCCAACATGGTGTGGTCCACCAAATTCATCTTTTGAGGGAGCTCTTTACAATGCACCATGATGGCAACAACCATCAATCCAGCCCTTACAGTTCATACATCTCAGCAGATACTGAGAAATGGGTAAATTTAGCTTATTATATTTGGAATGTTGATTTGTAGTCCTTCTTAAACATCAACAAAGAACACTGCATGTATTCGTACTTAAAAATATTACATGCATGTTTATAAATATCATAATATTGGAACGTCTAAATGTGATCAGCTCCACAAAAAAGGGTATTAAGTCGTGCTGGGCATTATTGTGTAATGGCCTGCTCAACATTGAGAGGGTGAAAATTTTGTCAAAATGTGATTTTTGGTGGTGTCAGGTTTCAGGTTTCATTCACAGAAATGTTAATTTTGATGAACAAAGTGGAAAAGACAACCATTTTGTGCTTGTCTTTCTTTTATTCTACAACAGAGCCAGCTTTTTCAAAGCCTGTTTTCTCAGTTGTGTAATTCGAACTCTGAGGAAGTAATTAATATGCAAATACATCATATCTTCACAACGGGAAAGGCTATAGAGCTCTATTATATACCAAATGAAAGCTTGCATTGTGGGCTTTCCAACGATGTATATACCCCAATTTCACTTTTTTGCAACAAAATACCCCTTTTTTTTGGAACCGATCACAAATATTCAATTCACTTGTAAACATTTGGAATACACACATGCTGCCAATGACAGCACAAAATGAGAGAAACGATGAAAAAAAAAACCAACTGAAATGAAGGTTTGGCCAAGATTCGGTGCTAATAAAAAGGCTAGTGCCAAACGGATTGGATGATAGCCCACTGCTCAAGCCCCACCTCAAATCAAATCTATACCCTACCTTAGCCTGAGCAAGCAGTTCTTCCAGCTCTCTGACCCTGGCGATCTCTCTCATCCTGGCAGCCTCCATGTCTTTCAGTTGCTGCTTCATGGAAGTGTATTCCTCTTCACTTGCTGAGCTCCCTGTGGCAAAAAGAAAATTAACAGAAAAGATCTGAAGGTCTGCAAGGGTGAAGTTTACAATGAGAATGAAAATGGAATATGTGACGGTCAATCCTCCTGTCAGGTTTTTGTAGTTCTGAGAAAGATCCGTGGCAGGAGTTTTCACAGGTTCTTCTCAGCACCATTCAAAGTGACGACGGTAGGGTATGTGCTGTTAATGTCGACAATTTTCGTCACATTCAGATTTACACAAACAACAAAAATACGCATTAACCAAATAATGGAAAGGATAGTTCAAAATACACATGCAGATGCATGAACATGCATTTGCATGCACAGCAGAACTTCTCTATTATTCTGTAACACACTGAGGTCCAGAGAATTGTGTAAAGCGGTGAGCGTTACGGCGAATTTTGGCTGCCACCTCTTTGTCACTGCACATTAAATTGGGAGCTAAAGGGGATACTAATAATGGCTAAATATTGGTGCAGCTGCAGTGGTCATTATAACGGCATTCTACTTTACTCAACTGATGAATATTTTCTGCTGCCCTCTTAAAAAAAAGTTATCCATCTTCTCCTACGTAGTACACACACCTTGAGAAGACGAGCTGTAGTTGCGCTGCCTGCCCTCTTTTAAGTCCAGTTTATCCCTGAGTTGGGACACCTCCTTCTGCAGGGCCTTGACACGGCTGTTCTGGCCTTCCAATCGGTGCTGCTGCTGGGCGCAATTCTCCTGTAGCCGCGTGTGGTCGCCGCTCAGTTTCTCCATCTTCTGCAGGCAGGCGTTGTGCTCCATCTGAACCCTTTCCAGCTCATTTTTCACCTGTGTAAGGAGCCAGAACATGAATTAACCTCAACTCTAAACAAACAAAAAAGTCATTTAGAAAGATGAGAGTTAGACAATGTCCCTCCCACAAAGGGACATTAAGTCCATAATTTAAAAAAGTAAAAAGTCGGTCACGAGCCAATGTGCAGGCCCATCAGGCCGGCGTTTATCTCCGGTTCCAGTAGCATGAAACAACTGAGAATATTTCTATTCCCCCTGGATGGGATGCTAGTCCATCGTAGGTTACTCCCCAGTTAATGCCGGTACCCATTTATACTCCTGGTCGGAGAGAGGCAAGTGGGAATGAAGTGGTTTGCCCAATGACGCAACACATGACTAGCAGCTGGATTCGAACCCCTAACCCTCTTATCAGGAGTCACGAATCCTAACCACTAGGCCACACTCCCTCACAATATAATGTTCTCTTAGTTTTCTATACAGTGATGGATTCTGTAGGATTCCAAACAAAAGTATTTACATGTAGGGAGTACAGACCCCTCTCATAGACAGCCGTCTACGTAGGCAAATAACAACTGCGTATTCTACGCCATCAGGTACGTGTGCGTGCAGCCTGTAAAAATGTTCTAAACATGCGCACATGTTGCTAGAAATTTCTTGGAAATACGGCACAGCAGATGCATGTCACAAAAATTTGAACCCTAAATTGCCGATGCACGTAACAATCTGTAGGCAGTGACGTCATTTGCGAGATATCTATTAACTACAAGTTAAAAATGCAGTAGACGGCAATATTATTTCACAATTCAGCAGTTTAAATGCAGAACTCACGATGAGAAGCCATCTGCATAACAACAATAATTTGACAGCTATCTCTATGTCGTATAACTGGCAATACATGTAACTGGGCTGATAATAGCTGGACTGACAAATTCATTGTGCATGTTATCTTGAAAGTAAAGAAATAGGAGTGAAAACTTTCACTTACCTGTGCAGCACGGTTAGTCTCCACATCCAGCTGTTGTTGTGTGTGAGACAGTTTACCTTCCAGGCAAGAGACCATGGTCTCCTTTGAGTGCAGGTCGTGCGTGACCTTCTCTCGCTTGCGCTCCAGCTCCTGGCATGTCTCTGCCAGTGTCTGATTGTCTCGTTTGAGCGTGGCCTGAACGTTCTTCTCCTCCTCTGTTTTTCTCAACTGTATGGAAATTGAATAAAAATTATTGAGACTTAAAAACGGCTATGGTACATACATGTACATCTATTGAGAAGTGATTTTTTCCTATTAACCATTTCACAGTAGAATCGCGTCAACGCAGCTTGTAAAATTGTGTATTGTCCAATTACATGATATACAAACGGATGCGGAACGCGCACAATCTAAGACAAGCAAAACTTTGTCGCATCAGTGCAACAAGGTCGTAACTCCATTAAGCAAAAAAAAAGTTGTATCTCGCACAAATAAGCTCCGTGCATGATGCAACAAGGTCGTATCTCGACGTCCATTGACTTTGCGTGTTCATCCGGGTTATTTTAAGTGAGATATGACATTTTGACATTCTGAAACTCGTGTTTCACGTACGGCCCATTTAAGGAGATACCACCTTGTTGCACGGACATGACGACTAAATGTAAAAAAAAAGTCCATAGGGTTGTCTAAGGGGCATGGCTACCTTTGATCAACCAGTGAGATTAATCACTGCAACATTAGGCCGTCACAATCACTATTTAAACAGTAATATTTTATTTAACAAGATGGTGAGAGTTGGTCAACTACTTTTCTCCAAAAACTTCCCAGGAGTTATCAGAGTTAGCATTTTGTATTCTATGATGCAATGGCTGTGTACTTTAAAAAAAAAAATGTAAATTAGGCTCCAAGGAAAAACACAATACAGCAGGATTGGTCCTAATTCTTCAGAGCTGCTAAGCATCAAATACAATTTAAAGTCAATTTATGTGTGAAACAAAAAGCAGCGGAAAACCAGTAACTCAAAGTATACACTGTATTTGTATTATTTTGCTTAACAATTTTTTCGCTACAAATGGCAAATTCTTGCTCCATGAAACTGACCTCAAGAGTTAGAAAAGAGTCAATTTTTTTGCGCCGAAATGAATTGTTGCAAAACAAATGAACCCTAAAAATGCCAGATGCAACACAGTACATAGCAGTCTGTTGGGACTTTGCTGAATCGGGCCATCAACACCAGTACAGCAACTGTCGATTCCGAGACAGTAGTATTTAGTTTCATCAAACAATGCCACAGATCTATGCATTCTTTTGAACTTGGCAACCACAGATTCTAAGCCAGTTTCAATTTGGAATTCTTTAAGTGTTGTATCTGGTTACCCTGAGCAGGCTTCAGTTTTGCTTGCTTTGTTGGGCAGGGTTCAAGCCAAACATCCTGGAGGGTTAGGGTTATTTGAGTGCTTGCAAGCCATTCCGACCTGTTTCTGATAGGCTGCCTCAAGACTCTCCATCTGGATATGCTTCTGCTTGTGCTCCTTGCTGAGACGTTCCAACTTGGTCTCCATCTCCCGAATCTTTTGCAGCGCCTTGGCCGGGAGACCATCCTTCCACTCATCCACTACCCAACTCATTGTGGATTCAAAGAGGGTAGTACTACTTGATTACCTGCAGCAGATGAAAAGATACAAATTAGACCTTGACAATGTGTGGAACTGTCATCAGAATAAGGGGCACGAGGGGCATGAACCCAAGATGTTAAGAGACACAGAGAGACTGCTGTTCCTGTGTACAGAGATATGAGAACTCTGCTCTTTTTCAGACAACCGTGTAGTGGCTACCATTATGGCAGTTGTAACACAATTTTCAACTGCTATCGTAACAGCACTGCAAATCTATCCAACAAAAACACCATTGCGAATCTATATCACGCCGCAACTGTTTTTGTTTTTGAACCAAAAAAATCACAAGGGCATGAAAGAATTTTTCACAACATTTTTGTAAATGGACAATTAGCTGTAAATGCTGTAAAATGCAGATTTTTTTCATTTTTTGCTGAATTCCCCACTAAAACCTTCACTTTCCACATTTTTTTGGGCTGCTGGTGAAAGTTTGTGCATGATTAAAGGATTCGATCCGAGTAAAAGTATGTCATTTTGAGGATGCATGCATTGCAAAATATAGGCGATCGTGAAATGTAGGGGCCCTTTTTTTGTTTTGATCAAATTTTTTTATAGAGTCAAAAATGTTTTTATTGCTCAAAAATCACCTTTACAATCAAAAGCAGACTTTTCTCATTTCTAATAACCGTTTTGCAATTTTGAACAGATTCTTAGGGTAGAAATCACCATTTCCCTGCGCGGTTTGTGCCTCGCGATTCAGCGCGCCGTGCATGCCCGTGACACGGTACATCGCGCGGTGATCGCCATCTTTATTTTCGGGTCGCGCGTTGCCGTTGTCGCCGCGCTGTCAATGTCATCGTCATTTAACCCCCTAATTTCCCTCAAAAAATCAAAACCCTGCCCTCTATTAATTATGACATACCTGTTTAGGCCAAAAAAAAAAATAGTTCTGCTTCCGATTACATGCCTTTCAAAAATAGGGTCGGTCGGTCGGAATTTGTTTTTTTTTTGCCAATTTTTTTTATGCAGATTGAATGGGGTATTCAATTATATGCGAAGTTTTAGCCTGAACTATTTCTATTGCACTACGAAAGCTATACACGAAATGGCAACAAAAAGTGAGTAAAACCTACCTTTAATTATTGTCAATATATTTACGTTCGATAATTTCAAAAAATAATGGAAAATTCAGGCCGTTTGCACCATATGCACAACGCTAGTCAAGACGCGGGGAGCTGGCCAAAACTCCGAGGTGTGTAATGCGTGCGTGTGTGGCGAGCGGCCCACCATGGGCCGTCAGAGCTGTTTTTACCGTCAACAATTTCGGGAAACACGCGGCATGTATCACTCCAAATACGAGTAGTGCGATCTCAAAATGAACTCCTGAACACAGAAAATACATACACAGACAAGCTAGATCAATTCTGTAAATTAACTTGCAAAAATGTTCTTTCTCCATCGGTGTTTTCTTGGTATTTTTACGATGTCGAATCCGACCAGTTGACAGTGGCCTGCACTGTACTGATAGCGCGCTATCGGTCACATAGCTAGCTATGGACTGGTTACCGCATTTTCATTATGTCTTCTAAATTGGCCCTGGCCTGTGGCGGCGGGAACCAGTCGTCGCCACGTGATTATAGTCACCGTGCGTGACATCGAATTGCGAAGTAGTTATATCGCGAAGCGAATTTGTAATAACGGAGGTTTCTTTAAAAAAAAACCGAATGTAAGTAAGAAAACAAATAAATACAAGCATTTTTGGATGCAAAGGGTTGTTGAGAGGTATTTTGTGAAGACAGAAAAGACAGATTTTATTTGTATTTATTCAATTTTTTTTTTTTTTGTGTGTGTGTGTGGAATTGCCGATAAAATTTTTAGGGTCGCAGCCTAAAAATAGGGTCGGTCGGGTAACCGGAAGCAGAACTATTCTTTTTTTTGGCCTTAGCGAGAATGTCGCCTACTGAGTACTAGTACTACTAGTTTGGTAGGTCCAACAATTTTAAAGTGGATTTTGTTCCCTTATTATAGGAACCGGGCCCTACATTATGACTATACACGGAAAAAGTTCCATACTCGGATGTCAATTTATCTGCTGCCAAACATATTAATTGTCCTCTCACCTTGTCATTTGAACCAAGAGAAATCCAGGAAGCTGTGTTAAGGTGAAAAAAAAATTACTCAAAATGTGTTTTTAGAGCACATTTTGGATGCATACGTCGTGCAGAACTAACTTCAAGCAGCCGGTCAAAACTGATTGTAGTGGCTGAAAGACGGCGGTACGTTATACACGTGACATCAACAACCATGACATCGCATGAGCCTGCCAATGATAGTGCAACACGTCATTATGAATATTTATTTTCTCATGAATATTTATTTTATTTCAATGGATAGGCTACTTCAAATACGTCCAAAGATTGATTATTGCAACAGCGATCTTGCGCGGCCTAGCGGTTCAGAGTCTCGTGTATCAAGCAAGCATCAGAGGTTCGAATGACTGATTAATAAATAGAAATTAAGGAAAGGAGAGGGTGAGAGTAGAGGAGGGAAAGTGGAGGAATAACCATAAACATGATAAAAGATGTAACTTTTGGCGCTAGAAAATTAATTGAAAAAAGTGACGTCCGAGTACGGAAATTTTCCCCTATACACTATCGCCAAATGAAACTGAAAGCAATGATAAGTCATGTAAGTTAAACACGAGCACTGACGAGTGCGTAGAAATGAGCGCGTAGCTTAGGAGGTCTGACGATTAATACCCTGGTTCTGGACGTCAGTCATATTTGCATTGAAGAAGTCGTCCAACCGACCTGGGCTAGGAAGTGGTAATGGGGCGAAGTGGCAATGGGGCGAAGTGGAGTGGATGCATATCATGCATATGAAATGGGGCGAACAAATTTGGAACATGGCGAAATTGGTAATCCTTACTTTTAGGACCCCTTTCCTATATAAGGTTAAAAGACTCACCAAAACAGCTGAGTAAATGACACTCAAAAGTGACATTCTGATATTTATTGACACATTTGAACATCTGGCAATGACACCTCTTGAATATCAGCAGGTTTGATTTTGTAGAAAGAGGGCAGGGTTTTGATTTATGAGGGGTTAAAGACGACGATGACAAACAGAAAATAAATTTAAAAAGCAAGATGGCGAACTGCAAAAAAAGGTAGGAAAGTCACATTTTCTTTGAAAGTGCTTTCAAAATTATAGCTAACATGAGTTTGTCTGAAGAAAAAAGACTTCTTTAGCCTGCAAAAGTCACTTTAGTACTGGACATTCATCTGCAAAAGTCAGTTTTGAACAGAACTCGTACAATTTAGAGGTGTCCTAAAAGTAAGGATTACCGCGAAATTTGCCTTCCAAATCGGTAATTCAATCAAAGACTTCGTGCACGTTACATGCATTTAGTAAACAAAACAAATCATTGTTGTTATTTCTTTGTTCTCTTACCCGTAATTGAAAATGTGTTGAACGTCAAATCGCGAAAATAACCATTCTTCTTGGCTATATACACGAAGGCAATTTCCCGTGCCGTTGATCCAATTTAAAAAACTGCGCACAAAACTGTAGAATTCTTTTGCGCAGCGCTGATTGGTTAGATTCATAGCCTCTTTCAATTTAAATGTAAAAGTCGCAAATATTTTTTTTTGTAATTATTAAATGTTACATTTATTTCCAACATTAAAATATTAAAGTATTTTGATAAAATATTTTGTGGTTTACAATTATGTGCACAAGTGGTGGTGCAAAGTTGTGTGAATATTACAATTTTACGTATCTTTGTAAACGCTGGCAGCACGTATTTTTGAAACGCCGGCTTTGTCTACTTTTCGGCTCTTCACTTCTTATTATCTCTGAAAAATTGAGAAGCAAACCAAATGGAATTATTTATTTATTTATTTAATTATTTCATTTTCCGGGGTATTACAAACAGTGAATCAAAGACAAAACAATTACATGTACAAATAACACTGAGTAGTAAACATAACAGAAAACATAACAGAAAACAACACCCAAAAAGCTCCCGCAGGATTACCCAAAAGAAACAAGTTTCTGTCGAGGGGCTCTCCAAACTAATTGGATAACAGTGATTAATACATTTAGGATAAAATTCTTGGGTTTTTTTAAGGATAATTCCAAGAGTAATTCCATGCAACTGAAGTTTATCATGGACAAAACATTAGCCAAAATATCCAACAATATTCTTAATTTAAATGGTATTATTTTCTAGTGTGCACTGATTCCTACGTGTGGAGATTAAATCAGGTCTCTATCTGTTGGGACGGGGGGGGGGGGGTCCCCACACACTTATTAAAATGCATGGGGGATATCATATCGTTTGTCCCTCCCCCCCCCAAAAAAAAACACACACACACACACTTTTTTCGTCCGCAGAATAAAACAAATTGTAGCCTGCTATATAATGATTATAATAGCTCCAAATAGTGAAGTCAATATCTCAATTCATATCAATTTACTTACGTCAGAGGCGGATCTATACTTTTGCTGGGGTGGGGTTGGGTGCTAGGGGGAGTGGTTCAGGCCTGTCACATTCAGGCCCGTCAGATACATAATAACCACCGCGGAATAGCTTTACTTTTTTTAGTCAGAGCAGGGGAGGGGTTCGACCCCAAAAAAACCTCTCTGGATCCGCGGCTGCATGTCACTGACAGTAAAAAAGCAAGTCTGTAAAAGCCCCATGCATAATGTGGAATTTTCAAATTCAATCTTGCACATTCGGGTGTTCCAGTTGACTTTGTTTTTCAATTTTGTATTTCTATTTTTAAAGGTGAGGGTATTTGTTTTCTTGCGTTTTTCCTATTTGCGAATAACTATATTTCTTGGGAATGTTCACAATTAAAGAACATTATTTGAGAGATGTAATATATATATTACAATACATCTTAATTCCCCCCCCCCGGTATAATATTGTATACGGCGTTTCTTACGTCAATCGGAAATTGCGTCATTAATAAAGGTATTAGTCATATTGATCTAACGAAACTTTGTGTTGATTATAGTCAGTTATTAAATATTCATTGTATGACATATACCTTTGTTTGTTTTAATACTACTGTAGACCTGCCGAGCAGATGTAAATATCACTAAACCAAAGTTAAATTAAAGATAGAGGATAAAAAAATCAAAAATTGTTATGCTAGCCTAGCTAGCATTCAGGGATCGGAATTTCGGATGGGCCATTACAATAATGCCTCACGCCAATCCCCGGTATAGGACTCTTTTTATTCTATATGGTTCACGGCCCGGACTGAATCACTCGCTAATATAATGTCTTTTACACACACATTTGGACTAGGTTTTAGGGTCATTGCGCTAATGAAATGGTGCATTCTTTGAACGGATTGAACAATTTCAGTTTTTTTTTTTCAAGTGGCTTATGAAATTGGCTATCCAGTCATTGTTATTTTTGGTGCTGCAATTTTTTAAATATGAAATATCATTTTTAGGGTTTGGGTTGTTTTTACTCACCCTGTAATTTAGATAACGTTTTCCTCAGCTCGAAACAGGGACGGCGCCGGGGAATCGAGGAACTAGGCACAGCACCTCTGGCCTGGACTTGGCTAATTCTGAGCATATTTTGGACTGCATGATTGGGTTCGAAAGTGGTGCTATTTCAAAATGGCTACACAATAAAAGGCTAAAAAAAAAAACAGATTGTTAAAATAACCCATATTGGTTCAAATGTGTCCAACCAACCCGATTGGTTGGACACATATATGTATTAATCAATTTTGTTTCAGTCCGATGATTGCTGGTTATCTTTCGTTTTAGGCGGGCCAGAGAATTTCTCAAAAAGTCATGTGTCAACCTACCGAAATTTGAAAGAAAAATGACAGACGACATGTTGACCATCATTTCTCTGTGCAGCTTGAATACGTACCTGTGAGAGTTTTGAGTATTTTAAAAGTATAGTGGGGTATGGGCATAATGCATGGGAATTTTTATGCACCCATAAGAACCGGTTAAAGCGTTGTTTTAAAGAATTATTGCTCTGTTGGTCTCCATGTGAATGATGGACACACTGTTCGATAAGTTGAGTAAAATAGCCTCAATGAAACAAATACTTGTACATGTATATCACTCAGTTTTGTTCGTCTGGTAATAAACTACTATAGCCGAACTGCAAACGAAGCCAATGTTTGAAAACCAAACCCACTAAAAAATATTTCTTGTCTGGTATCCTAGATAACATCATAACACTTGATGTGAAAATATGTCCACGACCAGACTAGCTAAGCCTATACTACATTGTAAACATTGCGTTTACTAATAACACCGTGCCGGCTGGCGAATGTTGCGTCACCACAGAAGTACATGTACGATCGAGCGGATCGACTACGATAGTACACATTTTCATCAGAAATGTAAGTTTACTTTTTGCGAAGAACTAATTATACTGACGCTACTTATGAAAATGACATAAACAGATTAACCACTATTACTATTAGTCAATTATTGGGAATACAGCTGTACAGATGGTTGAAACTAACGTTAGACATGTTTTTAGTTAGGCCCTAGACCCGTAGTCCACTACGTATCCGTATCCTTGAACGTGCACGCGTGGCGCGCGTGTTGTTTAAAGGTAGTGTATATTTTGCCGGAGGTAACGCCGGCAAACTAACGTTTACTAAAGGTTTGCCGGCGGCAATCCATATCAACAGAGGGCGCTGTACTCTTTAAGATAGGGCTGAATTATAACATGTATTAAATTCCCTCCAAACTTGTGTAGCACAGTTGGTGCAGTGGTTAAGCAATATCTCTAATGAGTGGGATGTCCCGAGTTCGAATCCTGACCCCCGCCACAATTTTAAGGTTTTTTTTTTCCATCCCCAAATAAATAAGAATATTCTTCTTTTATTATTTTAATATGTCTCAAACATTTTATCGCAGAGTATCACTTTTTCTTTTTCAGATTTGTGGCTCTGGAGGATTTTTTTTAAAGGGAAATAAAGTCCGAAATTATAAAATGGTCTGATTCCCATCTTGTTAATACAAAAATACAACGATAATATTGGCATGGAGCCAGACTAAAATTTGTCACCGGAAAATGTTTTAAGTACAAAAAAACAGTAACTGCGCATGTTCAGTGCATATCCGGCAAACTAACGTTTACTGAAGGTTTGCCGTCTCCGGCAAAATATCCCCTGCCTTGTTTAAATGCCACGTCCATGGGCATGATGGGTCTATTATGTTGAAAAACATTATGGCTTCACAGGCTTCTGAAATCATAGATAGAGCAAGGAAAAGATGTACGCGTGACACAAAACCTTTTCGATGTAACAGTATCAAACTCGAAGGTCACGTGATCCACAAGGTCAAATTCAAGGTCAAAGTATAGGTCTCTAGGTCATCATACTTCAAATAACTCCAACATTAAAAATAATGGTACATTTGGATTCCTTAAAACATTGTTATGTTGTAACCTTTCCAAAGAAACCAAGATTAACAAATTTGGCCAACAGCCTGGATATGGATTAGGTAGATCTGTGAACGTGGCGTACAACAACGCCACGCATAACTGTGTAATACAAACTTTCGACGTATGTTTAATCAATGTGACAGCTGATCGTCACATTGTTTTCGTTTCGGCATGAAACAGTCGTCGATCGATTAGATGATCCGTCAAATGGTATGCGGGCATGCGTTCTAGTTCTACAGAGCTAACAGTAACACTATAGCCTACTCGGCAGACTATCATTTTGCGTGTACAACTAGTCAGGGTACCAGAGACGAGTGTGATCATGAAAAGTTGCAAACGTCCGGACGCACCTCCATAATTCCCTCTCAAAAGTCAAGTTTATTTGGAATGCCGACTGTTGCATTGATTGGAATATTCACTGTATATCTTCAGGATATTTTGAACACGTCAAAACTTTTTAATACACAGTTACGCGTGGCACTGTTATTGATGCCACATTCACAGATCTATGGATTAGGTCGGTATAGAGGCCTAGAGTCATTTAAAACTTGGCGGAAACACCCATTTGGACCAACATTTGCCCCCAAAAATGGGAGGCGATATCGCAAAAACCATTTGTCCGATGGCATTCAATGTGAATAACCCTATAAACCAAATATGAATCAAATCAATTTGAAGGGGGTAGGGTTTAAAATTTTAATTTTTTTGAATTTTTTTAATTTGACACGGAATGACCCAGTTTTTCTTTTGAGCAGCAAATTTGAGTAGAAAATGGGATTTTCTTACCACATTTCCAGTGATGCCAAGCAAAATGATCAATGCTGTTTTGTGCTTTCTCAGTACAAGGCAAAGATTGCCATCTATATTTTGGTGCTGCAAATCATTGATTCCTTTTACATAAGCACATCCGTACCCATTCCCCAAACAGACATTTCCCTTTGTTTTTTTTTGCACCAAAGATACTCTCTAGACCAATATGGTGGATAGCATCTATCGGACGCGCTCACTCGGTGTAGCGGCCCAGGGTATTCCTGATCAGTATGCTGATGGCAAGGCGGCTAAGGTCTGGGAGTACTACATCGGAAGCCGGACCGAGAGGACGGACAGCTACCAACATTTCCTGGTGGATCTCTTGAAATCGCGGAAGTGCAATCACTTACTCGATGTAGCTTGTGGAACAGGGTAGGTCTCCACAAGAGTTTTATGTTGAGGAAATGAACCCTTCCAGATCATTCTTAAAAAGGCCGTTTTGCATCGAGCCCTTTTTTCTTTGATAAAATCACAGAGGGTCAATTCAAGCATTGAAAGGAAATGTAATGTCTGTGACGGAGCCAATAAACCATGATATCTTATTAATGATTCAGAGAAATGATCCAAACCTCTTACTCTCATCGACCACTATATGATTATGATGATGGATGTATGTATGTATAAGATTTGAAGAAAACCAACATTTTAAGGTTTATTCACTGAGCTCTTTATTAAAGCTATAGTCCATCATTTGCAGCCATCCGAAAAAGTAACTGGCGTATTATTGTTGAAAAACATACTTGGTTGAAAGATAGTAAGTGGACTAAACTCCCTGTGAAATTAATCTTTCTGGCAAGCTATCATTTTGAAGTAATCAACGAAAGAAGGCCTTTCCAACGGTGCGTCTTAAGACGCACCGTAGGAAAATTTAAATTAGTAGTTCGTTTTGTTATTCGGCGCAGCGCGCGCAAGCATTGGCACGATGCACAGGCGTGCGCAGTTGCTATAATTCGTCGGATCAGTGCGCGACATCGCGTATAGCTGCAATTCAAAACAATTCAAAACATGATTCAGCAACTTTTGATTTGAAATTGAGATCCTAGAATGCTGTTTTTCTCGGAATATACAGCTGAAGCTGAGCTGAAACTTCATCAGGTTAGTTGTTCAGTATCCTTCATTAGATTTTGAACACTTTTGTTGCTTCAAACGAACAAAATGCACAAATTACAAATGATGGACTATATATATCTTTAAAGTTCTACGGACCTTACATAACGCTGGAATAGGCATCTGGGTATTCTTCTCTCTCCAACCATTACACATTTTTTGATGTAGAATTGACTCCATAATGCTGCTTGAAGAAGGGTTTCGGGTCATGAGTTGCGACGCCTCAGATAAGATGGTCCTGCATGCTTTCAGGGAGCGGTGGGCCCGGCGTAAGGAGGAGTGCTTTGACAACTGGGGTAAGCAGCGAGCAACAGCATTCAAGTCGAATCCTAAGCCTTATCCGAGCCTTAAAAACCCTAACCCACCTCACTCCTCCAAAATCCTCCTGGCGGTTTTGGAGGATTCTAGAGGATTGAGGATGAATGGCGATTGAATCAAATGAGGATTCTGGAGGATTGAGGATGAATGGTGATTGAAGCACATGAGGATTTTGGAGGATTGAGGATGAATGGTGATTGAAGCACAAGAGGATTTTGGAGGATTGAGGATGAATGCATTTTGAGGCAGGACTGTCTGATGATTTTGAAGGATTTGGCGTTGGTTATCCTTCATTTAAACACGAGTGCAAAGTTTTGGGATGAGGAGGATTTTGGAGGATTGAGGATCAATGCATTTTGAGGCAGGACTGTCTGACAATTTTGAAAAATTTGGGCGGAGTTGCAAAATTTTGGAAAATTTTGGAGGATTTTGGAGGATTGAGGATGGTTGTAAGCAACAAGGGCCTAGGGGGTTAGTGTTAAAGTAGGGCCCTGCTGTATATTTGAACATTAGAAAATTTGATGATCCAGTTTGATGATCACTAGTTTAAAAAATACCATCAAGAACCAGGTGTTGGTTTTTTTCATTAATTGCTTGGGTGAGTTTGAAATTATCTTAGAAGTTGTAAATTGAATTGGCTTTAAATTTTCTAAAACAAAAGAAGCAGACTTGCTTTGCATTAAATAAACTTTGGGTTTATTTTTTTTTTTTTTGGGGGGGGGGGTTTGGACATTGAATTTCCTAAGGTTTTGTTTAAATCATTTAATTGTTTAAACATTTAAACAATGTTCGAACCAGACCTAAATGGTGTTAAATTAAGGGACAGATTGGACATATTTTGGGGAGTTTTGAAGTTTAATTGCCAAGCTATATCTTTTTGGTTTTTGTTGGAAAAAAAGAACCAGACATACATGTGTTAGTAAAACTCCTGTTTAAAACACACGCTTTTTTTTTTCTTCTGAATTAGCAAAGATGGCAGAGTTTACAGTCTGCGCAGGCATAATGCCAACCATCTGTCGTGTCGAACCTTAACCAAATCTCTTCAAATTCATTGATTCGTTTCCTCCCACTGCAGAAATAGAGGTGGCCAACTGGCTGACCCTACCAGACGACATCCCCAAGGAAGGCGACGGCTTCGATGCCATCATCTGCCTCGGTAACTCCTTTGCCCATCTTCCAGACTTCGAGGGCACTCAGGAGAACCACCGTGTGGCCCTCACTAACTTTTACGCCATGCTGAAGCCGGGCGGGATCCTGATCATCGACCATCGGAACTACGATGCCATCATAGACACTGGAAGGGCCCCAATGAAGAACATCTATTACAAGGTGGGCTCTGCAAATCAGATTTATTACCTTTAATAGTTCTTGATTGACATGCCTGCTGATGTAACTAACATTTACACAAGAATTGAAATACATAACAGCCTAAGAACGGTAAAGTACGATATTTAGAACGCAAATATGAGTAAATATGTTAACAAATTGTTTATATAATAATATTCTAATGTAATTGTAGCAAATATCATAAAGAATCCAGTGCACCTTCCAATTCACCTTGAACCCTCCTATGCTAACATACTTTCTGTGCCAAACTGTCCTTGCAGACAAAATTAATCAAGTGACTGTTTTCAACCTGTAAGAATTCCCAGCCCACCTAAAGCAGGATTGACTGCCTTGGACTGATTAAGTAACTTGATACAGCTATGTTAGCAGGCATGTGCAACTTTATCCGCATGATTTTCATATTTTTTTGCAGCCGAAAAGGTGGGGTTTAGTTAGACACCCTAAAAAAAACCTGCCCCTCCCTCCCCTGCCCCTCCCTCCCCTCCCCCTGTAGATATGCCAAAGCTGCCCTACCTGTTTCTCCCTGTATGAGCTCCGTGCGCTAACAAAGAGGGCGCCCTTTTACCTAACAAAATACGTGCCATGGGCGGGACATTTAGCTGGTTGACGTGCACCGATCCTTGTGTGTGACACACGTACACCCGGGGATTTGTACTATGTACACGCAGTGGTACGGCCGCGCGTTGCGGCAAAATTGCAGTCAGGCAAGATGGCGTCAGTCGGCCACCCCCAACTGTACTTCCTTTGCCGGAGGGGGTACTTGTGAACGGAGCGGATTGCCCTGAACTGCCTTGGCATTGTTGGTTTTATGGATTAACTGGGAATAAATACAATGTAATACAGTGTGGTCTGGGTACTAAGAGGTGAACTAAGTCAGTATGGTTGTGTTTCGACAAATACGGGAAATTGTAAGAAGATTTCTGATCTCCAGCAATAATTTCCCCCTGTGAGTGGTCATCCATACAGTTTATCAATTTGTTGTACCACAGGGCAACTGTCTCAAAGACATCCAGACATCAGTGCTGTATGTCAACGGCCGGCCCTCCATGGTGACGCTGGACTACTTCATCACCGTCGACGAAATGGCCAAGTCGGAAAAAGTCCGCAAGAAATTGGCACTTGACGAATCTGTCTACAAGTGAGTGAGAGATCATAACTCAAACAACGTGCTCCTGTTTTGTGAACAAATGCTTTTGGTTTAGTTTTATTACATTGTGCATTGTTAGATACTTTAATTTGCGTTTGTGAGCAGTGATTACACAAAGCTCATTGAACCCAAAAGCTGTAAACCGAAAAGAAAAGTCATGATTTGAATGCACCATTTGTGCGCAGCATCATTTCACTTGAAATTATTCTTTGTAAATTATGGTTTGAATATTTTGTTGCAGACTTTGTGGCCAGTTTTAAACTACATAAAAAGCAAAAAGCGATGGGAATTTCACGATGTCAAAAGTTGCAGTTTCTTTGTGACATTTACAGAGTACCATGTGTGTGATGGAATGCACTTTTCAAATTCAAGCGTAAAATTCTTGTCTTTTGGCGGTGTTAGCTTGTCATGCTGTGCAAATTTAGTTGAGACTGGCTTTTTGTATACTGTTTGAGTGGTTGGCAAAATGAAACATTTGAATCCATGTATACATAGCATACAAGGTAGTTAAAAAAAAACACCCACATTTGACAGGAATTTTCACTTATTTTTAAAAATTATTTTTAACTGTCGATTAGTAGCTATTAAAGTACTGACCTTTAAGCAAGTGTGACAAAAAATTGTTGCATTTGCACATTTCGTCGTTGAGCTATGCCAATTTGAACATTTCATGTGCGAAACCTGTTTGTCCACAGAGGTATACATTCCCTTCGCTTGACTGAGCTCAGCTATCAGAGCTTTATTTGAAAGGGCATGACATTTTTCGATATGTAAAGTTATAAATGCAACAATGAACCTAAGCCGACAGCTCATGGAGTAGATGATCTTAACACTGATTTGAATAATTGGACAGCTTCAATAAAAGTTACCAGGGCAAAATATTTTTTGGTGGGAAGGTTTTTTAATTTTTATGAACTACGAAAACTTCCAATTTACATTGAATAACCCGTGGACAAGACTGAGTTTGGTGAGTTGTATTCAAATTAGCATAAGATCGCTGTTTTTGCGACTTTTACTAAGCTTTTCTCACCATACATGGTTAAAGGACTATACTTTACTACTGTGTGAAAAAAATATTTAAAATAAGTTCATTTGTTGGTAAAACTTGCTGTCAAAAGTGGGTGTCCATTTTTTTTAACCACCCTGTAGGTTATCACACTACTGTGCAAAAAAAACCAGGTTTCGTCTAGCCAGTGTATAACTTGAAAAAAAAAATCAGTTATACAGGTCATATGAATGATTATGCTTAAAGGGAATATACAACATTTGCAAACATCAAAAAATAACACTACCAAGTTTTTACGAAATACCTTACTAGGATGTTGGTTAATGACAGTCTCAAGCATCTTGTAAAATTATGGCACCTGGTGTGAAGTCATTTTTAAGAAAATGGTATTTTTGTATACATTTCCAACGGTGGTCGGCCGACCAGCGTTGGAAAAACCTAACTATTTTTCAACTACTGCTCCAAATTGACCATTGTTTTTCAGTCCAAATTTTGTTTGCTATTGGTTACATGTTCAGGAACGGGTGCAGGCCAGCTAGACTGGTTCCATTGCCTTACAATTTTCCATCATCTATAAATCGATCTTTTTTTATCTTTTGTGGAGTCAGGGAACCAGACTACTTGAACATTTTTGTTTTTCTTGGTTTTTCCAACCTTTTCGAACACAAAACTTCAAAAATGTCAGTGTAACAATATTTGATCTATTATACTAACCTCTCAAATAGTTCATTTCTGAAAATTACAGCAAAAGCCAATGATGTACATTCCCTTTAAACTGTATTTTTTATTGATCTTGTGAGTTGGATTTTTATATCAAAATGAACTTTGCTTTCATGAAAAAAAAAAACCTTTCTGTGAGCTACAGGCAACCAGAAATCCAATGTCATTGTTGTATTTCTGTTCTTTCGTTTTCAAGGTTCCGTCTGTCGTACTACCCCCACCGCCTGAATGCCTTCACAGACATTCTCAAGAAGTGCTTTGGAGAAAACTGCAAGCACTCCGTCTACGGGGACTTCAAACCCTTCAAGGAGGGTGATAAGCCGTCCTACTACATTCACGTCATCGAAAAACCCTTGGAATAAACACCTTCAACGGCAACTGTAATTATTCCGATCAATTTCAGCTTGGAGTCATCTCAATAAATATCCAAGAGAAGTTGAGGGGAAGTCTGGTGTTTGATGCGGAATTCTGAACAAACATCTTGCAGCAATGAAATGTTCAGTTTGCAAGCAAATGCTGATAACTTCATCACAAGAACATTCCAGGTAAATTGTTCAGAATCGTGCTACTAATACAAAATTGAATTGGCCTATTCCGGATAAGTTTGTTTGAGACTTGTCCCGAATATTTAACCCTCCTGCTATCTGAACACTCACAGACAGTCAAAAAAAAAATCAATCCTCTTCCCCTGCCGTGCCTTTTGCAGAGGCTAGTCACCAACAGTCAGATCATATTTCAAGCAAGCACTTGTGGCTTATCAAATCAAGTCAACAGAACCCCCCCCCCCACCCCACCTTGCAGAGGTCAGGCGACATATGAGAAATTTCTGGCCACCTTCCAGTATAGATGGTCTATTGACAGATTTGTCGTCACACAAAATTTGCGGCCACTTTTCAGAAAAATTACCCATGTCGCTAAAAAAAAAAGAAACAAAAATGTTTGCCACAAGTTGAATGTTTACTCCAAAATAAGATTATTTTAATTAAGATTAAGATTAGAGATTAAATTAAGATTAAGATTAAGATTAAATTAAGATTAAGGTTAATTTTTTAATCAAAATTCATAGCACTGCATAGGCACGTTTATAGACTTAGTTTGTCTTTGAAAATCAAAACAGTTCGTAAAAGTAATGAAGGCTTAGTCTCGGAAAAGGTCCCAACTACAACACTGCGTGAAGAAAATTGTTTACTATAAACGAAAGTTTGATAACTTGTAAAAAGACTACCTTATGAGCAGTGATGCCATCCTTGTGATGGAGCATGAACAGTGTTCATAGTAATGCAAGAGGCTGTTTAGATCAACTGATGAACGCAAATGTGCATAAAAAATGCTTTATTAGGAGCGCACCTGAGTTAGTGATGAACACATTTACATGTATATCCTACATAGAAAGAGCTTTACAGTATAGTATACAAATATTGAATGCTTCGAGTGGTGTAGTAAAACTAGCCTCCCGAGGTGATCCATGGACCATTCTATTTTCCCGAGGCGAAGTAGAGGGAAAATAGAATGGTCCATGGATCACCGAGGGGGGCTAGTTTTACTTCACCACGAGATAAAGCATTCAATATTTGTTTTATAACACTTCACCCACAGATTCTGCTTGGTTTTAATATTTAAATTATTTAAATCTGAATACGGTTTAAATAAACCTAAATTTCAATACAAAATTGGTGGAAAATGTGTTTCTCTCTTCCAAAGTAACCCTTCACAAAATGTTTGAACCCAACTCTGCTGCGCGCTCTCTTTGGAACAAAATGCGCTACGCGCACGCCAGCATGCATTTGCACACAAATACCGCGCCGTGGATATAGTACTTTGGTTGCAAATGGTATAGTACTTTGGTTGCTACGGGTATAGTACTTTTGGTCGTGCACAGAAAGATAGTAAAAATAGAAAGTATCATGTGACTCGCTCTTGGCCAATCAAGACACAGAATCTGTGTGTGAGGTGTTATAACAGTGATAATAACATGAAGATTTCTCAGATAGTACATACAGGGTATCCTTAGTCAATTGTGCACTGCATAATAGACCTTATGGTTGCAGACCAGTAAATAAACTGCCATAGACCCCATAATAAACGCACCCACTGCAGAAAGTCAGGTAAAATACTCACAACTCTCTTGAGGTGTTCGAGACACACATCAAATTTAAGCTTATTTCATCATCTTTCATTTTCTGTTGAATTGTTTGGGGTATTCCAATGACTTTTGGGAGAAATTTCCATCCGAAGATGATCACCCCTTTAAGCAGTCCTGAAGCCCATCGTCATTTTGAAAAACGATGTCTACGCTCCATTGCAAAATAGAGTGCTTTTAGAGCCCAATTTCATCCAAATCACGAAAATGCAAGCTCACAGCCCTGTGCACAGCTTCCACCCTTCTTTTTTACAAACCCTCAAGTTCATGGCCCACAAAATGCTCTAATACCGAAGAATTTGAGGGCATGCAAATCGTGATTTGGCCGTCGTAGGCAATTTTGGACCGATTTACTGGCCTGCTTCCTTATGTGTTAAGACAGAGTTAGAGGACAATAGGGTAGGCATGAGTAAACCTTTTGCGCATGCATCATTACAAAAATTAAAGTACATCATTTGTAATTTGTGCATGAGTTCGTTTGAAGCAACAAAAAGGCTCAACAAAAGCTAAAGACAGGTGCTTACCAACTAACCTGATAAAGTTTTAGCTCAGTGAATGCTGTGTATTCTGAAAAAAAACAACAATATTCTAATGGTAACTACATGTATTGGAGTTGTTAATTTAAGTTTTAAATTTGATTTGTCGAGATTGGAATGGAAAGTTCAAGTCTTTTTATTTGTTCTTGATTTTGAAGCGATCTGTGAAATTAAAAGTATGTTTTTGAAGTGCGATGTTTTGATTAAGGTTAAATACATGTACATGTATCCACACAATTCCGAGGGAATGACGATGCACAAGTATATTCTCAGTGGTAAGGTTAGGGTAGACGAAACAACGTAAATCTATATTTTGGACTGACTGGATGAGACATTATTGTGTCCAAGCAAGTACTTTTTCTACAGTGAGTCCAGTGTTTAGTGTTGTTATTTTACAGAGAAGAACTATATAACATTAAATCACTTACGAAAAAAGCTGTGTGTGATGAACAGTTATTTATTATAACTTTGTAAATGATATGGATGCATCGTTAACACAATGTATTCGCTGACAAGCAACTCCAAGCTGTCTGTGTTGATGTTAATTGCCCCCGAATGAAAGTTTGGAGGACAGTGTCTAAATATATAGAAGTATACCTCTTACCGTTTCTTTGTTATTTTGCTTCAACACATTAAGCCATGTGTAGATATTATTTTATTGTTGTGGATTGTTAGATCTTGTCACGAGTCTTCAAATACTTTGTTCCCCTGTACTGTACTCATGTTGATGAGCATGCTAAATATGCCAAGTTGTGCTTCTTGATCATTTGAATTGCAGAAATCGATCAAACAACGAACTTGCAAACCACTTTATGCATTACTTTTATTGACAGGTGAAAAAATAATGATGCCATTTATCCTTCGAACCCAAATGCAAAATTTGGGGTAAATCGTGATTGATTCAAACGTTTTCAGAAATATTTCTCACCACGAACTGATTTATCATAATTTTGAAAGTCACAAATAACATCATTGTAAATTAAAAAAAAACCGAATGTGTCTATTTTAATTTGATTGCAGAACTAATTGATTTAAATTGTATTTTTTTGAAATGAAGGGTGTGATTAAAAGTCATCTAAAATCATTGAAGGTGTTGTGCAATTTGAAAGTTTTTGGATTTCCGAAATATTATTCCAGAAAGATAATACATTGGAAAATATGAACAAATAACAAATAAGTGTAGGTCTACTCTTTACCTACATGTATTTCCCCAAGTATTAGGAGGTATCCGAATGCATGGGGAAAACTGCCGGAGTTGTTTTAGATTTTTTTTTTTTCAGTTGTTACTTCCAAAGGATTGCAGACGCCCAAAAACTGAAAAAGTGGGGTTTTGAAAAGACATTAGGACATTCAATTGAAAAATCATCAGGACATTATTTTTTGAAGAGCACTATTTGATTTTAAAGGGGGGGGGGGACCTAAAATCTCCCCTGCTAGACGGCGGCGGAGGGCGCGTGCTGCTGCCGAAAGCTTCTGAAAAAATGCTGGGTCATCCCCGATATCGTTGAACACTACTCGATCATGTGTTGCGCAAAACGATCGAAGAGGTGCAGGTGTGGATCTGGGGGAGGGGGAGGGGGGGGTCTTCCACCTCCATGGGCGTCGGGACTTTTTCTAGAGGGGGGCAAAAAAAACTTTTCCCAACAATTCTTGTATTTCTCAACAAATTCTCGATTTATCAGTTAAAGAGAGTGGCAGGGACATTTTGCACCCCCCAACTCATAAAATTTACACCACTATGACTTCACGCCTTTTTTTTTTCTTTTCTTTTTTTTTGCTTTTCCGGGGGGGGGGGGGGAAGCGCCCCCCTCCTTTCCCCCTAGCTATGCCCATGCCCAGTTCTGTCCCCAAAAAATGCATGGAATTCCGTAAAAGAAAATGCGAAACACCCCCCCCTTTCTGACACGCTTAAACTGTTTACTGCCACTTTGCACAAAAATACGGACATCGGACGCTTTGTTAGGGGGTATATGCATATTCTGTGATATAGGCCTAGTGTTAATAACCGCTGTAGGATAGGTTTACTTTGTTTGTGTCAGAACAGGGGAGGGGTTCGAACCCCCCCCCCCCCAAAAAAAAATTGCTCAGGATCCGCTCCTGCATGTTACTGTCTGTAAAAAAGCAAGTCAGTAAAAGCCCCATGCAATGAATTTTTTTCCAATTCAATCCTTAATGTACATTCTTGTATTCCACTTCACTTTGTTTTTCATTTTGAATTTCCAGTTTTAAGGGTGGTGGACTTTGTTATCTTGCGTTTTCCCCCTATTTTGCTAATTACTATATTTGTTGGGAATGTTCACAATTAAAGAAACGTTATTTGAAAGATATAAATAAAGTTTATATTACAATGTACATCTTTATTTTTCCCCTGTATAATATGGCGTTTTTACGTCCAATTGGAAATTGCACCAATAATAATGGTGGTCATATTGATCGAACGAAACTTCGTTTTAATTATCAAAAAAAAAAAATCAAAAAGTTATGTGCTAGTCAAGCTTTCAGGGATCGGTCTGAGCCATAACAATGCCCCAGCCGATCCCTTAGTTCTCTTCCGGGGTCTCGGCGTCCCCGACCAATACACACTTCCTTCCCTATCCATCCATATAACCCCGGAGGGCCAGGCACCATGTAAAAGCAAAGAGCTAAGGGAGGCCCCTAAACCTTGATCCTCCGAGTGGACCAAATGCCCTGAACCTGTACGAAGGCGCCAACCTGGAACTCGCGGACAGCAGTGCTTACCGGTTAAGCTAAGGTACTGTTCGTAATTTACGACGGGAAATTAAACATCTTATATAAAGACTGAACGAGTGCGATTAAAACCAAAAAGACACGGACGGGATTCGAACCCGTGCCCCGCGCGATGCGTGGACGGCAAATCTAACCACTAGGCCATCCGGCTTTCTTAGAGTTCTTCTGAAAAATAATAGGCGGAGAAACGTGGCACATTGGTGGGTCCATCTGTTTGGGCTCCATTGACGAAAAGAAGTTGACATTTCGGGCAATAATGAGCCCACTGTTTTCATTTCTTTGGAAAATTGTATACGGCAGCCTCGTTAGTCGTAGGCCTACGTGTGCTAAACGTACTTCTCGTTACGCAACAATGGAAAGTATTATTATGCAGGCCTTTTTTGAAAAAGACATCAGGTGTGCAGGGCGGATCCAGGAATTATGGCGGGGGGGGGGAGGGTTCAGGCCCGTTAGAGATACATGTTTATATTTGATTGTTGCGGACAGGTGGACCTTATTATTATTATAATTGTGATAGATGTACATTTTTTGTGTGCGTCAGAACGTGGGTGGGGAGTTGGCGGGGGGGGGGGGGTTCAAACCTCTCTCAAGGGTTCCGCGCCTGACTTCTACTCTTAGTATTTGGACAGACATAGATTGTCAACTCCCCTTCTACTATTTTAAGATCGTACGGACGTCTTTAAAAAGAAAAGGTTTTTTTACGGATTTGTTTTGACACTGTATATCAGGCCTATATGCATATTCCGTTCGCTGTTCCCAACAGTCCTTCGTCAGCCTGTTATCAAACATTATTTTCGTGAAAAATAATATGAACTAGAAGGTCTCATCCTTAATTTACCAACAAAACAAAAAAACACGACTATTAAAATGTAGACACATTACACCAGGACATGCACCGCATTACACTAGGGGCGCTGTTCATGACACCGATGTGCATAGCGCGCGCGCTTCGCTCGTACCCCCGCCCTGCAGCTTGGGCCCAGGACGCTGGGCCGGGAAGGGCTGGCGAGCTTCACAGAATCTTGTAAAGGACGGTGGGGATGGCATTCTGGGTAACTTATCATGGCCTATATCTAAAGACATAATTAAAGCTTCTGTAGCTGTTTAAAAGGGTGCAGGCTAGTCCGGTTCCCCAGACCCCATTGTCCTTTGGACTTCAAAAATATATTTAGGTGCATGGGCCGGGAAACAGTCTAGGTGCAGGCCAGTAAATCGGCCCGAAATTACCTACGCCGGCCAAATCGCGATTTGCATGCATGCCCTCAAATTCTTCAGTATTTGAGCAAATTGTAGGCCATGAAGTTGAGGGTTCGTAAACAATAAGGGTGGAAGCCGTACACAGGACAGAGAGTTTGTATTTCTGTGCAATTTGGATGAAATTTGGGCCCTAAAAGCGCTCTATTTTGCAATGGAGTGTAGGCACCGTTTTTCAAAAATGGCGATGGACTTCAGGACTATTTCAAGGGGTGATCATATTCGGATGGAAGTTTCTCCCAAAAGTCATCAGAATATCCCAAAAATTGAAAAGAAAAAGGAAGGTGATCAAATAAGCTTTAGTTTTGATGTGTGTCTCGAACACCTTGGAAAGTAATTTGTGAGTATTTCCTAAACTTTCATGAAGTGGGGACATTTATCATTTGGGTCTATGGCAGTTTATTGCAGGCGCTATAGGGGCACTGTCAAAAGCGGACACTCGTGGACACTCTCGGACAGTAGGCGGCGCTCTTCATCCCTTCGGTCTGACGTGCACGCTTTTTTCCCGACAGGCCGATGTCGCCGCCCTGATTTTGCTGCTATCATTCAGCATCCCCGCCTGGCTCGCTCTTAAAATCTGTAACCCGTTGCAATTTGCCACCCTTCAACAGATGCAACATCATGCGTGCAGGGGCGGATCCAGGAATTTTGGCGGTGGGGGGGGGAGCTCATTAAAGTATTTATGTAATGCTAGAAAATTATCAACTCAATTTGAAAATCTATCTCTCAAGATTCCACACCCAAAAGCCACGTATACACCAACTTTGCAAATAAATATAAAAATCTCAAAATGAACGATGAACATCCTTACTTTTTCACCCTGGTACGACTGTCAAAAATATGTCCTATTCTTTATTCTTAATTAACCCTGTGTTTAAACGTTCATATCAGTCGACAAGGCACGACAAATCATTGTATGGGGCGAGTTTCATCAGCTTTGTTCGAGAGGGTAAGATTTAACGCCTTACGAAAAAAAAATACTACCTTTCAGAGCCGAAACAGTACTGCAGGAGACGGCGGCGGAAGGTGCGTGCTGCGGCCGAAAGCTTCTAAAGAAATGCAGGGTCACCTCCGATGTCATTGCACACCAACTCGATCATTGTGTTGCGCAAAACGATCGAGGAGGTGCAGGCGCGGATCCGGGTGGGGGTGTTTGGGGGTCAAAACCCCCCAGCTCTATCCCCCCCCCCCCAAAAAAAAAATAGAAATCCATTGAAAAGAATGCACCCCCCCCCCCCCCCCCCCAACGGCTCTGATACGCAAAAACTGTTTACTGGTAATAATGTCCGCTTTGCACAGAATACGGACATTGGCAGCTTTGTTAGGGGGTATATTCTGTGATATAGTGTTAAGAATCGTCGGATTTGAACAGCGCCCCCATTGAAAGTATGGTACATTGCACACCAACTCGATCATGTGTTGGGCAAACGATCGAGGAGGTGCAGGCACGGATCCAGGGGGGTGTTTGGGGGTCAACCCCACCCCCAGCTCTATCCACAAAAAACTATAGAAATACATGCAAAATGCGACCCCACCCCTGCTCTGACACGCGAAAACTGTTTGCTTGTAATAATGTCCGCTTTGCACAAAAATACGGACATCGGCAGCTTTGTTAGGGGTGTATGCACATTCTGTGAAATAGGCCTAGTGTTAATTATCATCAGATTTGAACAGCGCCCCCATTGAAGGTATAGTGCGATCTCCCCCCCCCCCTTACCACCTTTTGATTTTCGGAGGCCAAGTGTCATTGCACACTACTCGATCATGTGTTGCGCAATACGATCGAGGAGGTGCAGGCGCGGATCTGGGGGAGGGGGAGGGGGAGGTACCCACCTCCATGGGCGTCGCCAGGACTTTTTCTAACCGGGGGGGGGGGCAAAAAAATGTTTCCCAAAAAAATTCTTGTATTTCTCAACAAATTCTCGATTTATCAGTTAAAGAGGAAGGGCAGGGGTTTTTCATAAAAATTTGCCAAAATTTGATTTTTTTTTAAAAAAAATATTTATGTCCCTAAATCGAGTCGAAATGCATTCCAGGGTCCCTTAGGGGTCCTTCCAGGAAGTTTGGAGCAATTTCATTTTTGGAAGAAAATTTACAAAAATTGCAAGAGGTTAGCTTTACAGTTTTCAAAAAAAATGGCTAAAATATGAATTTATTTTTAATGATATATCTGTCCCTAAATCGAGTTGGAATGTGCTCGAGGTTCCTTAAGAGTCTTTCCTGGACGTTTGAAGCAATTTCATTTTTCGACCAAAATTGACAAAAACTGCAAGGGGTTAGCCTAACATTTTTCATAAAAAAATAGCTAAAATATGATTTTCTTTTTAATGATATATCTGTCGCTAAATCAAGTTGGAATGTGTTCCAGGGGCATCTAGGAGTCTTTCCAGGACGTTTGGAGCAATTTCATTTTTCGACCAAAATTGACTAAAATTGCAAGGGTCAGCCTTGCATTTTTCATAACAATTGGCTAAAATATAAATTTCTTTTTTAATAATATATATGTCCCTAAATCGAGTCGGAATGCGTTCCAGGGTCCCTTAGGGGTCCTTCCAGGAAGTTTGGAGCAATTTCATTTTTTTAACGATAATTGACAAAAATTGCAAGGGGTTAACCTTACATTTTTCACAAAATTTGGCTAAAATATGAATTTCTTTTTAATGCTATGTCTGTCCCTAAATCGAGTGGAAATGTGTTCTAGGGTCCCTTAGGAGTCTTTCCAGGGAGTTGGGAGCATTTTCCTTTTTTGACCAAAAATTGACAAACATTGCAAGGTGTTAGCCTTACATTTTTTTTTTTATAAATTTGGCTAAAATATGAATTTCTTTTTTTTAATGATATATATGTCCCTAAATCGAAATGGAATTTGTTCCAGGGTCCCTTAGGAGTCTTTCCAGGAAGTTTGGAGCAATTTCAATTTTTGACGAAAATTGACACAAATTGCAAGGGGTTAGGCTAGCATTTTTCATAAAAATGGGCTAAAATATAAATTTCTTTTTTAATAATATATATGTCCCTAAATCGAGTCGGAATGCGTTCCAGGGTCCCTTAGGGGTCCTTCCAGGACGTTTGGAGCAATTTCAATTTTTGACGAAAATTGCCTTGCATTTTTCATAAAAATTGGCTAAAATATAGATTTCTTTTTTAATAATATATATGTCCCTAAATCGAGTCGGAATGCGTTCTAGGGTCCCTTAGGGGTCCTTCCAGGAAGTTTGGAGCAATTTCATTTTTTGTACGATAATTGACAAAAATTGCAAGGGGTTAACCCTACATTTTTCACAAAATTTGGCTAAAATATGAATTTCTTTTTAATGCTATGTCTGTCCCTAAATCGAGTGGAAATGTGTTCTAGGGTCCCTTAGGAGTCTTTCCAGGGAGTTGGGAGCATTTTCCTTTTTTGACCAAAATTGACAAACATTGCAAGGTGTTAGCCTTACATTTTTTTTCATAAATTTGGCTAAAATATGAATTTCTTTTTTTTAATGACATATCTGTCCCTAAATCGAAATGGAATTTGTTCCAGGGTCCCTTAGGAGTCTTTCCAGGAAGTTTGGAGCAATTTCAATTTTTGACGAAAATTGACACAAATTGCAAGGGGTTAGCCTAGCATTTTTCATAAAAATTGGCTAAAATATAAATTTCTTTTTTAATAATATATATGTCCCTAAATCGAGTCGGAATGCGTTCCAGGGTCCCTTAGGGGTCCTTCCAGGAAGTTTGGAGCAATTTCAATTTTTGACGAAAATTGACAAAAAATGCAAGGGGTTAGCCTTGCATTTTTCATAAAAATTGGCTAAAATATAAATTGCTTTTTTAATAATATATATGTCCCTAAATCGAGTCGGAATGCGTTCCAGGGTCCCTTAGGGGTCCTTCCAGGAAGTTTGGAGCAATTTCATTTTTTTTACGATAATTGACAAAAATTGCACGGGGTTAACCTTACATTTTTCACAAAATTTGGCTAAAATATGAATTTCTTTTTAATGCTATGTCTGTCCCTAAATCGAGTGGAAATGTGTTCTAGGGTCCCTTAGGAGTCTTTCCGGGAAGTTGGGAGCATTTTCCTTTTTTGACCAAAATTGACAAACATTGCAAGGTGTTAGCCTTACATTTTTTTTTATAAATTTGGCTAAAATATGAATTTCTCTTTTTTAATGATATATCTGTCCCTAAATCGAAATGGAATTTGTTCCAGGGTCCCTTAGGAGTCTTTCCAGGAAGTTTGGAGCAATTTCAATTTTTGACGAAAATTGACACAAATTGCAAGGGGTTAGCCTAGCATTTTTCATAAAAATTGGCTAAAATATAAATTTCTTTTTTAATAATATATATGTCCCTAAATCGAGTCGGAATGCGTTCCAGGGTCCCTTAGGGGTCCTTCCAGGAAGTTTGGAGCAATTTCAATTTTTGACGAAAATTGACAAAAAATGCAAGGGATTAGCCTTGCATTTTTCATAAAAATTGGCTAAAATATAGATTTCTTTTTAAATAATATATATGTCCCTAAATCGAGTCGGAATGCGTTCCAGGGTCCCTTAGGGGTCCTTCCAGGAAGTTTGGAGCAATTTTATTTTTTTTACGATAATTGACAAAAATTGCAAGGGGTTAACCCTACATTTTTCACAAAATTTGGCTAAAATATGAATTTCTTTTTAATGTTATGTCTGTCCCTAAATCGAGTGGAAATGATTGTGTTCTAGGGTCCCTTAGGAGTCTTTCCAGGGAGTTGGGAGCATTTTCCTTTTTTTGACCAAAATTGACAAACATTGCAAGGTGTTAGCCTTACATTTTTTTTTTCATGAATTTGGCTAAAATATGAATTTCTTTTTTTTTAATGATATATCTGTCCCTAAATCGAAATGGAATTTGTTCCAGGGTCCCTTAGGAGTCTTTCCAGGAAGTTTGGAGCAATTTCAATTTTTGACGAAAATTGACACAAATTGCAAGGTGTTAGCCTAGCATTTTTCATAAAAATTGGCTAAAATATAAATTTCTTTTTTAATAATATATATGTCCCTTAATCGAGTCGGAATGCGTTCCAGGGTCCCTTAGGGGTCCTTCCAGGAAGTTTGGAGCAATTTCAATTTTTGACGAAAATTGACAAAAAATGCAAGGGGTTAGCCTTGCATTTTTCATAAAAATTGGCTAAAATATAAATTGCTTTTTTAATAATATATATGTCCCTAAATCGAGTCGGAATGCGTTCCAGGGTCCCTTAGGGGTCCTTCCAGGAAGTTTGGAGCAATTTCATTTTTTGTACGATAATTGACAAAAATTGCAAGGGGTTAACCTTACATTTTTCACAAAATTTGGCTAAAATATGAATTTCTTTTTAATGCTATGTCTGTCCCTAAATCGAGTGGAAATGTGTTCCAGGGTCCCTTAGGAGTCTTTCCGGGAAGTTGGGAGCATTTTCCTTTTTTGACCAAAATTGACAAACATTGCAAGGTGTTAGCCTTACGTTTTTTTTTATAAATTTGGCTAAAATATGAATTTCTTTTTTTTAATGATATATCTGTCCCTAAATCGAAATGGAATTTGTTCCAGGGTCCCTTAGGAGTCTTTCCAGGAAGTTTGGAGCAATTTCAATTTTTGACGAAAATTGACACAAATTGCAAGGGGTTAGCCTAGCATTTTTCATAAAAATTGGCTAAAATATAAATTTCTTTTTTAATAATATATATGTCCCTAAATTGAGTCGGAATGCGTTCCAGGGTCCCTTAGGGGTCCTTCCAGGACGTTTGGAGCAATTTCAATTTTTGACGAAAATTGACAAAAAATGCAAGGGATTAGCCTTGCATTTTTCATAAAAATTGGCTAAAATATAGATTTCTTTTTAAATAATATATATGTCCCTAAATCGAGTCGGAATGCGTTCCAGGGTCCCTTAGGAGTCCTTCCAGGAAGTTTGGAGCAATTTTATTTTTTTTACGATAATTGACAAAAATTGCAAGGGGTTAACCCTACATTTTTCACAAAATTTGGCTAAAATATGAATTTCTTTTTAATGCTATGTCTGTCCCTAAATCGAGTGGAAATGATTGTGTTCTAGGGTCCCTTAGGAGCCTTTCCAGGGAGTTGGGAGCATTTTCCTTTTTTTGACCAAAATTGACAAACATTGCAAGGTGTTAGCCTTACATTTTTTTTTTCATGAATTTGGCTAAAATATGAATTTCTTTTTTTTTTAATGATATATCTGTCCCTAAATCGAAATGGAATTTGTTCCAGGGTCCCTTAGGAGTCTTTCCAGGAAGTTTGGAGCAATTTCAATTTTTGACGAAAATTGACACAAATTGCAAGGGGTTAGCCTAGCATTTTTCATAAAAATTGGCTAAAATATAAATTTCTTTTTTAATAATATATATGTCCCTTAATCGAGTCGGAATGCGTTCCAGGGTCCCTTAGGGGTCCTTCCAGGAAGTTTGGAGCAATTTCAATTTTTGACGAAAATTGACAAAAAATGCAAGGGATTAGCCTTGCATTTTTCATAAAAATTGGCTAAAATATAAATTTCTTTTTTAATAATATATATGTCCCTAAATCGAGTCGGAATGCGTTCCAGGGTCCCTTAGGGGTCCTTCCAGGAAGTTTGGAGCAATTTCATTTTTTGACGATAATTGACAAAAAATGCAAGGGGTTAGCCTTACATTTTTTCACGAAATTTGGCTAAAATATGAATTTCTTTTTAATGATATATCTGTCCCTAAATCGAGTGGAAATGTGTTCCAGGGTCCCTTAGGAGTCTTTCCGGGAAGTTGGGAGCATTTTCCTTTTTTGACCAAAATTGACAAACATTGCAAGGTGTTAGCCTTACATTTTTTTTTATAAATTTGGCTAAAATATGAATTTCTTTTTTTTAATGATATATCTGTCCCTAAATCGAAATGGAATTTGTTCCAGGGTCCCTTAGGAGTCTTTCCAGGAAGTTTGGAGCAATTTCAATTTTTGACGAAAATTGACACAAATTGCAAGGGTTAGCCTAGCATTTTTCATAAAAATTGGCTAAAATATAAATTTCTTTTTTAATAATATATATGTCCCTAAATCGAGTCGGAATGCGTTCCAGGGTCCCTTAGGGGTCCTTCCAGAAAGTTTGGAACAATTTCATTTTTTGACGATAAATGACAAAAATTGCAAGGGGTTAACCTAACATTTTTCACAAAATTTGGCTAAAATATGAATTTCTTTTTAATGATATATCTGTCCCTAAATCGAGATGGAATGTGTTCGAGGGTTTAATAAGAGTCTTTCCAGGAAGTTTGGAGCATTTTTATTTTTGGAAGAAAATTGACAAAAATAGCAAGGGGTTAGTTAGCCTTACAGGAGACGGCAGCGGAAGGCACGTGCTGCTGCCGAAAGCTTCTCAAGAAATGCATGGTCACCTCTGATGTCATTGCACACCAACTCGATCATTGTGTTGCGTAAAACGATCGAGGAGGTGCAGGCGCGGATCCGGGTGGGGGTGTTTGGGGGTCAAAACCCCCAGCTCTATTCCCCCCCCCCGCCCCCCAAAAATAGAAATCCACGGAAAAGAATGCAAACACCCCCCCCCCCGGCTATGACACGCAAAAACTGTTTACTGGTAATAATGTCGGCTTTGCACAAAAATACGGACATCGGCAGCTTTGTTAGGGGTATAATCTGTGATATAGTGTTAAGAATCGTCGGATTTGAACAGGGCCCCCATTGAAAGTATGGTACATTGCACACCAACTCGATCATGTGTTGGGCAAAACGATCGAGGAGGTGCAGGCACGGATCCAGGGGGTGTTTGGGGGTCAACCCCACCCCAGCTCTATCCCCCTAAAAAAAACATGCAATCCATGCAAAAAATGCGACCCCACCCCTGCTCTGACACGCAAAAACTGTTTACTGGTAATAATGTCTGCTTTGCACAAAATACGGACATCTGCAGCTTTGCTATGGGGTATATATATATATTCTGTGATAAAGTGTTAATAATTGTAGGATTTGAACAGCGTCTCCATTAAAAGTATGGTACGAGCACCTCAACCCCCCACCCCCTTCACTACCTTTTGATTTTCGGAGGCCAAGTGTCCGGAGAAAAAAACCGTCTACATCTCAGATGTTTGTGCCGATGAACCCACCCCCCCCCACCCCCCTCCCCCCGCGAAAATTCCTGGATCTGCCCGGTTTGGTGTTTAGCATTAGGCATGGGGGGGGGGGGGGGTTCAGGTCCGTCAGAATATCATCAGGCCCGTCAAATACATAAAAAGCGCTGCAGAGTAGTTTAACTTTTTTGTGTCAAAACAGGGGAGGGGTTTCCCCCCCCCCAAAAAAAATATTAAAACAAATCTGTGAATAGGCGCCTGCATGTAACTGACAGTAAAAAGCAAGTCCGTAAAAGCCCCATGTAATAATTTTTTTTCCAATTCAATCCTCAATGTACATTCTTGTATTCCACTGGATTTTGTTTTTCATTTAGTATTTCCAGTTGTAAGGGAGATGGGCTTTGTTTTCTTGCGTTTTCTACGAAAGCCCGTTAGTGCCCCCCAAAAAATGTGTGTGTAATTGTTTGTTGGCTTTTTATTTTTGGGGGGGGTTAATTTTTTTTTTTTTAAATTTTTGGGGTTTTTGTTTTTATTTTTTTTTTTACCTACCTGCCGTCAGCGGCGCCCTTCCCCTGAGATGCCACCCCTACACGTGACTTACCAGCTGTCTTGTCGCATGGGGTAATAAAGTAATGCCTAATCAAATGGAGACTCCGTGTGTCCGGAGCCGCGGCAGCCATGATGTCTGCCGGAAATTTGAAGGGGGAATGAAAAAAAACAAAAACAAAAAAAAACATATAAATAGATATTAAAACAAAAAAAATAAAAAAATTTAAAAAAAAATCCTTAAAAAAAAACTTTCCCCAAAAAAAATCCCCCAAAAAACAACAACCCTCTAAAAAAAAATAAAAAAAAACAATAAATAAATCAAACAGTTTCTAAAAATAGACTGGGGGACTGTACATCTGCCGAGCAGATGTAAATATCAAACTAAACCAAAGTATAAAAGATAGAGGATCTAAAAATAGACTGGGGGGCCTGTATGAAACCATGGACCCAGAAACGGCCCCATGTAATAATTTTTTTTCCAATTCAATCCTCAATGTACATTCTTGTATTCCACTGGATTTTGTTTTTCATTTAGTATTTCCAGTTGTAAGGGAGATGGGCTTTGTTTTCTTGCGTTTTCTACGAAAGCCCGTTAGTGCCCCCCAAAAAAATGTGTGTGTAATTGTTTGTTGGCTTTTTATTTTGGGGGGGGGTTAATTTTTTTTTTTTTTAATTTTTGGGGTTTTTTTAATATTTTTTTTTTTACCTACCTGCCGTCAGCGGCGCCCTTCCCCTGAGATGCCACCCTTACACGTGACTGACCAGCTGTCTTGTCGCATGGGGTAATGTAATGTCTAATCAAATGGAACTCCGTGTGTCCGGAGCCGCGGCAGCCATGATGTCTGCCGGAAATTTGAAGGGGGGAATGAAAAAAAACACAAAAAAAAACATATAAATAGATATTAAAACAAAAAATAAAAAAATTAAAAAAAAATCCTTAAAAAAAACCTTTCCCCCAAAAAAATCCCCCAAAAAACAAAAAACCCTCTAAAAAAAATTAAAAAAAAATCAATCAATCAAACAGTTTCTAAAAATAGACTGGGGGACTGTACATCTGCCGAGCAGATGTAAATATCAAACTAAACCAAAGTATAAAAGATAGAGGATCTAAAAATAGACTGGGGGGCCTGTATGAAACCATGGACCCAGAAACGGCACTTCCGCTATGGCCTGAAATCATACTTGTATATTATGGACAAGAAGTACGGCAATGCCCTGGTACCAAACCTTCGTTTTGTAAAGTTTTAAAAAAAACATTCAAAAAAAAAAAATTCAAAAAAAACCAACAAATTCACGAAAAAATAAAAATAAATAAAATTTCCAAAAAAAAATAATTCCCCCGCCCAAAATGTTGGCACTGATGGGCTTTCGTAGTTTCCCCCTATTTTGCAAATTACTGTATTTGTTGGGAATGTTCACAATTAAAAAAACGTTATTTGAAAAATGTAAATAATGTTATATATTACAGTGTACATCTTTATTTTTCCACGGTATAACATCGCGTTTCTTACGTCAATTGGAAATTGCGCCATTAATAATGGTAGTCATATTGATCGAACCAAACACCGTTTTAATTATAGTCAATTATGATTCATTGATTCCGTGACATAGACCTCTGCAACGTATTCAAAGCTACCGTACATCTGCCGAGCAGATGTAAATATCAAACTAAACCAAAGTATAAAAGATAGCGGATAAAAAAAAATCAAAAAGTTATGTGCTAGTCAAGCTTTCAGGGATCGGTCTGAGCCATAACAATGCCCCAGCCGATCCCTTAGTTCTCTTCCGGGGTCTCGGCGTCCCCGACCAATACACACTTCCTTCCCTATCTATCCATATAACCCCGGAGGGCCAGGCACCATGTAAAAGCAAAGAGCTAAGGGAGGAACAGGGCGGCCCCTAAACCTTGATCCTCCGAGTGGACCAAATGCCCTGAACCTGTACGAAGGCGCCAACCTGGAACTCGCGGACAGTACCAGCAGCAGTGCTTACCGGTTAAGCTAAGGTACTGTTGGTAATTTACGACGGGAAATTAAACATCTTATATAAAGACTGAACGAGTGCGATTAAAACCAAAAAGACACCGACGGGATTCGAACCCGTGCCCCGCGCGATGCGTGGACGGCGAATCTAACCACTAGGCCATCCGGCTTTCTTAGAGTTCTTCTCAAAAATAATAGGCGGAGAAACGTGGCACATTGGTGGGTCCATCTGTTTGGGCTCCATTGACGAAAAGAAGTTGACATTTCGGGCAATAATGAGCCCACTGTTTTCATTTCTTTGGAAAATTGTATACGGCAGCCTCGTTAGTCGTAGGCCTACGTGTGCTAAACGTACTTCTCGTTACGCAACAATGGAAACTATTATTATGCAGGCCTTTTTTGAAAAAGACATCAGGCGTGCAGGGGCGGATCCAGGAATTTTTGGCGGGGGGAGGGAGGGTTCAGGCCCGTTAGAGATACATGTTTATATTCGATTGTTGCGGACAGGTGGACCTTATTATTAATATAATTGTGATAGATGTACATTTTTTGTGTGCGTCAGAACGTGGGCGGGGAGTTGGCGGCGGGGGGGGGGGGGTCAAACCTCTCTCAAGGGTTCCGCGCCTGACTTCTACTCTTTGTATTTGGACAGACATAGATTGTCAACTCCCCTACTACTATTTTAAGATCGTACGGACGTCTTTAAAAAAAAAAGTTTTTTTACGGATTTGTTTGTTAACACTGTATATCAGGCCTATATGCATATTCCGTTCGCTGTTCCCAACAGTCCTTCGCCAGCCTGTTATCAAACATTATTTTCGTGAAAAATAATATGAACTAGAAGGTCTCATCCTTAATTTACCAAAAAAAAAAAAAAAAACACGACTATTAAAATGTAAACACATTACACCAGGACATGCACCGCATTACACTAGGGGCGCTGTTCATGACACCGATGTGCATAGCGCGCGCGCTTCGCTCGTACCCTCGCCCTGCAGCTTGGGCCTAGGACGCTGGGCCAGGAAGGGCTGGCGAGCTTCACAGAATCTTGTAAAGGACGGTGGGGATGGCATTCTGGGTAACTTATCATGGCCTATATCTAAAGACATAATTAAAGCTTCTGTAGCTGTTTAAAAGGGTGCAGGCTAGTCCGGTTCCCCAGACCCCATTGTCCTTTGGACTTCAAAAATATATTTAGGTGCATGGGCCGGGAAACAGTCTAGGTGCAGGCCAGTAAATCGGCCCGAAATTACCTACGCCGGCCAAATCGCGATTTGTATGCATGCCCTCAAATTCTTCAGTATTTGAGCAAATTGTAGGCCATGAAGTAAGCGCTCTATTTTGCAATGGAGTGTAGGCACCGTTTTTCAAAAATGGCGATGGACTTCAGGACTATTTCAAGGGGTGATCATATTCGGATGGAAGTTTCTCCCAAAAGTCATCAGAATACCCCAAAAATTGGAAAGAAAAAGGAAGGTGATCAAATAAGCTTCAGTTTTGATGTGTGTCTCGAACACCTTGGAAAGTATATTGTGAGTATTTCCCAAACTTTCTGAAGTGGGGGCATTTACCATTGGGGTCTATGGCAGTTTATTGCAGGCCCTGTAGGGGCACTGTCAAAAGCGGACCCTCATGGACACTCTTGGACAGAAGGCGGCGCTCTTCATCCCTGCGGTCTGACGTGCACGCTTTTTCCCCGACAGGCCGATGTCGCCACCCTGATTTTGCTGCTATCATTCAGCGTCCCCGCCTGGCTCGCTCTTAAAATCTGTAGCCCGTTGCAATTTGCCACCCTTCAACAGATGCAACATCATGCATGCAGGGGCGGATCCACTAATTTTGGCGGGGGGGGGGAGCTCATTAAAGTAATGTAATGCTAGAAAATTATCAACTCAATTTGAAAAACTATCTCTCAAGATTCCACACCCAAAAGCCACGTATACACCAACTTTGCAAATAAATATAAAAATCTCAAAATGTCCGATGAACATCCTTACTTTTTCACTCTGATACGACATGTCAAAAATATGTCCTATTCTTTATTCTTAATTAACCCTGTTGTTTATCAATGGAATTAAACTAAATCGTTCATATCATGTCGACAAGGCACGACAAATCATTGTATGGGGCGAGTTTCATCAGCTTTGTTCGAGAGGGTAAGATTTAAAGCCTTACGAAAAAAATACTACCTTTCAGAGCCGAAACGGCACTGCAGGAGACGGCGGCGGAAGGTGCGTGCTGCTGCCGAAAGCTTCTAAAGAAATGCAGGGTCACCTCCGATGTCATTGCACACCAACTCGATCATTGTGTTGCGCAAAACGATCAAGGAGGTGCAGGCGCGGATCCGGGTGGGGGTGTTTGGGGGTCAAAACCCCCCAGCTCTATCCCCCCCCCCCCCCAAAAAAAATAGAAATCCATTGAAAAGAATGCACTTCCCCGCCCCCACGGCTCTGATACGCAAAAACTGTTTACTGGTAATAATGTCCGCTTTGCACAGAATACGGACATTGGCAGCTTTGTTAGGGGGTATATTCTGTGATATAGTGTTAAGAATCGTCGGATTTGAACAGCGCCCCCATTGAAAGTATGGTACATTGCACACCAACTCGATCATGTGTTGGGCAAAACGATCGAGGAGGTGCAGGCACAGGGGGGCGTTTGGGGGTCAACCCCACCCCCAGCTCTATCCACAAAAAAACTATAGAAATACATGCAAAAAATGCGATACCACCCCTGCTCTGACACGCGAAAACTGTTTGCTTGTAATAATGTCCGCTTTGCACAAAAATATGGACATCGGCAGCTTTGTTAGGGGTGTCAGATTTGAACAGCGCCCCCATTGAAAGTATAGTGCGATCCCCCCCCCCCCCCCCCTACCATCTTTTGATTTTCGGAGGCCAAGTGTCATTGCACACTATTCGATCATGTGTTGCGCAATACGATCGAGGAGGTGCAGGCGCAGATCTGGGGGAGGGGGGGGGGGTACCCACCTCCATGGGCGTCGCCAGGACTTTTTCTAATGGGGGGGGGGGGCAAAAAAATGTTTCCCAAAAAATTCTTGTATTTCTCAACAAATTCTCGTTTTATCAGTTAAGGAGGGCAGGGGTTTTTCATAAAAATTTGCCAAAATATGAATTTTTTAAAAAATTATTTATGTCCCTAAATCGAGTCGAAATGCGGTCCAGGGTCCCTTAGGGGTCCTTCCAGGAAGTTTGGAGCAATTTCATTTTTGGAAGAAAATTGACAAAAATTGCAAGAGGTTAGCCTTACAGTTTTCATAAAAATTGGCTAAAATATGAATTTCTTTTTAATGATATATCTGTCCCTAAATCGAGTTGGAATGTGTTCTAGGGTTCCTTAAGAGTCTTTCCAGGACGTTTGAAGCAATTTCATTTTTCGACCAAAATTGACAAAAATTGCAAGGGGTTAGCCTAACATTTTTCATAAAAAATAGCTAAAATATGATTTTCTTTTTAATGATATATCTGTCGCTAAATAAAGTTGGAATGTGTTCCAGGAGCATTTAGGAGTCTTTCCAGGACGTTTGGAGCAATTTCGTTTTCGACCACAATTGACAAAAAGTGCAAGGGGTTAGCCTTGCATTTTTCATAAAAATTAGCTAAAATATAAATTTCTTTTTTAATGATATATCTGTCCCTAAATCGAGTCGGAATGCGTTCCAGGGTCCCTTAGGGGTCCTTCCAGGAAGTTTGGAGCAATTTCATTTTCGGACGAAAATTTACAAGAAGTGCAAGGGGTTAGCCTTGCATTTTTCATAAAAATTAGCTAAAATATAAATTTCTTTTTTAATGATATATCTGTCCCTTAATCGAGTCGGAATGCGTTCCAGGGTCCCTTAGGGGTCCTTCCAGGAAGTTTGGAACAATTTCATTTTTGGACGAAAATTTACAAAAATTGCAAGAGGTTAGCGTACAGTTTTCATAAAAATTGGCTAAAATATGAATTTCTTTTTAATGATATATCTGTCCCTAAATCGAGTTGGAATGTGTTCTAGGGTTCCTTAAAAGTCTTTCCAGGACGTTTGAAGCAATTTCATTTTTCGACCAAAATTGACAAAAATTGCAAGGGGTTAGCCTAACATTTTTCATAAAAAATAGCTAAAATATGATTTTCTTTTTAATGATATATCTGTCGCTAAATAAAGTTGGAATGTGTTCCAGGGGCATTTAGGAGTCTTTCCAGGACGTTTGGAGCAATTTCGTTTTCGACCACAATTGACAAAAAGTGCAAGGGGTTAGCCTTGCATTTTTCATAAAAATTAGCTAAAATATAAATTTCTTTTTTAATGATATATCTGTCCCTAAATCGAGTCGGAATGCGTTCCAGGGTCCCTTAGGGGTCCTTCCAGGAAGTTTGGAGCAATTTCATTTTTGGACGAAAATTTACAAAAATTGCAAGGTGTTAGCCTTACAGTTTTCATAAAAATTGGCTAAAATATGAATTTCTTTTTAATGATATATCTGTCCCTAAATCGAGTTGGAATGTGTTCTAGGGTTCCTTAAAAGTCTTTCCAGGACGTTTGAAGCAATTTCATTTTTCGACCAAAATTGACAAAAATTGCAAGGGGTTAGCCTAACATTTTTCATAAAAAATAGCTAAAATATGATTTTCTTTTTAATGATATATCTGTCGCTAAATAAAGTTGGAATGTGTTCCAGGGGCATTTAGGAGTCTTTCCAGGACGTTTGGAGCAATTTCGTTTTCGACCAAAATTGACAAAAAGTGCAAGGGGTTAGCCTTGCATTTTTCATAAAAATTAGCTAAAATATAAATTTCTTTTTTAATGATATATCTGTCCCTAAATCGAGTCGGAATGCGTTACAGGGTCCCTTAGGGGTCCTTCCAGGAAGTTTGGAACAATTTCATTTTTGGACGAAAATTTACAAAAATTGCAAGGTGTTAGCGTACAGTTTTCATAAAAATTGGCTAAAATATGAATTTCTTTTTAATGATATATCTGTCCCTAAATCGAGTTGGAATGTGTTCTAGGGTTCCTTAAAAGTCTTTCCAGGACGTTTGAAGCAATTTTATTTTTCGACCAAAATTGACAAAAATTGCAAGGGGTTAGCCTAACATTTTTCATAAAAAAATAGCTAAAATATGATTTTCTTTTTAATGATATATCTGTCGCTAAATAAAGTTGGAATGTGTTCCAGGGGCATTTAGGAGTCTTTCCAGGACGTTTGGAGCAATTTCGTTTTCGACCACAATTGACAAAAAGTGCAAGGGGTTAGCCTTGCATTTTTCATAACAATTAGCTAAAATATAAATTTCTTTTTTAATGATATATCTGTCCCTAAATCGAGTCGGAATGCGTTCCAGGGTCCCTTAGGGGTCCTTCCAGGAAGTTTGGAGCAATTTCATTTTCGGACGAAAATTTACAAAAATTGCAAGGTGTTAGCGTACAGTTTTCATAAAAATTGGCTAAAATATGAATTTCTTTTTAATGATATATCTGTCCCTAAATCGAGTTGGAATGTGTTCTAGGGTTCCTTAAAAGTCTTTCCAGGACGTTTGAAGCAATTTCATTTTTCGACCAAAATTGACAAAAATTGCAAGGGGTTAGCCTAACATTTTTCATAAAAAAATAGCTAAAATATGATTTTCTTTTTAATGATATATCTGTCGCTAAATAAAGTTGGAATGTGTTCCAGGGGCATTTAGGAGTCTTTCCAGGACGTTTGGAGCAATTTCGTTTTCGACCAAAATTGACAAAAAGTGCAAGGGGTTAGCCTTGCATTTTTCATAAAAATTAGCTAAAATATAAATTTCTTTTTTAATGATATATCTGTCCCTAAATCGAGTCGGAATGCGTTACAGGGTCCCTTAGGGGTCCTTCCAGGAAGTTTGGAACAATTTCATTTTTGGACGAAAATTTACAAAAATTGCAAGAGGTAAGCGTACAGTTTTCATAAAAATTGGCTAAAATATGAATTTCTTTTTAATGATATATCTGTCCCTAAATCGAGTTGGAATGTGTTCTAGGGTTCCTTAAAAGTCTTTCCAGGACGTTTGAAGCAATTTTATTTTTCGACCAAAATTGACAAAAATTGCAAGGGGTTAGCCTAACATTTTTCATAAAAAAATAGCTAAAATATGATTTTCTTTTTAATGATATATCTGTCGCTAAATAAAGTTGGAATGTGTTCCAGGGGCATTTAGGAGTCTTTCCAGGACGTTTGGAGCAATTTCGTTTTCGACCACAATTGACAAAAAGTGCAAGGGGTTAGCCTTGCATTTTTCATAACAATTAGCTAAAATATAAATTTCTTTTTTAATGATATATCTGTCCCTAAATCGAGTCGGAATGCGTTCCAGGGTCCCTTAGGGGTCCTTCCAGGAAGTTTGGAGCAATTTCATTTTCGGACGAAAATTTACAAAAATTGCAAGGGGTTAGCCTTACAGTTTTCATAAAAATTGGCTAAAATATGAATTTCTTTTTAATGATATATCTGTCCCTAAATCGAGTTGGAATGTGTTCTAGGGTTCCTTAAAAGTCTTTCCAGGACGTTTGAAGCAATTTTATTTTTCGACCAAAATTGACAAAAATTGCAAGGGGTTAGCCTAACATTTTTCATAAAAAAATAGCTAAAATATGATTTTCTTTTTAATGATATATCTGTCGCTAAATAAAGTTGGAATGTGTTCCAGGGGCATTTAGGAGTCTTTCCAGGACGTTTGGAGCAATTTCGTTTTCGACCACAATTGACAAAAAGTGCAAGGGGTTAGCCTTGCATTTTTCATAACAATTAGCTAAAATATAAATTTCTTTTTTAATGATATATCTGTCCCTAAATCGAGTCGGAATGCGTTCCAGGGTCCCTTAGGGGTCCTTCCAGGAAGTTTGGAGCAATTTCATTTTCGGACGAAAATTTACAAAAATTGCAAGGGGTTAGCCTTACAGTTTTCATAAAAATTGGCTAAAATATGAATTTCTTTTTAATGATATATCTGTCCCTAAATCGAGTTGGAATGTGTTCTAGGGTTCCTTAAAAGTCTTTCCAGGACGTTTGAAGCAATTTCATTTTTCGACCAAAATTGACAAAAATTGCAAGGGGTTAGCCTAACATTTTTCATAAAAAATAGCTAAAATATGATTTTCTTTTTAATGATATATCTGTCGCTAAATAAAGTTGGAATGTGTTCCAGGGGCATTTAGGAGTCTTTCCAGGACGTTTGGAGCAATTTCGTTTTCGACCAAAATTGACAAAAAGTGCAAGGGGTTAGCCTTGCATTTTTCATAAAAATTAGCTAAAATATAAATTTCTTTTTTAATGATATATCTGTCCCTAAATCGAGTCGGAATGCGTTCCAGGGTCCCTTAGGGGTCCTTCCAGGAAGTTTGGAACAATTTCATTTTTGGACGAAAATTTACAAAAAATGCAAGAGGTTAGCGTACAGTTTTCATAAAAATTGGCTAAAATATGAATTTCTTTTTAATGATATATCTGTCCCTAAATCGAGTTGGAATGTGTTCCAGGGGCATTTAGGAGTCTTTCCGGGACGTTTGGAGCAATTTCATTTTTCGACCAAAATTGACAAAAAGTGCAAGGGGTTAGCCTTGCATTTGTCATAAAAATTAGCTAAAATATAAATTTCTTTTTTAATGATATATCTGTCCCTAAATCGAGTCGGAATGCGTTCCAGGGTCCCTTAGGGGTCCTTCCAGGACGTTTGGAGCAATTTCATTTTTGGACGATATTTGAAAAAAAATTGCAAGGGGTTAACCTTACGTTTTTCACAAAATTTGGCTAAAATATGAATTTCTTTTTAATGATATATCTGTCCCTAAATCGAGTGGAAATGTGTTCTAGGGTCCCTTAGGAGTCTTTCCAGGAAGTTGGGAGCATTTTCCTTTTTTGACCAAAATTGACAAACATTGCAAGGTGTTAGCCTTACATTTTTTTAATAAATTTGGCTAAATATGAATTTCTTTTTTTAATGATATATCTGTCCCTAAATCGAAATGGAATGTGTTCCAGGGTCCCTTAGGAGTCTTTCCAGGAAGTTTGAAGCAATTTCAATTTTTGACAAAAATTGACAAAAATTGCAAGAGGTTAGCCTTACAGTTTTCATGAAAATTGGCTAAAATATGAATTTCTTTTTAATGATATATCTGTCCCTAAATCGAAATGGAATGTGTTCCAGGGTCCCTTAGGAGTCTTTCCAGGAAGTTTGGAGCATTTTCATTTTTGGAATAAAATTGACAAAAATTGCAAGGGGTTAGCCTTACAGGAGACGGCAGCGGAAGGCACGTGCTGCTGCCGAAAGCTTCTGAAGAAATGCAGGGTCAACTCTGATGTCATTGCACACCAACTCGATCATTGTGTTGCGCAAAACGATCGAGGAGGTGCAGGCGCGGATCCGGGTGGGGGTGTTTGGGGGTCAAAACCCCCAGCTCTATCCCCCTCCCCCAAAAATAGAAATCCATGGAAAAGAATGCAAACCCCCCCCCCCCCCCCGGCTATGACACGCAAGAACTGTTTACTGGTAATAATGTCGGCTTTGCACAAAAATACGGACATCGGCAGCTTTGTTAGGGGGTATATAGTGTTATGAATCGTCGGATTTGAACAGCGCCCCCATTGAAAGTATGGTACATTGCACACCAACTCGATCATGTGTTGGGCAAAACGATCGAGGAGGTGCAGGCACGGATCCAGGGGGGTGTTTGGGGGTCAACCCCAGCCCCAGCTCTATCCCCCTAAAAAAAACTTGCAATCCATGCAAAAAATGCGACCCCACCCCTGCTCTGACACGCAAAAACTGTTTACAGGTAATAATGTCTGCTTTGCACAAAATACGGACATCTGCAGCTTTGCTATGGGGTATATATATATATATTCTGTGATAAAGTGTTAATAATTGTAGAATTTGAACAGCATCTCCATTAAAAGTATGGTACGAGCACCTCAAACCCCACCCCCCCCCCTTCACTACCTTTTGATTTTCGGAGGCCAAGTGTCCGGAGAAAAAAAACCCGTTTAGGCCTACATCTCAGATGTTTGTGCCGATGAACCCCCCCCCCGCGAAAATTCCTGGATCTGCCCGGTTTGGTGTTTAGCATTGGGCATGGGGGGGGGGGGGTTCAGGTCCGTCAGAATATCATCAGGCCCGTCAAATACATAAAAAGCGCTGCAGAGTAGCTTAACTTTTTTTGTGTCAAAACAAGGGAGGGGTTTGCCCCCCCCCAAAAAAAAATCTGTAATAGGCGCCTGCATGTAACTGACAGTAAAATGCAAGTCGGTAAAAGCCCCATGTAATGATTTATTTTCCAATTCAATCCTTAATGTACATTCTTGTATTCCACTGGATTTTGTTTTTCATTTTGTATTTCCAGTTGTAAGGGTGATGGGCTTTGTTTTCTTGCGTTTTCTACGAAAGCCCATTAGTGCCAAAATAAAAAGTGGGTGTAATTGTTTGTTTGTTTGTGTGTTTTTTTTGGGGGGGGGGTAATTTTCTTTGTTTTTTTAATTTGTTTTGGGTTTTTTATCCATTTTTTTTACCTACCTGCCGTCAGCGGCGCCCTTCCCCTGAGATGCCACCCTTACACGTGACTGACCAGCTGTCTTGTCGCATGGGGTAATAAAGTAATGCCTAATCTAATGGAGACTCCGTGTGTCCGGAGCCGCGGCAGCCATGATGTCTGCCGGAAATTTGAAGGGGGGAATGAAAAATTCCTTAAAATTCCTTAAAAAAAACTTTCCCCCAAAAAAATCGCCCATAAAACAAAAACCCTCTAAAAAAAATATTTAAAAAATAAACAATTTAAACAGTTTCAAAAAATAGACTGGGGGGCCTGTATGAAACCATGGACCCAGAAACGGCACTTCCGCTATGGCCTGAAATCGTACTTGTATATTATGGACATGAAGTACGGCAATGCCCGGGTACCAAACCTTCGTTTTGTAAAGTTTTTTAAAAAAATCAAAAAAAAAATTCAAAAAAAAAAAAAAAAAATCAAAAAAATAAATAAATAAATAAAATTTCCAAAAAAAATAATTCCCCCACCCCAAATGTTGGCACTGACGGGCTTTCGTAGTTTCCCCCTATTTTGCAAATTACTGTATTTGTTGGGAATGTTCACAATTAAAAAAACGTTATTTGAAAAATGTAAATAATGTTATATATTACAGTGTAATATTTATTTTTCCACGGTATAACATCGCATTTCTTACGTCAATTGGAAATTGCGCCATTAATAATGGTAGTCATATTGATCGAACCAAACACCGTTTTAATTATAGTCAATTATGATTCATTGATTCCGTGACATAGACCTCTGCATCGTATTCAAATCTACCGTACATCTGCCGAGCAGATGTAAATATCAAACTAAACCAAAGTATAAAAGATAGAGGATTAAAAAAAAATCAAAAAGTTATGTGCTAGTCAAGCTTTCAGGGATCGGTCTGAGCCATAACAATGCCCCAGCCGATCCCTTAGTTCTCTTCCGGGGTCTCGGCGTCCCCGACCAATACACACTTCCTTCCCTATCCATCCATGTAACCCCGGAGGGCCAGGCACCATGTAAAAGCAAAGAGCTAGGGAGGAACAGGGCGGCCCCTAAACCCTGATCCTCCGAGTGGACCAAATGCCCTGAACCTGTACGAAGGCGCCAACCTGGAACTCGCGGACAGTACCAGCAGCAGTGCTTACCGGTTAAGCTAAGGTACTGTTGGTAATTTACGACGGGAAATTAAACATCTTATATAAAGACTGAACGGGTGCGATTAAAACCAAAAAGACACCGACGGGATTCGAACCCGTGCCCCGCGCGATGCGTGGACGGCGAATCTAACCACTAGGCCATCCGGCTTTCTTAGAGTTCTTCCGAAAAATAATAGGCGGAGAAACGTGGCACATTGGTGGGTCCATCTGTTTGGGCTCCATGGACGAAAAGAAGTTGACATTTCGGGCAATAATGAGCCCACTGTTTTCATTTCTTTGGAAAATTGTATACGGCAGCCTCGTTAGTCGTAGGCCTACGTGTGCTAAACGTGTTTCTCGTTACGCAACAATGGAAAGTATTATTATGCAGGCCTTTTTTTGAAAAAGACATCAGGTGTGCAGGGCGGATCCAGGAATTTTGGCGGTGGGGGGGGGGGGGGGTTCAGGCCCGTTAGAGATACATATTTATATTCGATTGTTGCGGACAGGTGGACCTTATTATTATTATAATTGTGATAGATGCACATTTTTTGTGTGCGTTAGAACGTAGGTGGGGAGTTGGCGGGGGGGGGGGGGGTCAAACCTCTCTCAAGGGTTCCGCGCCTGACTTCTACTCTTTGTATTTGGACAGACAAAGATTGTCAACTCCCCTACTACTATTTTAAGATCGTACGGACGTCTTTAAAAAGAAAAGTTTTTTTTACGGATTTGTTTGTTAACACTGTATTTCAGGCCTATATGCATATTCCGTTCGCTGTTCCCAACAGTCCTTCGTCAGCCTGTTATCAAACATTATTTTCGTGAAAAATAATATGAACTAGAAGGTTTCATCCTTAATTTACCAAAAAAAAAAAAAAACGACTATTAAAATGTAGACATTACACCAGGACATGCACCGCATTACACTTGGGGCGCTGTTCATGACACCGATGTGCATAGCGCGCGCGCTTCGCTCGGACCCCCGCCCTGGGGTGCGTTTTGGCGGTCATAACCAAGAATTAGTTCGGTGGTTTCTTGTCGGTGAATTTCTTCGGCAATTATAATTGGGTTAGAATTACACATGATCATGTAGTACTCAAATCCCCAAAACAATTAACCAAAGAGAACCCCCCGAACCAATTCTTGGTTATGACCGCCAAAACGCACCCCTGCAGCTTGGGCCTAGGACGCTGGGCCGGGAAGGGCTGGCGAGCTTCACAGAATCTTGTAAAGGACGGTGGGGATGGCATTCTGGGTAACTTATCATGGCCTATATCTAAAGAAATAATTAAAGCTTCTGTAGCTGTTTAAAAGGGTGCAGGCTAGTCCGGTTCCCCAGACCCCATTGTCCTTTGGACTTATATATATTTAGGTGCATGGGCCGGGAAACAGTCTAGGTGCAGGCCAGTAAATCGGCCCGAAATTACCTACGCCGGCCAAATCGCGATTTGCATGCATTCCCTCAAATTCTTCAGTATTTGAGCAAATTGTAGGCCATGAAGTTGAGGGTTCGTAAACAATACGGGTGGAAGCCGTACACAGGACAGAGAGTTTGTATTTCTGTGCAATTTGGATGAAATTTGGGCCCTAAAAGCGCTCAATTTTGCAATGGAGTGTAGGCACCGTTTTTCAAAAATGGCGATGGATTTCAGGACTATTTCAAGGGGTGATCATATTCGGATGGAAGTTTCTCCCAAAAGTCATCAGAATACCCCAAAAATTGAAAAGAAAAAGGAAGGTGATACAATAAGCTTTAGTTTTGATGTGTGTCTCGAACACCTTGGAAAGTAAATTGTGAGTATTTCCCTAACTTTCTGAAGTGGGGCCATTTATCATTGGGGTCTATGGCAGTTTATTGCAGGCCCTATAGGGGCACTGTCAAAAGCGGACGCTCATGGACACTCTCGGACAGTAGGCGGCGCTCTTCATCCCTGCGGTCTGACGTGCGCAATTTTTTCCCCGACAGGCCGATGTCGCCGCCCTGATTTTGCTGCTATCATTCAGCGTCCCCGCCTGGCTCGCTCTTAAAATCTGTAGCCCGTTGCAATTTGCCACCCTTCAACAGATGCAACATCAGGCGCGCAGGGGCGGATCCAGGCATTTTGGCGGGGGGGGGGGGAGCTCACTAAAGTAATATAATGCTAGAAAATTATCAACTCAATTTGAAAATCTATCTCTCAAGATTCCACACCCAAAAGCCACGTATACACCAACTTTGCAAATAAATATAAAAATCTCAAAATGTCCAATGAACATCCTTACTTTTTCACTCTGGTACGACATGTCAAAAATATGTCCTATTCTTTATTATTAATTAACCCTGTTGTTTATCAATGGAATTAAACTATACGTTCATATCATGTCGACAAGGCACGACAAATCATTGTATGGGACGAGTTTCATCAGCTTTGCTCGAGAGGGTAAGATATAACGCCTTACGAAAAAAATACTACCTTTCAGAGCCGAAACAGCACTGCAGGAGACGGCGGCGGAAGGTGCGTGCTGCGACCGAAAGCTTCTAAAGAAATGCAGGGTCACCTCCGATGTCATTGCACACCAACTCGATCATTGTGTTGCGCAAAACGATCGAGGAGGTGCAGGTGCGGATCCGGGTGGGGGTGTTTGGGGGTCAAAACCCCCCAGCTCTATCCCCCCCCCCCCCCCCCCAAAAAAAAGAAATCCGTTGAAAAGAATGCACCCCCCCCCCCCGGCTCTGATACGCAAAAACTGTTTACTGGTAATAATGTCCGCTTTGCACAGAATACGGACATTGGCAGCTTTGTTAGGGGGTATATTCTGTGATATAGTGTTAAGAATCGTCGGATTTGAACAGCGCCCCCATTGAAAGTATGGTACATTGCACACCAACTCGATCATGTGTTGGGCAAAACGATCGAGGAGGTGCAGGCACGGATCCACGGGGGTGTTTTAGGGTCAACCCCAGCCCCAGCTCTATCCACACAAAAAACTATAGAAATACATGCAAAAACTGCGACCCCACCCCTGCTCTGACACGCTTTCATCAGCTTTGTTCGAGAGGGTAAGATTTAACGCCTTACCAAAAAAAATACTACCTTTCAGAGCCAAAACAGCACTGCAAGAGACGGCGGCGGGAGGTGGGTGCTGCGGCCGAAAGCTTCTAAAGAAATGCAGGGTCACCTCCGATGTCATTGCACACCAACTCGATCATTGTGTTGCGCAATACGATCGAGGAGGTGCAGGCGGAGATCCGGGTGGGGGTTTTGGGGGGTCAAAACCCCCCAGCTCTATCCCCCCCCCCCCAAAATAGAAATCCATTGAAAAGAATGCACCCCCCCCCCCCCGGCTCTGATACGCAAAAACTGTTTACTGGTAATAATGTCCGCTTTGCACAGAATACCGACATTGGCAGCTTTGTTAGGGGGTATATTCTGTGATATAGTGTCAAGAATCGTCGGATTTGAACAGCGCCCCCATTGAAATTATGGTACATTGCACACCAACTCGATCATGTGTTGGGCAAAACGATCGAGGAGGTGCAGGCACGGATCCACGGGGGTGTTTGGGGGTCAACCCCAGCCCCAGCTCTATCCACAAAAAAACTATAGAAATACATGCAAAAAATGCGACCCCACCCCTGCTCTGACACGCGAAAACTGTTTGCTTGTAATAATAGGGGTCCTTCCAGGAAGTTTGGAGCAATTTCATTTTTGGACGAAAATTTACAAAAATTGCAGGAGGTTAGCCTTACAGTTTTCATAAAAATTGGCTAAAATATGAATTTCTTTTTAATGATATATCTGTCCCTAAATCGAGTTGGAATGTGTTCTAGGGTTCCTTAAAAGTCTTTCCAGGACGTTTGAAGCAATTTCATTTTTCGACCAAAATTGACAAAAATTGCAAGGGGTTATTCTTACATTTTTCATAAAAAATAGCTAAAATATGAATTTCTTTTTAATGATATATCTGTCGCTAAATAAAGTTGGAATGTGTTGCAGGGGCATTTAGGAGTCTTTCCAGGACGTTTGGAGCAATTTCATTTTCGACCAAAATTGACAAAAAGTGCAAGGGGTTAGCCTTGCATTTTTCATAAAAATTAGCTAAAATATAAATTTCTTTTTTAATGATATATCTGTCCCTAAATCGAGTCGGAATGCGTTCCAGGGTCCCTTAGGGGTCCAATTTCATTTTGGGACGATATTTGACAAAAATTGCAAGGGGTTAACCTTACGTTTTTCACAAAATTTGGCTAAAATGTGAATTTCTTTTTAATGATATATCTGTCCCTAAATCGAGTGGAAATGTGTTCTAGGGTCCCTTAGGAGTCTTTCCAGGAAGTTGGGAGCATTTTCCTTTTTTGACCAAAATTGACAAACATTGCAAGGTGTTAGCCTTACATTTTTTTAATAAATTTGGCTAAATATGAATTTCTTTTTTTAATGATATATCTGTCACTAAATCGAAATGGAATGTGTTACAGGGTCCCTTAGGAGTCTTTCCAGGAAGTTTGAAGCAATTTCAATTTTTGACAAAAATTGACAAAAATTGCAAAAGGTTAGTCTTACAGTTTTCATGAAAATTGGCTAAAAAATGTATTTCTTTTTAATGATATATCTGTCCCTAATTCGAGGTGGAATGTGTTCGACGGTTCCTTAAGAGTCTTTCCAGGAAGTTTGGAGCATTTTCATTTTTGGAAGAAAATTGACAAAAATTGCAAGGGGTTAGTTAGCCTTACAGGAGACGGCAGCGGAAGGCACGTGCTGCTGCCGAAAGCTTCTGAAGAAATGCAGGGTCACCTCTGATGTCATTGCACACCAACTCGATCATTGTGTTGCGCAAAACGATCGAGGAGGTGCAGGCGCGGATCCGGGTGGGGGTGTTTGGGGGTAAAAATCCCCAGCTCTATCCCCCTCCCCCAAAAATAGAAATCCGTGGAAAAGAATGCAAACACCCCCCCCCCTGCTCTGACACGCAAAAACTGTTTACTGGTAATAATGTCGGCTTTGCACAAAAATACGGACATCGGCAGCTTTGTTAGGGGGTATATTCTGTGATATAGTGTTAAGAATCGTCGGATTTGAACAGCGCCCCCATCGAAAGTATGGTACATTGCACACCAACTCGATCATGTGTTGGGCAAAACGATCGAGGAGGTGCAGGCACGGATCCAGGGGGTGTTTGGGGGTCAACCCCAGCCCCGAGCTCTATCCCCCTAAAAAAACATGCAATCCATGCACAAAATGCGACCCCACCCCTGCTCTGACACGCAAAAACTGTTTACTGGTAATAATGTCTGCTTTGCACAAAATCCGGACATCTTGATTTTCGGAGGCCAAGTGTCCGGAGAAAAAAACCCGTCTACATCTCAGATGTTTGTGCCGATGAAACCCCCCCCCCCCCTGCGAAAATTCCTGGATCTGCCCGGTTTGGTGTTTAGCATTGGGCATGGGGGGGGGGGTTCAGGTCCGTCAGAATATCATCAGACCCGTCAAATACATAAAAAGCGCTGCAGAGTAGCTTCACTTTTTTTGTGTCAAAACAGGGGAGGGGTTTCCCCCCCCCCCAAAAAAAATTCTGTGAATAGGCGCCTGCATGTAACTGACAGTAAAAAGCAAGTCGGTAAAAGCCCCATGTAATGATTTTTTTTTCCAATTCAATCCTTAATGTACATTCTTGTATTCCACTGGATTTTGTTTTTCATTTTGTATTTCCAGTTGTAAGGGTGATGGGCTTTGTTTTCTTGCGTTTTCTACGAAAGCCCGTTCGTGCCAAAAACAAATGTGTGTGTAATTGTTTGTTTCTTTGTTGTTTTTTTATTTTTGAGGGGGGGGGGTAATTTTCTTTTGTTTTTTTATTTTTTTTTGTTTTTTTTATCCATTTTTTTTACCTACCTGCCGTCAGCGGCGCCCTTCCCCTGAGATGCCACACTTACACGTGACTTACCAGCTGTCTTGTCGCATGGGGTAATAAAGTAATGCCTAATCAAATGGAGACTCCGTGTGTCCGGAGCCGCGGCAGCCATGATGTCTGCCGGAAATTTGAAGGGGGGAATGGGAAAAAAATCATATAAATAGATATTAAAACAAAAAATAAAAAAATTAAAAAACAATTCCTTAAAAAAAAACTTTCCCCAAAAAAATCCCCCCCAAAAACAAAAACCCTCTAAAAAATTTTTAAAAAAATAAATAAATCAAACAGTTTCTAATAATAGACTGAGTGGCCTGTATGAAACCATGGACCCAGAAACGGCACTTCCGCTATGGCCTGAAATCTTACTTGTATATTATGGACATGAAGTACGGCAATGCCCGGGTACCAAACCTTCGTTTTGTAAAGTTTAAAAAACAAATTCAAAAAAACAAATTAAAAAAAAAACAATTCAAAAAAAATAAAAATAAATAAAATTTCAAGAAAAAATAATTCCCCCCCCCCAAAAAAATGTTGGCACTGACGGGCTTTCGTAGTTTCCCCCTATTTTGCAAATTACTGAATTTGTTGGGAATGTTCACAATTAAAAAAACCTTATTTGAAAAATGTCAATAATGTTATATATTACAGTGTACATCTTTATTTTTCCCCGGTATAACATCGCGTTTCTTACGTCAATTGGAAATTGCGCCATTAATAATGGTAGTCATATTGATCGAACCAAACTCCGTTTTAATTATAGTCAATTATGATTCATTGATTCCGTGACATAGACCTCTGCATCGTATTCAAAGCTACCGTACATCTGCCGAGCAGATGTAAATATCAAACTAAACCAAAGTATAAAAGATAGAGGATTAAAAAAAAATCAAAAAGTTATGTGCTAGTCAAGCTTTCAGGGATCGGTCTGAGCCATAACAATGCCCCAGCCGATCCCTTAGTTCTCTTCCGGGGTCTCGGCGTCCCCGACCAATACACACTTCCTTCCCTATCCATCCATGTAACCCCGGAGGGCCAGGCACCATGTAAAAGCAAAGAGCTAAGGGAGGAACAGGGCGGCCCCTAAACCTTGATCCTCCGAGTGGACCAAATGCCCTGAACCTGTACGAAGGCGCCAACCTGGAACTCGCGGACAGTACCAGCAGCAGTGCTTACCGGTTAAGCTAAGGTACTGTTGGTAATTTACGACGGGAAATTAAACATCTTATATAAAGACTGAACGAGTGCGATTAAAACCAAAAAAACACCGACGGGATTCGAACCCGTGCCCCGCGCGATGCATGGACGGCGAATCTAACCACTAGGCCATCCGGCTTTCTTAGAGTTCTTCCGAAAAATAATAGGCGGAGAAACGTGGCACATTGGTGGGTCCATCTGTTTGGGCTCCATTGACGAAAAAGAAGTTGACATTTCGGGCATTAATGAGCCCACTGTTTTCATTTCTTTGGAAAATTGTATACGGCAGCCTCGTTAGTCGTAGGCCTACGTGTGCTAAACGTACTTCTTGTTACGCAACAATGGAAACTATTATTATGCAGGCCTTTTTGAAAAAGACATCAGGTGTGCAGGGCGGATCCAGGAATTTTGGCGGGGGGGGGGGAGGGTTCAGGCCCGTTACAGATACATGTTTTTATTCGATTGTTGCGGACAGGTGGACCTTATTATTATTATAATTGTGATAGATGTACATTTTTTGTGTGCGTAAGAACGTGGGTGGGGGTTGGAGGGGGGTTCAAACCTCTCTCAGGGGTTCCGCGCCTGACTTCTACTCTTTGTATTTGGACAGACACAGATTCTCAACTCCCCTACTACTATTTTAAAATCGTACGGACGTCTTTAAAAGAAAAGGTTTTTTTACGGATTTGGTTGTTAACACTGTATATCAGGCCTATGTGCATATGCCGTTCGCTGTTCCCAACAGTCCTTCGTCAGCCTGTTATCAAACATTAGTTTCGTGAAAAATGATATGAACTGGAAGTTCTCGTCCTTAATTTCCCAAAAAACCGACTTTTAAAATGTAGACACATTACACCAGGACATGCACCGCATTACACTAGGGGCGCTGTTCATGATACCGATGTACATAGCGCTTCGCTCGTACCCCCGCCCTGCAGCTTGGGCCTAGGACGCTGGGCCGGGAAGGGCTGACGAGCTGCACAGAATCTTGTGAAGGACGGTGGGGATGGCATTCTGGGTAACTTATCATGGCCTATATCTAAAGACATAATTAAAGCTTCTGTAGCTGTTTAAAAGGGTGCAGGCTAGTCCGGTTCCCCAGACCCCATTGTCCTTTGGACTTCAAAATATATTTAGGTGCATGCATGGGCCGGGAAACAGTCTAGGTCCATGCCCGAAATTGCCTACGCCGACCAAATCACAATTTGCATGCCCTCAAATTCTTCAGTATTTGAGCAAATTGTAGGCCATGAAGTTGAGGGTTCGTAAACAATAAGGGTGGAAGCCGTACACAGGACGGAGAGTTTGTATTTCTGTGCAATTTGGATGAAATTGGGGCCCTAAAAGTGCTCTATTTTGCAATGGAGAGTAGGCACCGTTTTTCAAAAATGGCGATGGACTTCAGGACTACTTCAAGGATTGATCATATTCGGATGGAAGTTTCTCCCAAAAGTCATCAGAATACCCCCAAAAATTGAAAAGAAAAAGGAAGGTGATACAATAAGCTTTAGTTTTTTTATGTGTGTCTCGAACACCTTGGAAAATAAATTGTGAGTATTTTCCCTAATTTTCTGAATTGGGGGCATTTATCATTGGGGTCTATGGTAGTTTATTGCAGGCCCTATAGGGGCACTGTCAAAAGCGGACACTCATGGACACTCTCGGACAGTAGGCGGCGCTCTTCATCCCTGCGGTCTGACGTGCACGCTTTTTTTCCGACAGGCCGATGTCGCCGCCCTGATTTTGCTGCTATCATTCATCGTCCCCGCCTGGCTCGCTCTTAAAATCTGTAGCCCGTTGCATTTTGCCACCCTGCAACAGATGCAACATCAGGCGTGCAGGGGTGGATCCAGGAATTTTGGCGGGGGGAGGAAAGCTCATTAAAGTAATGTAATGCTAGAAAATTATCAACTCAATTTGAAAATCTATCTCTCAAGATTCCACACCAAAAAACCACGTTGACACCAACTTTGCAAATAAATATAAACATCTCAAAGTGTCCGATGACCATCCTTACTTTTTGACTCTAGTACGACATGTCAAAAATATGTCGTATTTTTTTATTCTTAATTAACCCTGTTGTTTATCAATGGAAGTAAACTAAACGTTCATATCATGTCGACAAGGCACGACAAATCATTGTGTGGGGCGAGTTTCATCAGCTTTGTTCGAGAGGGTAAGATTTAACGCCTTACGAAAAAAATACTCCCTTTCAGAGCCGAAACAGCACTGCAGGAGATGGCGGCGGAACGGTGCGTGCTGCTGCCGAAAGCTTCTAAAGAAATGCAGGGTCACCTCTGATGTCATTGCACACCAACTCGATCATTGTGTTGCGCAAAACGATCGAGGAGGTGCAGGCGCGGATCCGGGTGGGGGTGTTTGGGGGTCAAATCCGCCAGCTCTATCCCCCCCCCCCCCTCAAAAAAAAAAATCCATGGAAAAGAATGCAAACCCCCGCCCCTCCGTCTCTGACACGCAAAAACTGTTAACTGGTATAAATAATGTCCGCTTTGCACAAAATACGGACATCGGCAGCTTTGTTATATTCTGTGATTTAGTGTTAAGAATTGTCGGATTTGAACAGCGCCTCCATTAAAAGTATGGTACATTGCACACCAACTCGATCATGTGTTGGGCAAAACGGTCGAGGAGGTGCAGGCACGGATCCAGCGGGTGTTTGGGTGTGAACCCCACCCCAGCTCTATCCACACAAAAAACTATAGAAATACATGCAAAAACTGCGACCCACCCCTGCTCTGACACGCAAAAACTGTTTGCTGGTAACAATGTCCGCTTTGCACAAAAATACGGACATCGGCAGCTTTGTTAGGGGTGTATGCACATTCTGTGATAAAGGCCTGATGAGTTAATAACCGTCGGATTTGAACAGCGCCCCCATTGAAAGTATAGTGCGATCTCCCCCCCCCCCTTACCACCTTTTGATTTTCGGAGGCCCAGTGTCATTGCACACTACTCAATCATGTGTTGCCCAATACGATCGAGGAGGTGCATGCGCGGATCTGGGGGAGGGGGGGGGGGGTTCCATGGGCGTCGCCAGGACTTTTTCTAACGGGGGGGGGGGAATGTTTCCCAAAAAAATCTTGTATTTCTCAACAAATTCTCGATATATCAGTTAAAGAGGAGGGCAGGGATTTTTCATAAAATTTGGCTAAAATATGAATTTCTTTTTAATGATATATCTGTCCCTAAATCGAGTTGGAATGCGTCCCAGGGGACCTTACGAGTCTTTCTAGGAAGTTTGAAGCAATTTTCATTTTTTGACCAAAATTTACAAAAATTGTAAGGGGTTAGCTTTACATTTTTCATGAAATTTGGCTAAAATATGAATTTCTTTTTAATGATATATCTGTCCCTAAATCAAAATGGAACGTGTTCCAGGGTCCCTTAGGAGTCTTTCCAGGAAGTTTGAAAAAATGTCATTTTTTGACCAAGATTGACAAAAATTGCAAGGGGTGAGCCTAACATTTTTCATAAAATTTGGCCAAAATATGAATTTCTTTTCAATGATATGTCTGTCCCTAAATCGAGTGGGAATGTGTTCGAGGGTCCCTTAGGAGTCTTTCCGGGAAGTTTGGAGCGTTTTCATTTTTTGACCAAATTTGACAAACATTGCAAGGGGTTAGCCTTACATTTTTTTTAATAAAAATTGGCTAAAATGTGAATTTCTTTTTAATGATGTATCTGTCCCTAAATTGAGTTGCAATGTGTTCGAGGGTTCCTTAAGAGTCTTTCCAAGAAGTTTGGAGCATTTTCATTTTTGGAAGAAAATTGGCAAAAATTGCAAGGGGTTAGCCTTACATTTTTCATAAAAAATAGCTAAAATATGATTTTCTTTTTAATGATGTATCTTTCCCTAAATCGAGTTGGAATGTGTTCCAGGGTCCCGTAGGAGTCTTTCCAGGACGTTTGGATCAATTTCATTTTTTGACGAAAATTGACAAAAATTGCAAGGGGTTAGCCTTACGTTTTTCATAATAATTGGCTAAAATATGAATATCTTTTCATGATATATCTGTCCCTAGATCGAGTCGGAATGTGTTCGAGGGTCCCTTAGGAGTCTTTCCAGGAAGTTTGGAGCAATTTCATTTTTTGACCAAAATTGACAAAAATTGCAAGGGGTTAGCCTTACATTTTTCATAAAAATTGGCTAAAATATGAATTTCTTTTTAATGATATGTCTGTCCCTAAATCGAGTGGGAATGTGTTCGAGGGTCCCTTAGGAGTCTTTCCAGGACGTTTGGAGCATTTTCATTTTTTTGACCAAATTTGACAAACATTGCAAGGGGTTAGCCTTACATTTTTTTTTATAAAAATTGGCTAAAATGTGAATTTCTTTTTAATGATGTATCTGTCCCTAAATCGAGTGGGAATGTGTTCGAGGGTCCCTTAGGAGTTTTTCCAGGAAGTTTGGAGCGTTTTCATTTTTTGACCAAATTTGAGAAAACGTTGCAAGGGGTTAGCCTTACATTTGTTTTTATAAAAATTGGCTAAAATGGGAATTTCTTTTTAATGATGTATCTGTCCCTAAATTGAGTTGCAATGTGTTCGAGGGTTCCTTAAGAGTCTTTCCAAGAAGTTTGGAGCATTTTCATTTTTGGAAGAAAATTGACAAAAATTGCAAGGGGTTAGCCTTACATTTTTCATAAAAAATAGCTAAAATATGATTTTCTTTTTAATGATGTATCTTTCCCTAAATCGAGTTGCAATGTGTTCCAGGGTCCCTTAGGAGTCTTTCCAGGACGTTTGGATCAATTTCATTTTTTTGACGAAAATTGACAAAAATTGCAAGGGGTTAGCCTTACGTTTTTCATAATAATTGGCTAAAATATGAATATTTTTTCATGATATATCTGTCTCTAAATCGAGTGGGAATGTGTTCGAGGGTCCCTTAGGAGTCTTTCCAGGAAGTTTGGAGCAATTTCATTTTTTGACCAAAATTGACCAAATTTGCAAGGGGTTAGCCTTACATTTTTCATAAAATTTGGCTAAAATATGAATTTCTTTTTAATCATATGTCTGTCCCTAAATCGAATGGGAATGTGTTCGAGGGTCCCTTAGGAGTCTTTCCAGGAAGTTTGGAGCGTTTTCATTTTTTGACCAAAATTGACAAACATTGCAAGGGGTTAGCCTTACATTTTTTTTTATAAAATTTGGCTAAAATGTGAATTTCTTTTTAATGATGTATCTGTCCCTAAATCGAGTGGGAATGTGTTCGAGGGTCCCTTAGGAGTCTTTCCAGGAAGTTTGGAGCGTTTTCATTTTTTGACCAAATTTGACAAACATTGCAAGGGGTTAGCCTTACATTTTTTTAAATAAAAATTGGCTAAAATGGGAATTTCTTTTTAATGATGTATCTTCCAAGAAGTTTGGAGCATTTTTGAAAACTGACAAAAATTGCAAGGGGTTAGCCTTACATTTTTCATAAAATTTGGCTAAAATATGAATTTCTTTTTAATCATATGTCTGTCCCTAAATCGAATGGGAATGTGTTCGAGGGTCCCTTAGGAGTCTTTCCAGGAAGTTTGGAGCGTTTTCATTTTTTGACCAAATTTGACAAACATTGCAAGGGGTTAGCCTTACATTTTTTTTATAAAATTTGGCTAAAATGTGAATTTCTTTTTAATGATGTATCTGTCCCTAAATCGAAATGGAATGTGTGTTCCAGGGGACCTTAGGAGTCTTTCCAGGAAGTTTGGAGCGTTTTCATTTTTTGACCAAATTTGACAAACATTGCAAGGGGTTAGCCTTACATTTTTTTAATAAAATTTGGCTAAAATGTGAATTTCTTTTTAATGATGTATCTGTCCCTAAATCGAAATGGAATGTGTGTTCCAGGGGACCTTAGGAGTCTTTCCAGGAAGTTTGGAGAGTTTTCATTTTTTGACCAAAATTGACAAACATTGCCTTACATTTTTCATAAAATTTGGCTAAAATATGAATTTCTTTTTAATGATATGTCTGTCCCTAAATCGAAATGGAATGTGTTCCAGGGGACCTTAGGAGTCTTTCCAGGAAGTTTGGAGCAATTCATTTTTTTGACGAAAATTGACAAAAATTGCAAGGGGTTAGCCTTGCAGGAGACGGCAGCGGAAGACACGTGCTGCTGCCGAAAGCTTCTGAAGAAATGCAGGGTCATCCCCGATGTCACTGCACACTACTCGATCATGTGCAAAACGATCGAAGACGTGCAGGCGCGGATCTGAGGAGGGGGTCCCCCATCTCCATGGGCGTCGCCAGGACTTTTTCTAGAGGGGGGCAAAAAAAAAATTCCCAAAAATTCTTGTATTTATCAACATATTCTCGATTTATCAGTTAAAGAGGGTGGCATGGACATTTTTCACCCCCCCCCCCAACTCGTTAAATTTACACCACTATGACTTCGCGCCTCTTTTTCTCTCTCTTTTTTTTTTTTCCCCCTTTTTAATTTTTTTTTTTTTGCTTTTTCGGGGGGGGGGGGGCAAGCGCCTTCCTCCTTGTACCCGTCTCAGTGCCCTGCCCAGTTCTGTCCCAAACAAAATTCAAAGAATTCCGTGAAAAAAAAATGTGAAACACACCACCCCCCCCCCCTTCTGACACGCTAAATTGTTTATTGGTAATATTGTCCACTTTGCACAAAAATACGGACATCGGCTGCTTTGTTAGGGGGTATATGCATATTCTGTGATATAGGCCTAGTGTTAATAACCGCTGTAGAATAGGTTTACTTTTTTGTGTCAGGGCAGGAGATGGGGTTCGAACCCCCCCCCCCCCCCCCCCCGAAAAAACAACAACTTGCTCAGGATCCGCTCCTGCATGTTACTGACTGTAAAAAAGCAAGTCAGTAAAAACCCCATGCAATGGATTTTTTTCTTTCAATTCAACCCTTTAATAATGTACATTCTTGTATTCCACTTGACTTTGTTTTTCATTTTGAATTTCCAGTTTCATTTTGAATTTCCAGAGTGATGGACTTTGTTATCTTGCGTTTTCCATCTATTTTGCGAATGACTATATTTGTTGGGAATGTTCACAATTAAAGAAACGTTATTTGAAAGATGTAAATAATGTTTATATTACAATGTACATCTTTATTTTTCCCCGGTATAATATTGCGATTTTACGTCCAATTGGAAATTGCGCCATTAATAATGGTAGTCATATTGATCGAACCAAACTTCGTTTTAATTATAGTCAATTATGATTCATTGATTCATGACATAGACCTCTTCTTCGTTTTCAAAACTACCGTACATCTGCCGATCACATGTAAATATCAAACTAGACCAAAGTATAAAAGATAGAGGATTAAAAAAAAAATCAAAAAGTTATGTGCTAGTCAAGCTTTCAGGGATCGGTCTGAGCCATAACAATGCCCCAGCCGATCCCTTAGTTCTCTTCCGGGGTCTCGGCGTCCCCGACCAATACACACTTCCTTCCCTATCCATCCATGTAACCCCGGAGGGCCAGGCACCATGTAAAAGCAAAGAGCTAAGGGAGGAACAGGGCGGCCCCTAAACCTTGATCCTCCGAGTGGACCAAATGCCCTGAACCTGTACGAAGGCGCCAACCTGGAACTCGCGGACAGTACCAGCAGCAGTGCTTACCGGTTAAGCTAAGGTACTGTTGGTAATTTACGACGGGAAATTAAACATCTTATATAAAGACTGAACGAGTGCGATTAAAACCAAAAAGACACCGACGGGATTCGAACCCGTGCCCCGCGCGATGCGTGGACGGCGAATCTAACCACTAGGCCATTCGGCTTTCTTAGAGTTCTTCTCAAAAATAATAGGCGGAGAAACGTGGCACATTGGTGGGTCCATCTGTTTGGGCTCCATGGACGAAAAGAAGTTGACATTTTGGGCAATAATGAGCCCACTGTTTTCATTTCTTTGGAAAATTGTATACGGCAGCCTCGTTAGTCGTAGGCCTACGTGTGCTAAACGTACTTCTCGTTACGCAACAATGGAAACTATTATTATGCAGGCCTTTTTTGAAAAAGACATCAGGCGTGCAGGGGCGGGTCCAGGAATTTTTGGCGCGGGGGGGGGAGGGTTCAGGCCCGTTAGAGATTTATGTTTATATTCGATTGTTGGGGACAGGTGGACCTTATTATTATTATAATTGTGATAGATGTAAATTGTTGGTGTGCGTCAGAACGTGGGTGGGGGGTTGGCGGGGGGGGGGGGTTCAAACCTCTCTCAGGGGTTCCGTGCCTGACTTCTACACTTTGTATTTGAACAAACACAGATTCTCAACTCACGTACTACTATTTTAAAATCTACGGACGTCTCTAAAAAGAAAACGGTTTTTTTTACGGATTTGTTTGTTAGCATTGTATATCAGGCCTATGTGCACATGCCTTTCGCTGTTCCCAACAGTCCTTCGTCAGCCTGTTATCAAACATTAGTTTCTTGAAAAAAAAATATGAACTGGAAGTTCTCATCCTTAATTTCCCCCCAAAAAAAGACTATTAAAATGTAGACAACATTACACCAGGACATGCACCGCATTACACTAGGGGCGCTGTTCATGATACCGATGTGCATAGCGCTTCGCTCGTACCCCCGCCCTGCAGCTTGGGCCTAGGACGCTGAGCCGGGAAGGGCTGACGAGCTTCACAGAATCTTGTGAAGGACGGTGGGGATGGCATTCTGGGTAACTTATCATGGCCTATATAATAATTAAAGCTTCTGTAGCTGTTTAAAGGGTTCAGGTAGTCCGGTTGCCCAGACACCATTGTCCTTTGGATATTTAGGTGCATGGGCCGGTAAACAGTCTAGGTGCAGGCCAGTAAATCGGTCCGAAATTGCCTACGCCGGCCAAATCACGATTTGCATGCCCTCAAATTCTTCAGTACTTGAGCAAATTGTAGGCCATGAAGTTGAGGGTTTGTTTCCCCCCCCCCCACCCCACATGCACCCCTAGCCCTTAAAATAAGGACCCTGGCTACGCCGCTGCAACAACTTATTGATCCAGCGCACTCTCCCGGTTCGTTGAATGTCCATTCAAAGAGAAAGGGCTGAGAGAGGCGTTTATCATTTTATGGATTGAAATAATTTTGTTGGTGTTGCGAAGTGTTGTGCAGATTAACATTCAGTATCATGTAATAGTGTTATTATTATAGTTTGAACATTGACTCAGACAGAGAGTATTTTTTTGTGTGGAATTTTGGTGTTTTATAATTACTTCGTTTGTACTTAAAAAGTAAAACGTTGAGCAGGCAATTAATGATATAAATTAGCCATTCTGGCACTATATGAAATTTATTTTAAAGAGTTCATTTGTGATAACTAAACATTTTACCTGAATTGGATTCTTTTAAAAAAAAACAGTAAGTTGCTTTTCAGTTGACGTTTTTTATGCTTTATCTAAAGTCCACAGTAAAGGTTTGCTGCATGAAATAATTGATGTGTTTCCCTTATTGTCTTTTGTGATTAGTGCGCTTATAATAATATTGTAATCAATAATTTGATTTATTAAAATACGAACACGTTTCACTATTTTGTGCACTGTTCTCGAATTGTAACATACTAGTGTTGGTCTTCCCCCTTTTTTAACCGTAAAAACAGTTTTTGTTGCTTTCAATATGGCTGCTAAAACATTACGGTGTATAAGCAACAGGGTGAATTAGCTTCCAAAGTGTACTAGCTTTCATTTCATCTGAATCGCGGCTAAAAAAGATCATTCTCAGGCTTGTTTTTAATACACAAAGCAGTTTAAACAGGTTTATCAGTTCAATGGAAAATACTACCACATGTACATGTGGACTTCAAACGAGTTTTGTTGTAGCTGTATGACTTTAATCGTCACCACACTGTTCATCAGCCTTCGATCTTTTCTTGTGTTTCTGTGAAGTTTTTTTTTTCTTTTCGTGGGTTCTTCCTCTCGCCCTTCTCACGGAAGAGCTGTTGTCCTGTTACTTTGAACGCATCATCGTCAACCTGCACGTGTTGCCGCCAGCCCTCTGTCTCCACCGTCTCCGTTCGATGATGCTCCTCTTGATGATGATTCTGCTCTCGTTTCTTTCTCCAACTCTATCGCCCAAGCTCGGCATCTCTCAGTGTCCATAGTGACTGCGATAGCTCTCCGTTGCGCTCTGCGTTGATCGCCGGGCAGGGGAGGGAGGTCGATCCAAGGTCGAGGGCTAGACCGACGCTGACGCCTGGCATCAGCTGGTTAAATGATAAAAAGTAAGCAGTAGATCCATAATTCAAGTCAGGAACAATGCTTAGCTCTCGCATTCTCTTGCAGGTGTAAAGATGACCTATGCAAACAGTGACACAACGCGTGGACGACTCGATTTTCATGTATCAGTAATAACGTTTCAATAATGTCTTCGATTGTTTCATGAACGGGTAGCGTTTCACTGCAATGGCCACTGTCGGCTCACCATATAATATCCTGTGTGTTTCTCGATTGTGTGCAAGTCATGAACTCATGATTTTGTAAATATATGATACACCCGGATAACACAAAACTAACCTAGAATTCCCTTCAAAGTCTTGGAACATGACTCTGGCTTGGAGTTCGGACTATCCGGCTTAATGATGGAGTTACTGACGATTTCACTTGACGGGTTCCTGACAATGAAGGCAGTTTCCTTCAGAGATGCGTCGTCTGCAAACCATACTGAGCGTCTCCTCTTTCGAATGTCATGCTTGCTAACTTGGTTGCCGGAAGGCTCGGAAGCTACGCCCAAATGAAGGCACAGATAAATATTATTAGGTGCTGATGGATCGAATTGATGGAAATAAAAGAAGCAATGAAATTAATGGTTGAATTGTCTTCCTTTGTAATTTCGTTATGACAATAGTACTGCGGAGGGAGTAAACTAGACCCACATACCTGGCCCTGTCCTTTGCTGGTCTCGCTGATCCTTTGCTTTGGATTTCTCTTCTGCAAACGGTAACTGTTTTTGCAGTTCATATTGTGGTTGTTGTTCTATCAACTTGCTGGACTCAGTTTGCTGTTTTGGTTCAGCTAGGTCTTCTTGCTGCAGAACCAGCTCTTGCCCGCGACTCCCAGTCTTCAGCTTTTGTGGTTTTTTTTGGCATGGTTGTTCTACCTGCAGCTGAGACTCAGTCCCTGACTCATTTTGGTGTTTTGCAAACGCGCTTTGTTGGAACCAAGTCGTGCCATCATACTCTGCATACCTTTGAGGAAATACCGTGAGGAGGTTGACTACAGGAGAAAACCGTCGACTGTGCCAAGAATTGAAATGCAGGCATCCCTCTGAATCTACATCATGCCTGTGCAGATGTTGAGTAATGTCGTGCTGTTTGTCTAGGCCCACTTGCTTGGAAGCCTCTCTTCGTCTCTGATGCTCATTTCGAGGATTTGCAGAAGAACCTGACAGGGATTGAAACTCTTTCTCTTTCCGTATTCGTTCTGCAAAGAATCTGATGTGGTTGTCCAGTGAAGGAAGCTCTGGGTGGTTCCAGGCGTTGAAGCGGAAGCAACCCGTTGTATTCAAATCTTGCTGTTTCAGATCTGCCTGTTCACGGCTTTCGACTTGTCGTTTTAGATCCTGAGGCTGTTGAGCATGTGTCTGACCCTCTCTCCTAACGATCTGTTTTTGAAGTTGATTTGGCGGCTTTTTGTGTACTTTTCCCACCATTCGAGCTTGTAAACGTAGTTGAGCTTCAGCCATTCTTTGAAACAACGACTTTCTCGGTGAAGGCTGCTGAAACGCCGTCGGATAATGAACCTCATCTGGGCTGTTTTCTCTTGACCGTTGTTGAATTCCCAGCGCTTGCCTTGCCTCTTGTTGATCCTGAACTTGCTCACGATATTCTAGTGTCGCTCCTTTGACTTTTGGCTGAATGTGGACGTTCAAGTTAGTTGCAGGTTGTTGATCATGTTGGTGGTTGTGTCTCTCACCCTCTTTTCCAGTGTTCGGCTGTTGGTTTCCTCGTGTTGTTTGCGAATCATTGCCGTCACTGTTCCTTGTGTGAGTGTTTTTGCATCTTACAATATTTGCCCCTGCAACAAAAAAAGGAGTAGGCCTCACATAATATTTACTCTGAACATATGGCCTCTCATGTCATCGGAAAACTGCTTTTGAACAAGGGTTACCTTTTGTGATTGGTAGACCTGAAATCTCTGGGACAGCATGAGGAGCTAAGAATCTTGTCCTGGATATTGGAAGTATCAGGATGCAGCAACAAACAGATCTCAGGGTAGTCAAGATACCGAGGATAGCTGAGGAACCCATTACTCGGAGCGTCGATCCCATCCGCTCCATGCAACACTTATGCCTGCCAAGGAATTGCAAACAAAGATTTCCACATTGAAAAAATAGTAAAACATGTCAAATTGTCATCATAATAGAGCAGGAGTTTAGCCGAAAGTTAAATAAAAAACGTTTGAATTACCTTGCATGAGTGAGCCTGTATTTCCGTTTGGGTTGTTGCATGAGTAGAGACAAGGCAACAAACACCAGCAGGTAACTGAGGCACACGGCGGCAGCAGCAACAAAGTACCCCAGCCCTTTGGTGATGGCTAACGGTGATTGTATGCTCAGTTGGTCCGACATCTCGATGGCTCGTTCCAAGAGAGACTCGATCAAGTTCAGAAGATGAGTTGCCAACGGCCATGGAACAGACGAGGCACCAAACTGAGATGGGTGGACGGTGGGTCTGCTGTAGATCCACCAGATACCCAGGGGTACCCCAAAGATGAGGTACAAGCCCAGGTAGGTCACACGGTGCCAGGACACGTGTGACTGCGGAGATGCGGATACCGGACCACGTCGTAGATTGTAGAAAGACGGTCCGGGAATCTTGAAACACAAGTCCCCGCGTGGGCGGCTCGCCACTTGACGAGGACGTGGCGAGAACACCCAAGAGGCAATCCCAATGAGAATCGCAACGGACAGGTACCAAGTAGCTAGGCTGATCATCATTGCTTGAGTATCTGAATTCATCCAACAAGAGTTCAGGAAATGGACAACATCGGCAATAAAGTCCTGCAGCAGGTTGGTGGCGGCATGCTTGCTACTTGGTGATGGCATTGGGTGGAAGGAGCGGAAAAGTTCCGCCCATACAGATGAGAGTCCTCGGTAGAACTTGAACTTCTCATCGTTGATAGGGTAGTCATCGGTGGCGTCAGTGATGACGACACTGCCTGTCTGCCAAGATGGCACGATAGTTGGTAGGCAATGCAGAGAGACGGGAGATTCCCGGAGCACACAGCCAGATAGGTACACACTGATGTAACAAGCCAGGATGACTGCAAGTAAGTTGGCCGACTTGCGAATAACGGAATACATGGCTTTCGCAACGGTAAAATTGTTGATAACTATCGATACAAAAATCGCTTTGATATGAGAACACTTCGCTTGATAACTCGATCACAGAATAACTGATGTTATGTATAGGTACGTATCGCAGCGTTTTACATGTGTACGCAAAACAAACAAAAGAGCCTAATTTGCATGGGGAAACCAACGAAACGCGCCGTGGCGCTCTGCAGACGTCACAGAGGGAAAGCCATGACGCGCATTGCACTTGCGCATACTCACGCAGCCTGCTCATCAGCACTTTGTGCTGCTTAGGAGTTGAAGAAACCTCGGCTTCAGGAGGTCTTAGGCCCCTTCTTGGAAGACTCTGGCCATATGAGACAAAACATCAGACGAATAAGATGAAGTCTAAATGTATTTGCATTAAGGTTTGACCTGTAGCCCGACTTTAGTCGACTGAGTGGTGGATTTGATTGACTGTCGAGACTCCTAAAAGATTTTGGAGTAGAGATGAATCTCAGCCGAAGTTTCGTCGGTACCTTGTTCCGATTTACGTAGTTTTGTGTTTATTTGGTTGCATTGTTTCTTGCAAGTTGGTGATGAATTTTCCTTTTTAGCAATGACAGCTGGCTTCAACTGTGCGACGTGGCAAAGACGGTATATGCCAATACTTGATTAACTGGCCCATGGTAAAATCAAGGGATAAAGTTGCATTGCACTCCATGTATCAAGTTCCTGGGCGTTTGTTTGTTGGGTTTTAAAAAAAATTCCGGGGGGGGGGGGTCCATCAGCGAAAAATCCTGAAATGTAGCCAGGTTTTTTTTTTCAGGACACTTGGTCACTTGGCCTCCGAAAATCAATAGGTGTGTGTGGGGGGGGGGGGGCTGTTCAAACACGATGATTATTAAACACTAGCTGTACAGTACAGTGTACAAATACCCCCTAACCAAGCTGGCTCTGTCCGTATTTTGTGCACGAGGCGGACATTCTTACCAGCAATTTTTTTTAAGATGTCAGATCGAGAGGGGGGGGGGGGGTTCGCATTACTTTTAATGAATTTCTATGAAAAAAAAACACCAATTGACATTGACAGAGCTGGGGGACCCCCCTCCCCATACGCACCTGGTGCTACAGCTCTGTGGTTAACTTGAGAATATAAAGACCACGCCCCGATATTTTGCCGTGATTTGCGGCCCCATTAATAAGACGCTCCGGTGGTGCAAGGCGGCGTGTGCTATCGCTAAGAACTGCAGAAACAGAAAGAGCTTTGCACAATAGCACACCTGGGCACGTGATCACTGTACCCTCATGAGGCCCCCTTCAATGGAGAAACCATTGTGCAAGCTATTGTACAAAGCAACTGCCCCCTGGCAGATTATCTTGACAAAAGCTATAGAACAATGCTTTTGCCAGTGAAGGGGGCTGTCTATAGGTAGGCCATCAGCCAGGGGGTTTGGTGGGTATCAAATCAGGGCATCAATGATTATAGTGCGCATGCGCAAGGTATACCACCCCTGAAGTGGTAACAAGCATTTTGATGGACATTTTGAGAAAAAGGGTGATAACACCCAAACAGCTGCCACTGCTGCAATGCTATCACATATTTTCCAACTCCCGAGGTGTATACCTTGCCAAAAATCGCTATGACGGTTATTCCCCTCATTTGATACCGGTGGCCAAAATTTTGGACCGAGGCTGATGGCCTAAGGCTAACCATTGAGTCTCCCAATCACCAAAGGACCTCCTGCAAACAGGACCAAGTAAAGTCACTGATGAAAGACACGGATGTTCAAAACCTAACTTATTTTCTCATTTTTATTTCAGGAAATCTCCCTGTGTTTGCTAAGGAAAAGAATTAAGGATACATCCAATATGGTCTTAAAGAAGAAAAAAATCATGAGTGACGGACTGACAAAGCACATTGAATAATTATTGATAAGAAATGTCAGTCTCACATAATGTCACAAGGTAAACACAAAAACAACAAGAATAGGCTGAAATTCAGGTGTGAATCAAGCTTTCTTTTACTTGGTCTACAAATGGACCGATCCAGTAAGCTCCGCCCAGTGCGCACGTGGACAAATTAACACGTGCTCCTCTCCAATGCCAGGCTGCATTTTCCTTCCGCGCGCATCATACGCGCGTGCACGCATGTCGGACTTTAGTCAAGCATGTTGGACATAAATCACGGCTGTGATTGGTCAGAACACTATGGGGCGGTGCTTACTGGATCGGTCCATTGGACTAACAGTAAGTCTTAAAGAGGTAAAACAATCATACAGCATCTTTTTTTATGCATACATGTAGTAGAATAGTCCAAGCATTATGACTATCAAAGGATTTACTGTAGGAAGTCAAAAGACTTAGAAATACTTTAAAAGAACTTTCTCGACCTTGTGCAGCATCTTTTCCAGTCTAAGGGCGAGATGTCATTATGGTTTGATACACAATAACCCGCCGCCGCAATAACGCACCGCTGTGAGAGGGCGTTATCACAACCAACCGATATCATCATCGAAGGACCCGTAAGAAACAATGTGTAGGGAGATTCATAAAATCTCCCCCCCCCCTAAAAAATGGGGAAAATAGTGCGCATTCGCTACTTCTGCGGTCTATTTGAAGTCTCACGCATATTATGAACCACAAAAAAAGCTGACCAGTGAAGTTGCACAAAAGTCTTCCTGTGTCTTTTATACTACTGGAAGAAATTTCAGAGTTTGGTTCGGAACTACAATGAAATCTTTTGAATGGGCGCTGCATATACAGTCGAATCTCGTTAGTACAAACTCTGTTAATACAAAATTCTGGTTATAACAAACATAAAGCCTTAGTCCCGACTGTGCATTTATGCGCACAATGAATGGGACTGATGTTCCTCTTAATACAAAATTCAGATATAACAAACAATTTGGCCAGGTCCGAACGAGTTTGTATTAACGAGACTCGACTGTATTAGGCCAAACAGGTGCCCGCGCGCATTACACAACTGATCTCCCTAGACGTTGTTCCTGACTGATTCGTGAGTGATATTGGTTGGTCGTGATAACGCCCTCTTGCGGCGATGGGTTATCGTGTATCAAGCCATAACAAAGTCTAGTCCCTAGACTTAATCTTTTTCTGAGGTGGTGCCTGGTGATATTGGAAACGGAACTGGCTGTTCTCTCTCCAGTAGGGATGTTGTGCATCTGCTACGATCAACAATATCATGACTGTGCAATAAACCTACTCATGCATGCTGAGTCACAACAGCGAGCTGTACACTTCGGCAGAGATGGTCAGTTTAATAAATTCAATATTTTCAAAGCTGTACCAGGAGACATTCTTTTCCCAGTGGGAATATAAATAACAAAAAATCCTCCTCTCCAAATGCACCCTGAGGCAACATGCTGGGCAGTGCCGCAGTGCTGTCCTTGTAGCAGTGACGTGCATCCTTCCCACGGAAACGTATCAGCCTGCATCCACACTACACACTGTTTGCAAAGTCATTTCACTGAGTTGCCTTTGAGTGGCGAGTCTCTACTTGGACACCATGAGTCTCATGAGTTTGCCGTTGAGTTTCTCTATTCTCTTGACGTCCTGGGCATGCTCCGTTCTATACTGAAGGCACTGCAGTTGGAAAGAAGAGCAAAATTCTCAATATTCATCTTAGACTTAGTGCAACTTTGCTCTAAAGAGATGCAAGACATGTGGTAATATCTACAGTTTTCACAGATTTGATTTTGCATTATGCAGAATTCGGGTGATGCACAATGCAGTGCGCCGCCAAGAGTTTGCCACGTAGAGATCCATTTTCCCAGTGCATTGTGGGAGATGGTCCACAAATTCGCAGCGCGGGACATTTGAAATTGTTAGTGTTTCCGGTCTGTAATTTCATAAATGTATGATGCAAGTTTATCTTTTCTTCTTATCAATATGGTGTTTTTTTGTAAGGCGGCAGAATGCTATGCCCCAATCTATATTAGGGAGGTTTCGCAAGCGAACGGATACGCTTACACTTACGTTTAGCTATCCGTATCCGTTTTTTAGTGTTTCCGGTCTGTAATTTCATAAACGTATGATTCAATTTTATGTTTGCCCTTTTCTTTTCTTCTTATCAATATGGTGTTTTTTGTAAGGCGGCAGAATGCTATGCCCCAATCTATATTAGGGAGGTTTCGCAAGCGAACGTAAAAACGGATACGGATAGCTAAACGTAAGTGTAAGCGTATCCGTTCGCTTGCGAAACCTCTCTATTAGCTCAAGCTGTCTGCTGACACTCATTCCAATGGCCCATGTTTTGTCGATCGTAAAATTAAAAAATGGACTCTCCATGGCAAACTCTTGGTGGTGTACTGCATTGTGAATCGCCCAAATTACACAGTCAATCCTGTTGGTGAAATTGGTGTAAGTCACTGCAGAGGCTATATGTGTGATAATGTGGCTAGTTGCCAACTGTAATATTCTCTTCATAAGATGGAATTTAAGACAAGATAAGTTTGCGGTAGCACCATGTGCGTACACATATGTGTGGTTCTGAAAAGAACCGGAGGGACTCAACCTTTCTCAAAGATGGAATTTGCAGTGGGATGATGTAAATCGAGCTTGTGGGATCGGTTGGCTGGTTTGAATCTGACAATGTTCTTTATCGTTCTTCTTACCCATATTTTGCATTGCAACACATATAAATCAGCTCTCAAATAACTTTTCTTTTTCATTGAAGACCTAGTAAAGTCAAAAAGGCACCTTTGCTAGGAACGTTCAAAATCTTCCAACATCTACCACTGATTATTAAAGTGTGCAGGAAACCAAGGGCTGCTTCTTTGTACTTAAACACATCAAGGGTATTTATCCCCTAGCTGGGCTTGCCTGTGTCTTTATCCTTAAAAATCCCCCCCCCCCAAAAAAAAAACCCCAAAAGTTTTGATGGATATATGGGAGGGTGAGTTTCTTACCACAATGTCATCTGTGACCTTCATAGCTAACTTGCCATCACAGTGCCGGTACTTCAACACAATTCTGGACTGAAATAAGAAATATAGAAAATCAAATTTCCTGAGGTTATACTACACTGTATCTAAGTGTGATAACTTGATCTCTTCAAACCAACATTATTTCCTACTTGTATTTTTCTACTTTCACAATTTCGCACTCCCAAAAAGACACTGAAAGTAATTGTAGAAAACCCCGCCACTCGGAAATACACCACAAAAATAATCTGGCTACGTGGTTGTAATCGCTGGAAAAAAAAAATTGATGAGTCCCGCGGCTGTGGATAGAATGGAGTGGAAGTTCCTTTAGAACAATAAAATGCAAAACGAATGGGAATTGATAAAAAAAATTTAAGTCCAAAGTAACTACATGTACCCTGTTGCCAGCTAGGTGGATACAGAGTTTGAGTGCAGTGGAGCGTGACGCGTGTACATACAGGTAGCACTGAGGAAGTTTATTGAGGACAGTCAATGGTGAATATGTAGCCTGCCACGAGGTGGATAGATCGAGTGGTGGGGTATTCTGCAATTGTGCCAGACACTGTCTACGTTCTGAATATGCATTTGTTCTTCGGGATCAAACCAGCGCTGGACTCGTTTGTAACGAGGTCACAGCTTCGCTGTTCAACGTGTTCAAACAAATCAAAACTTAACATGTCAACGAATGAACAGCAGATCTTGGTCTTGAACAGGAAATTTCTCTTTCCGTCAGAACAGTAACTTATCCTAAGTCACACCATCTAATAGTTTCTCGATCTCTGCGGGATCCCAAAGTGGCGTATTTGGCACTTTGGGATCCTTTGTGGAGGTTAAATTGATGGTTTTGGTGGGCGATTCCATAGACTATACATAGCCTATTGGCGATCGTGTAGTTAAGGGCCCCTCTTACAATGTACTTTAGTTTCGATAAAATTAGAGTCCAGAATGTTTTCTATCATTCAAAAATGACCTTTTCAACCTAAAGCAGACTTCTCTCACTTCCAATGACACCTTTTTTGACATTCTGAACAGTTTCTTGGGGTAGAAATAACGATTTTCATACGTGGTTTAAGGTTGGTGCTGTGTGATTCAGCGCCCCTTGGTTGGGCATTCACAGTACTACAACTACAAGTACATCGCAGTGATCGTCATCTTTGTTTTCATGTTACGTTTCGTCATCGTCATTATCACTTTACGGTTACCCCCAAATTTCCCTCAAAAAAGGTTCAAAACCTTGCCCTCTATAGTCTATAATACAACATACATGTTTATTGCATTTGTACCTGCATCTTAGTTGTTGTTTTTTTTGGGGGGGGGGGCTAAGTCAAATAAATTAAAAGTGGATTTTGTTCTCTGTTTCGGTAGTGAGCGTCATTTGCACGCCCACTGCACATTAACCATTGGAACCGCACCAGAAGTTAACTCAAATAACTTGCGTATTTAGCCAATGGGCGGTAGGAATGTATGGAAATATCCGTATAAGCGCGAATGTGTATGATATGAGTACGACGAGCCGGGCAGTACCTCCATGTACAAACTACACGATCGACGAAATCACAAACACTAATAACACAATTTTACAAACCTTTGACGGGTTAGTAAGATATAACTTTTCTGCAGCTTTTGCAAATTCCTCCCATGAATTGATGTAAGTCATTGTGAGAATTAAAAGAGATTATTTAGCGGCTTTCAGACGATCTGTGCCAGCTGGAACAATTTCTGCTGAAATAGTCAGGCTCTTGAGCCTTGATATATGATCGGCATTGAAATCACGTTTCGGCGTCCAGGAACAGAAAAGGTTTTCAAGCATTGAACTTGAGAGGGCGTTCTTGATGGTATCGATAAGCGTTATGCATTCTAAACAAGTGAAACAAAAAGGAGGGAATACAATAATGCAACATTTGTATGAGGTTTATTCATCAGAAAATACGAAATTTGAAATAAAAAACTCTTTAAAATATCTAATCCAATCTAATTTGTGTTATTTCTCAAAAGATTGTTGTTTCTTTATTGTTTTAAATTTCACCCCCATCTGAAAAATTAATCGACTCCCCCACAGGAATTATTGAGATGCTCTAGTCTGGCCGGCAAAATGGCGACTTTTTGTGGGCGTCCTGTCTTCGGAATCGTGTTAGGGTAAACTTAATCTGAGTTTTCATTCTGCATTTGACTGAAATCTTGACGTAGGTTAATAAATTTGTTTGGCAAAATTGCTGGGAGTTGTTTACTCTCGATCGAAATTGTGTGGTGGTTGGTGACCGGCCTTGAACGTCACTTCAGTTTTGTCACAGCGCAGCCGCCCGGCCAGCCGTTGACGTTAACTGCGCCCAACGTGCGTTGTTCATCCCATTGAATTTGTACGGCGGATGTCGATGACAGAAGAACATAAGGAAATCCCATAACACAGTGCTTTCACCAAGTGCCCGGTACATCATCCAACTTTACTGGGTGCAAAGGACCAGATAGTTCACCATGAGGTAGGCCTAAATTGTTATGGTTTTTTTTTTTTTTGTGGATATTATTCATTTCAAAGACAAGTCAAATGAATAATAAAAAAGAGTGTTTTTTAGTTTACTGTCATGACTGTTTTTTATTTTTTTTAATAAATAAATAGCCGTGTCCGTGAACCGGTCCTGCATTTTTTCTGTTCTTTAATAAGCCGGCAGATCGTATAGCACCCTCATGTATGTGTACACAAGGGCGATTGTGTGAGTGTAGAGCCCCATTCCCTGTCCATATAAACAAAATAGGCCTCAAAATAGTTTTATAGCAGCCTTTTGATCTCAATGTTCTGGTTCGGTAAGGAGTTTTTTGTTTTTGTTTTTGTTTATTGATAAATTTATTGAGAATTCCAGAGATGTATTTCAACAGCTTAGATAATACTACACTACTGATTACTGGCAACATTGCCGAAATTTGCCCCAACTTTAATACCAAATACGCCACCTCCATCTCCAGTAAAGATCAAGAATTAAGATGATGGTACTAAGGTTTCATTATGATTCGGGTGAAAAGTAAAAGTTCCTGTTCTTTTCCGAGTGCGCCCCTCGGGTTCGTTGGCATGTTGAACTCCCAATTCGTTTGAATGGCGAGGCAGTGACATCATTGTGATGGTGCTCAGAGTGCACTAATGCGAAAACAAAGAGTAAGTGCCTAATAATGTAATATGATCACGGAGAGAGTCTTTTGAGATCGAGTGCGATTTTGTTACCGTGTACGATATCGTTTAAGATAATATACATACACTGGTTGTCGTTTGTGTAAATATGAGTGTTTTGAACGACAGTGGAGAGTCGGGAACTAGGTTATGCATGGACTGATTCCTGCACAGACCATACCGATGGTAAAGGGACAGGGCGGAAACCAGTTTAGATATGATCGATATGCATCACGTGACGACAATTTTGCCGCGCCTTGATCTCGAAAGCAGCTATCTGGCGATCAGATTAGGCGTTTATTCACATCAGCGTTCCCTAGGCACTATCACAATATTTAAGGGCAGTCGATACGAGCAAAAAATCACGTCTGCTTGAGAAAAGGCGGAATCCCGATAGATTTCCAGATCTCTTTTTGTTTTAGCTTGATTTTTAACTTCTTTTTTTTTCAAAAACAACAAAGATAAAAAAAAATATCAAGGGCAGACGGATTTTTTTGGGTCGGGCGGGGATGCTAAACAACAATTTTTTTTGTGGACTTTAATTTATTTGTTTGTTGATCAGCAAGCCCCAATTTCTGATGGAATTGCCCCTTCGTGCTTTATAGCGCTGGTTTCTGTAACGGTCCATGTACAGGTCTTCAAACCAAGGTCTTGTACATGTACGTGTAACCTAATTTCTCAAACGTCCCAACGGAGGTCCAGGTTGTTTCAGCTGCAGAGTTTCAGGTTCTCATCTGAAATTTACCTGCACTTGTTTTTTTTCCAAGCCTTTTCTGTGTTTCCCATGGAGAAGCGATCATCAGCCAGTATCAATGTCAACTGGGCCCTTCTCAGAATTGCCAGGACTTTGTCCTGTTTCTGATCGTAGTCTGAAGCATATTGCTTCAAGAAGTTAGCGTACAATGTGTGTTAAGGCTAATTAATGGACTCGAGTCTCAAAATGAGGGTTAATAACTCAGTGAATAAACCGGAAAATGTAGGCCCTAATATTACAAATGTAAATAAAAAAAGGTTTGTGGAAACACCATGTGCGAATAATTTCTCAACTAAGAGAATGGTTCTGAAAAGAACCAGAGGTATAAACTCGACGTTCCAGTCAGTATGCTCTGACTGTCTTCAGGAGAGTTAAGGCACTCTCCTGAAGACGGTCAGAGCATACTGACCGGAAGGTCGAGTTTATACCTCTGGTTCTTTTCAGAACCATTCTCTTAGTTGAGAAATTATTCGCACATGGTGTTTCCACAAACCTTTCTTTATTTTGTATCTCCACCATGCAAAGCCTCAAATCTTACTTACTAAAAATGTACGTATCCATCATCTTGTATTGGTCAAGAAGATAACAGACTAGGAGTGTTAGATCGTTTCTTTCAATCATTTATTAGAAGATGGTTAATTGGCTCTGTCACGGACATTACACATACATTTATAATGTTGGAATTGCCTTGTGTACTTAAGTGAGGATTTGGGGAAACTGCAGATTCAAACAATGTACTGCACACATGTACAGGAATGTACTGAATTGGCTTGAAAAGCCTTGAGTGCTGACACTCAACCCTCCACAGGAACTATTCTTTTGAGATCAGGATGCAGTTAGGTTAAAGTGTCAAATACCCCTGCATGGGTCTTTACTATGGTCGTGTACGGTACATGAGGTTTGAGTTTCATCAGGAAATATTCCATTTCCTGCATAATGCGGATACGGTTCAGATTCGTGCAGGACTTCTGTAAATAACTGCCTTTAGAAACACGTCTGAACTGCAATTGTTGGATTTTGAAAGAGCTTCCTTATTGGGAGAAAACTGTTTTCGGTTTGTTTGTTCCCTTCGCCATAAAGTTTTGGGGTGTTGGGGCTGGAAGGGGCGGGGAGGGGTGGATTAGTTGCTGATTGTTTCCCCCTTTCCCCTTACTATTCAGTATCTAACTTCAAGTAGAATGCACTTAGTTTGGATTCTTGTTACTTACGAAGTGAAAAGCAAATCAACATTACACATGTATTTGTCGTGCTGGTAGACTAGAAGTGTACATGTACATGTAGATGCCAGTACATGTCTGTACACATTGTCAAAGAACAATGAGTTTACGCACTGTGCACATCGGCTGCGTTTGAAAAGGGGTTATTGTTGAGGCTTTGCGCAGTCACATGAACACCTCAATGTTAACAATAACATGTGGTTTACATGCAGCCAGAATGCCAGATTAGGTCAGGGCCTCACTACTTGTACTGGTTAGATCAGAAAGCAAACTGCAGGTGTCTCGCCTTGTTTTACGACCCACCTGTCATCCCTGTAGGCTGCCTGAGGCTTTCAGAATGTCGGTTTCATTTTTACCTGGTATTATGATAAGTTAAAAGTTGAATTGCAGGGGGGGGGGGGCATGTGTACCGGCACATGTACTTTTGACAGAAGAACCCGCGTCACTTGAAAGTCTATTGTCATTACAAAGTTCCAGAAAAAGTTAACTACCAAAACTACCGGTATATTGTTCATTCATTTATAAATTATACCAAGGTATACCAATGTACGTGCAAAAACTGTTGGTGATATTGAATACAAAGGCTTTGACTCTTTTGGGCAAATGACCACACCACCATAGGTGCTAACCCTTTGTCTGGGTTTTAAGGTCATCCACCACAGTAGCAAAGCCTTGGTGGGTGTCATACTAGTGCATTACTTCATTGTACCATGGCACCACAACAAACAGCAGGACTCATCAATGATGGCCGTTCATGAACAGGTTGACAAATACTTATACATGTAAATGCATAGATCTATGCAGTAATTTTGTTTGTGTTTCCATTGAGTTGTAACAAGGTGTTTCCTTGCTCTATTCTTGTATTTATGTACATACTGTATGTCAATGAACAGGTGCTTCTACCTGAACTTATTATGCTCCTGTACATCACGTGAATAAAGATTTATGCAAATATTAAGTGAATATGAAATCAAGAAACGATCAAACAGATGTAGGAGCTCAATTGTGTTAAACTTAAATTTGCAGACTATAAAGTACATGTACCTTGCCATTGCAGTCCTTCTTACTGTATGTGAAAATCACAGGCGTGTGGAAAAAGGCACACCTGGATTTTCTGGGCGTGTGATTTTTATAGGTGTGTGATTCTGTGGTCCAAACTGGGACTGAACAATCTGGTATTTCTTTATAATATTCATCTTGGTTTACAGTAACGCCATTTCCTCTTCACCAACTTACATTGTACATTATTTTTTCACAAATTATGAAGTATAATTATGCGGTAAATGTATGCCGAGGTGTGCGGTACTGAGGGATTCAGGCGTGCAATTGTTCGCACTTTTCGGGAAGCTTTTAGGCGTGTGATGGCGTGGGGGTGCGATCGTACGCCTCAAATCAGAAGGCCTGCATTGGTATTAGTCCTCCTGCCATTGCCTGATTTCAATTTTTCAAATTGTGTTAGTGCCATACATGTATTCTTGTTAACTTTTACCTCAAATTTTAGGCAAAAATGTCAGAGTCCACTTACATCCCTGAAAAGTACATGTACATGTACATGTATACATGTCCATATATGTACATTACCATCAGTATGACTGAGGAAAATGCAGACCATCAGCATGACTGAGGTAAAGTGCAGAAAATAGCGAGTTGTCAGCCTTTGTCAAATGGCTTAACATAAATTAAAATGTTGTTTTAACTTTATTTTGCTAAATGCTTAAAAAATTAAACGCAAAAGTCGCGTCCTTTAATGCTGACCTCGTGTAAAAATGTAGCCCCCTGGTTTACGTGTACGTACCGTGTATTACAAGTAACAATATGTGTATGTCCAACTGAAGGATGAATTGAAAGTTGTTTTACACAAAGTATGAAAATGAAAGTTGAAAACATGGTACACTACATGTATACAGGTGCTAAAAGGCATACATGTGGGTGTGTAATGTAGTTTCAACATCTATGTATATCAAGCACTATTAGGAGTTGTAGCAGCGAAAATCGCACTTGTTCGGGGTAGTTTCATTGCGCAGTACTCGCTGTTTAGAGAAGCTTTTCCATCGCTTTCCAATGTACATTGGTGTTTGGAAAGCTGGCAAGTCGTGTCAAATTTCTGTGATGGAAGAAGACAGTGAGACCCCGCTATGGATAGACAACCCTCTTCAGAAAGCCAAGCTCTTCAAAAAGGCGAAGCGGACGGGCAGCATCAGGAGCAAGGAGTATGTACAGTACACGTATCTTTATACAGTCGAGTCTTGTTAATACAAACTCGTTTGGACCTAGCCAAATTGTTTGTTATATCAGAATTTTGTATTAAGAGGAACATCAGTCCCATTCATTGTGCACATAAATGCACAGTCGGGACTAAGGCTTTATGTTTGTTATAACAAGAATTTTGTTTTAAAAGAGTTTGTACTTAACGAGATTCGACTGTATATCCTATTCTCTCTGAAGATCAAGTTTTTCATTGCCACCCTGCAGTGCATGTTAATCAACAAGGAAGTTGTACGACTCACATTATTAAACAAGGAAAAGAAGAGTCAAGTTCAAATGGACATACAATATTCTGCTACCTAAAAAAAACTAGTGTACTCAAAGATAAGCACTTTTAACTGAGTCTCTGTCTACATGTGTACATATTCTTGAGAAAAAAACCCATTATAACCAAACTTTGTGGTTTTTTTATTGGTGTTAAATAGTTTCAAAAGGTCTGTTAATGGTATCTGTACAGGTATAGTATGTAAAGTACCGGTACATGTACATGTACATAAAGACTTTTATTTCTGAATGCTTAATGCACTGAGCCATGGCAGTATCTCAGTACATACATTGTACATGTACATGACATTTTTAGTTACTTTTTGATGTACCAGTACACTAAAATTAGACCTCCTAATGACAATTTTCCATTGGAATTTGTGTGCCCTGTTTGGTATTTGAACTTTTGCGCAATCATTTTGGTTTCATGACCACTCCAAATTTATGAGTTGTTTTTCTATTACAGTCAGCCCGTGATTGATCAGAGCATTTGGTTCCAATGGTCTGAGCCTGAGTGACTCATGACTATTATAAGCCTGCCCTTTGGCAAGGAATCCAGCTCACATCTTTCGCATGTTTTCATGTGAAGTACAGTGTGATACCATGAATGCTGTAACTTTTTAGTTCATCACAAATTGTTTGTTTCTTGATTGGTTTGAAGTGTTTTTGCATTTTTGGCTGTGGATAGCAGTTCCACAAATCATCATGTCTCTCCGTTAGTCTGTTAGTTAGTAACAAACGCTGACATTGTCTAACAACACTGTCAGCTCAAGTCTCCAAAACTGTATAGAACATGTAATTGTGTGCAATGGAGAAGCAACAATTCAGTTGAGCAATTTCATGTTGACGTGTGACATTTTGTTGCACATTGTCACATCAAAAGAATCAAAGAGCAAACACGTTCAACAGTTCAACCTTTTCCTGACAGCGTACCGGTTCATTTACCGGAAGGTTGGAGCAAGGTTTTCATTGAAATCATTCCTGGCAAAATTGAGGCGAAACTCGCGAAAACCAAACTAACTGTTGGAAGAAAGATAACACTACATGTACCTGTACAACATTTTTTTTTTTTTGGTTTACTTTACTTTATTTCATCTCAAGGCATAAAAGAATACAGTTTGTACTTAAAATTTATGATGATTTATACATTTTTTTAGAATATAAAGATAAGAATAATAACATTTGATTAATACCACCTAGAGATGCAGGGGACCCACAAAAAGCAAAGCTTGTCGAGTGCGAGTCCCCTGAACATAAACAACAAAGGAGATACAGGAGATTCCTTCAACGGTGTTGCCCACAACTTTAGTATTGTAGTACACAAACCGGGATTTTAGTAAATGCTGATTCATTGGATACCATATTGAGAAACAATTTTATTTAACCCTAACCCACCTCACTCCTCCAAAATCCTCCTGGCGGTTTTGGAGGATTCTAGAGGATTGAGGATGAATGGTGATTGAATCAAATGAGGATTCTAGAGGATTGAGGATGAATGGTGATTGAAGCACATGAGGATTTTGGAGGATTGAGGATGAATGGTGAATGAAGCACAAGAGGATTTTGGAGGATTGAGGATGAATGCATTTTGAGGCAGGACTGTCTGATGATTTTGAAGGATTTGGCGTTGGTTATCCTTCATTTAAACACGAGTGCAAAGTTTTGGGATGAGGAGGATTTTGGAGGATTGAGGATGAATGCATTTTGAGGCAGGACTGTCTGACAATTTTGAAAAATTTAGGCGGAGTTGAAAAATTTTGGAGGATTTTGGAGGATTGAGGATGGTTGTAAGCAACAAGGGTCTAGGGGGTTAGGGTTAATTAATGTCTATACTGTGTAGAGCAATTGATGAGACATACATGTACCGGTACATTGTACCCGGCACACATTACCGTTGAATCATAACTAATTGCAGATCTTAACAATGAAGCTCTTTCAATAATAAATTTAAACTTGTTACATGCACCGGTACATGGTGTACATCATCACCACCAGACACCTTTCATCGTGGAAATTTGGCCCTGGGCCATTTCGAAGATCCAAACAGGAAACTTTTCAAATTAACCTTGATCAGGTGTTAACCAATGGGCTGTGGACGAGTCCGAAATCCCCCAGACTCTTGTGCCAAATGCAGCAGAAATGTAATTACGCGGCCCAGACACGACACTCCCAAGTGAACCGCGAGGGGGCTATACTAAGCATCAATAAGACATTGAGAGTTGATCCTTGCGACGTGACATCGCAAAAGGCAGGAAGTGTCGCGGCTCCTCTTCTTCCGAGTCGCATTTTGCCTTTTCCGAATGTCCTCGCTCAAGTGTGAGACATCTACAACTCGGCTGCACCTCCTCCTGCAGATCTTGAATTCTTATACTCAGTTTTGTGGAATTAATTTAATAAACAGCGATCGTGTCTGTCTGTATTCGGGATTGGACTGCGAGTTGATTGAGATGAATACATTTCCTCAGAACCCAGGATGCTGGTAATTACAATCGTAATTTTAGGACTTAACGTTCAGAAGTGAGAGGCCAACAACATGTCTGAATGGAACGCAGAGATAACCGTGGAATTCAGTCTGGGTTGGGGTCAGTGCAGCAGCAGTAAAAGCAGAAACCACAGCGGGGACAACAGGCCGGGCCGGTTCGCAGATCAGGAGGGACAAGCATTGCATAAGCGTCTGGCACCCTGCGTGCCCCCACGACAGCGACAACTCAAACCGCCGGATCTACCCTTGCCGGCAATTCCCCGAGCGAAAGCCGTGGACGAGGAAACTTATTTGTCACCTTACGTCAGCTCCACAAAGCCTAATAACTATGGAAGTGATCCTACAGAGCCCGGACATAGGTAGCAAAATATTTTACGATACTTTTTCCCATTACAATTAACCCTAAAATCTCTTTGCATTATTGTTAGTAAAAATCTAAATCCATTATGTCCAATGCTGTCCGGTAAACTAGTTGTACATTCTTAAAGGGGCACTAGGTCCTGAAATCCCCCAAAAATTTCATGTTTTGGATTGTTTACTTATCCTATTTCAAACATGTGGTTGAAAGGAAACCAACCTAATGTCTTACCGTTCCCGAGAAAAGACGAAAAAAATCTGGTTGTTTACGTCGGACACGACGGAGTACGAATCCGTTTTTCGTGTCGTTCTCTAGTGTACGATATACACGTTGTGTGTCTCAGGATCAGCGGTGACCAATCACCAATGCAAAAAAATGGTTTCTTCAACGTCCGCAAAAGGCGAACACTTTACGCGTACGAATGAAAACTACATGTAGCATCCAAACGGCTCGAATTTATGTGGTCGCAAAAGTGGACCCCGAAATTCATTCTCGCACACATAATACAGGAATAACACAAAAACGCCCATTTTTTAAAGGGTAGTTGTGTGGATGATTCTATCCTAGTTTTAAATGTTGTTTCCGATCAACATAATCTCGTTCAAAGCGCATTTTGTAGCCTAATTGGGCTGTTCGAGGACCTAGTGTCCCTTTAAGGCCAGTTCATACTCATCGCAAAAGTGAAAGCAAGTAATTGCGCTGCAAGTACCGTAATTGCACTGCGAATTCGTAGAAGTGGAAGATATTTCAACTCTGGCGAATTTTGCAGTGATTGTTTCTGGGCAGGCACCGGTTTTCTTTCATTTAGGGTTATTTTCACAGAAGCGTTTTCTGGTTGGCTGATATTTAATAACTTTATTTTGGCCGGCTTTTAAAAAAAATAAACTCCTAGTTTACCAGAGGAATCAAAGAAGACCTCTAGCAACTAACTTTTACCGAAAGAAAACCAGCACACCCATCACGTTATATATGAGCCAATTAAAGAAAGCCTCAGTGACAATAACGTTTGCTAATTAAGAAAACCCGCGCAGGCCAAATGGATTTGAGTGAAGGTGGGATAACTGAAAAAATGTAGTTATCAGTTCCATATTAACCAGTTTGCGCCGGGATTATTTTGACATTGACCGGACCCAGGTGCGGGATTGTTTTCACGAACCCCGATGCCAGACAAGTTCAGGCCATCATCTGCGGGTAGGACACCCTGATATTTCCGGCCTCGCTCACTGCGAGCAGGTTGCTGACAGATATTTCCAGCCTCGCTCGTTGCGTGTTTATCCGTCATCCGTTCCGAATACCGCAAAATCTGACGTGAAATGGTTTGGTACTGGTACGTGTTTTCTGATTTTAGTGTGTGAACTTTATGAAGTGCACTTTGTACAATGTACTTTGTATCTTATTCCTTGCAGTTACACAGTTTGTCATTGCATGCATCGAAATCAATAGTGAAAGTGCTCACAGCAATGTTTCCCCTGGATGTTTGTTTATAGCCAGATAAAGTTCACTTCCTGGATAATGTGCACTTCCTTCCATTCCAAGTAACTATTGTGTCACATTTTGTACATAGTTTTAAATGAAAATCATTTCAGAAAAGTTGTGTTTCTGTAAATGTAGGGGGGAAAAATGGGATTCTAAGATATGCTGTACATGTACATACTGTGTACCGTATGTTTCAAATGAATGATAGTAGTAGTATGAATACTGAATTGCATTCATGTGCATTTACTGTACATTACAGGGTGTTTCACAATCGGTACATGTACAAAGTATTTATGTTTGCAACAGTCACCTGCTTACGTGTAACACACGTATGGTCATAAACACTAAGTGAGCAGTGCTTCTTTATTCACCCTCCTGGAGTTGGACGAAGACACTGCTGCTGGCAGAACTTGGACCTCCCTATTTAGCCGAGATGCACAGATGGATTTCTTGGGAACGAAGGAACGAACCCTCTTTTTAAATTTGTTAAAGCAGTCACAGACAGTGACCCGACTGAGAAATAGTCTTCAATTTTGTACATTTTGTATAAATGTAGCCTATACCTCAGTCCTCCAAAATCCTCAGGGCGGTTTTGGTGGATTGAGAATAAATGGTGTTTGAAAAACAAGAGGATTTTGGAGGATTGAGGTTGAATGGTGTTTAAGCACGTGACACTTTTGGAGAATTGATGATGAACAGTGTTTGAAAAGGAGGAGAATTTTGGAGGATTTTAATGATGAATGCATTTTTTGAGGCAGGACTGTCTGACGAATTTGAAGGATGGAGGCGCTGGGTATCCTTCATTTGAACATAAGTGCAAAATATTGGAGGATTTTGGAGGATTGAGGATGCATGGTTCCTAGCAAAAGGGCCTAGGGAGTCGGGGTTTTAACCACTTAAGAAATGTCACTTAAAGAAAGCAGAAAAATCCACAGATCCAGAGTTCCTGAATCAAAAAAAAATGTAACCTTGGCACAGGTGACTGCAGCCGACTCATCCGTACCATCTTGCTTCCAGGCCAGGTACATCATAGCACTCTACTGTTATCATTTCATTATTCCGCCCCATCAAGTTCTAGTTCAAGTGGAAGGAATCCAATCGACAGAAGTGTTATGGGCATGACCCTACATCGCCACGGCTAGCACCTCGGGCTGTAGGCCTATCAGTTGTATTATGACAAGTCGCATTTGCCTGTGATCTCTACCTCTTCTGCTAAGGGATCAAACAAATTGATCCGTGATGCTAATTGTACATGTCTGTGATTACACTTGTAATTACTGCGGACTATAGAGCAAGCATGCCATGTACATGTAATGTGTGCAAGTACATGTACATGTGTGCATGATGAAAGGATTATTGACGTCCTGCAGAATCTCCAGACAGTGTATACATATAATTGTTGTCTGCTGTGATGTAGTCCAAGGTGTTTTGTCCAAACCCCCCTCCCCCAAGGGATGCAAATGGCGCCCCAGGGGGAGCTGAGGTTGCTGTTCACCCCAAGGGCTTACAAAACCCATGGACTACCGGTACATGTATGTATCCACAACAGAGAATTGTTTTGTTTACATTTTGGTAGTTTTTTTTTATATTTTTTTTGGAGTCTTCAAGAAATAACAATATACATGTATTACGTACATGTTCAATGAAGAATTGGTATCATTCAATATTAAAGGGAAAATACAACATTTGCAAACATCAAAAAACGAAACGATCAAATTATCACGAAATACCTTATCGAATTGTTAGGGACTGACAGTCGATAAAGCATCCTTTAAAATCGTGGCTCCTGGTGGGCTGACATTTTCAAGAAAAACTGTATTTTTCCAACGCTGGTTGGCCGACCAGCGTTGCTTTTTTCAAAAACTGTTCTTACATTTTCATATTTAGTTATTCTGCCTTTCCTTGCAATTGATCACACACCTGTGAAGGGGTACAAGCCTGCTAGACTGATTCTCTGACCTTACAATTCCCCAAAGTGTATTAATTGCTTTGTTTCATCTTAAGTGGGGTCACGGAACCAGACTACAAGAACATGATAGGTTTTCTTGGTTTTTCCAGCATCTACAAGCCCAAAACATGAAACAAGCCAGTTTAACAATATTTTATATAACATACTAATCCTCCAAATCCATTTATTTCTGAAAATTGCAGCAAAAGCAAATGTTGTACATTCCCTTTAAAGCAACCAACATGTAGATGCGACTTGATACATACATGTATGTTCATAACATGGACAGAACTTTGTGCCAAGTTTCTGTCCCTGTTATGAACATGAAGTCTTGAAGATGTGTACACCCTGTAGTTAAAAATCCCTGGATGTTTAACCTGAGATTGGCCAGTGGCAATCCCTCAATAGATAGTTTTACATACAAATTTGGGATAGTTCATGTATTTCACTTACTGCTTCCCAACACTTGAAAATGAAATGTCTGTCCATGTTATGAACGTTAAATCTTGAAGATCATTTCTCGAAACCTGAGAAATTTATCAAACTTGTTGGTGGGCAATGTTCTTACTAGGATAATAGATGTAGAAAGAGCGAAAACATGACAGATTGCTTCATGTATAGACTCCTGTCCATGGTTCCCTCTGAATGTCACACTTTTGTTACCGTTTGTGTGGAAAGACCTTAGTACGAGTGCAGACAAACAAACAACAATGTGGACTCCGCGACAAACTCTCCCTCAGCGGTTACAAAGAGAGGGTTGGAGAGACCACTGGAATAAAGGGACATTTGATTGTATGCCTGGTGCTGGCGCAAAGGTGCTAGATGTGCATGTACATTCAGATTACAATTACTTGTGTGTATGTATACACTGTATTTCACGCAGTCCACGCACAAACCTGTGCAGGTACGCAGTGTGTCCCCGATCCCACTGAGGGCTCACCACTGTGGTCAAAAAGTGCAATACGTACCGGTATGGGGATATTGTGGCACATTTCCTCAAAGCAGTTCCAAGTTTTCAAAGAGTTTTGGCAATCACTTTTACGTTCCTCGCATTCGTGAATACATGTAAGAGTTCAAAAAAGTTAAGTGAGGCATGTCTCGATTCACACAATTGGTGACAATTGTGGAAGCAGTACGATTGTCAAAGATGCAAACATTGGGTGCCTAAAGGGGGATTTCCCTGTTGACGTTGGCTCTGTTTTCCTGTTGTTTCTAATTTCCTCAATTAGGATGTAGTGTACAAGTGTTAGTGTAGTGTACAGTGTACAACGTAGATGGATATACCGGTATGTCAACACAGTCAACATCAATACTCCAACAGTGCAACAACAAAAATTTCACACAATCAGGTTTACAATTCTTCCTGGTTCCTGGATACTAAACTTACATTTGCACAGCTACTCTATTGTGACATGCACATGTACAATGTACATGTTATGTATGTGTACAATGTACTGGGGTACATGTACATCCCTGTTCCTTGCTCTATGATGCGCACGTTGCCCAACGCAAATTTAATTAAAGCGAGACTTGCGAGTTGATCAAATAGGATTGCGTAAAGGGGGTGTGACTATAATACGCCAGGCGTATCTTCAGACAAGAAAGTATAATTTGACAAGAAATAGATCAGACAAGAAAGCTGACATTAATCGAAAGGTAACACGGTGCTTCTTTTGTTCATCTCTTAACAAGTTTAGAATATCAAAATTTACTAATCCACTTGGCTGCACCCCTGGTCCACTCATCCAAATTCTGAGATCTAAAAGCGCATTTGCAATGCTATATGATACAAAACCGTCAACTCCACCCATCTAGCCCCGTTATAGTGTAACTAAAACACAGAGTACCCTCCATTTGAGTTCATACACATTGGGGTGCAGGCTTAGAGAAAGTGAAATTATGGCATCCACTTGGAGTGTTTTGCGTATGGTATGCAGGAACTGTGGTTAACCATAGCTATTATAGACCAAAGGTGGACAAGTCTAGGCCAAGTTCGCGCAAGGACTATAGTTGACCAATGGTTAACCATAGTCCGACTAACGTTTGCCCGAACTCTGTCTAGTCGACGGTGGTTGACTATGCTAGTCGACTATTTGGAACCAACCTACTGGGGCTGGTTGCATCGCTGGTAACCAATAGCTGCGCACATTCATAACGCTAGCAGAGAGCCAGGATCCAGAAGTTTTGCGATGACATTTTGACCAGCGTTTGACTAGAGACGTTCGCACGTTGTTATCAGTGCGCAGGCGTAAGTTACGTCACAAATCAACCACTAGTCGACTAATGGTCCTTGCCCGAACTTGGCCCTAGTTGTCTATAATTCTTGGGGCCAGCTAGCCCATGGAGATCAGTTGCATCATTTGTGACAAAGTTCATAATGCATGGCAGGGAGGGAGCCATGGCCCAAGAAGTTTTTATTAAAACCGTTTTGACCATCATTGGATCATGCTCGGTGGTCGAGTGGTAAGACGTCTGCGCTGGTAAAGCAGGAGGTCATGGGTTCGAGTCTCACCTGAGTGATTTTTCTCACTATCACTCAGGGGCAACACTGAGTATTTATTAAAAAAAATACATCGGTGAAGGGCAAAACCAAATATTGCATTGGCATCAGGTGTATTTTTCAAATCAACCACTAGTCCAATAAGGTTTTCGATTCAACCTTTCCAGGTTTTTTTCTTGAATTGAAGAAAAAAAGCATCAAAGTACAAATGGTTAAAAACTTGCAATAAGTGTGTGATGGTATCAATTGTTCACATCCTATTTGAACATTTTTAATTACTCCCATCCCACGCCAAAAAAACCCAAAAATTATATTCAGACATGTACAATGATACCCATAGTAAATCAGATCACAGCTGTGATTTTAGAAAAACTCAACACACCATCCAAACATTGCACATTTATGCACATTGCACAATACAGATTTCAAATCAATAATTGTCTAGGATGGGAATACAGAAATATGTGGTTGTGCATGCACACCTGTGCTGCATAAAGTGCTACATGTGAGTACATGTACACGTACACATATGTACCTACAGTACACATATAAACACGTGTAGTGTAATGATTAACAGAATTCTCACATGGAAACATATAGTGCACTCTAACAACAGTTCATGTACATGTACATGTACCCAAGGTGTGGTCCGTAATTGAAACCATTTTATGAAAACAAAACCCATTCCTCTTTTTGTTTTCGTACCATAAAGCTTGTGCTGGCACCATGCACAATGTTAATATTATATAATACACATGGTGGCTACAAAAAAACTTAATTCACTCACTATGGGCTCCGTGCACAAGTACCAGTACTCCTTCAACAGCCACAAAAGGAGAGTTGGGGGAGACCTAGACTGGTTCCTGGTACATCCACTGGGTATTTTGAACGATCCAAAGTTATTGGGGGCGGGGATTAGTATGAGAGACCATTGCAAGTTAAATTTGAATGTATTCGTACGCCGACGAGGCCTGACGCTCAGGCGAAGACGCTGTGGCTAATTTGGCGTACCAATACATTACAGTACGCACATGCTGTGTGTCCCGTCCACAGAGCTCTCATGAAGTGGTAAAAACCGCACGGAGCCCATACCTTAAAATAACCAGTCTTTCCTTTTTGCAAGTCTTTGCTTTTCCATATATTGGTACCATTTACGGTATTGTGTGCAGAAAAAGGTGATCATGATATTAAAAAATACTTGGAAAAAATATTGAAAAAATACTTGACAAAATTTTGTGTAACATACATGTATACGGTACGGTACATGTACATGTATTACCAATTTTTAATCCATTGCAGTGTGACATGTGTCACAAGAATGTATGTGATTCATCATTAGAAAAGACAGTGAAGTCCTTCACAAGGGGTAAAACTATGTGTCGTGTTAAAACAGATAGCATTTTACACAGTTTTTAATGATTAAAATATAGAGATGCAACCTTTGCTTTTACAAATTCCCACTCTATCGTACATTGTACATGTTTAACGTAGCTTTGAACTACAAGTACATTGTACAATGTTTAAAATGACAAAAGGATGATTAGATGTACATTTGTATCTTTAACAAATAAATTTATGTTCACGAAGCAAACAATACATGTACAGTTTTATAGGCCTTGAAGCCCATGAATTTTGTGATGCAGACAATCTATTAGGGCTTTCTCGAATGTACCGAACACTTGAGTATTCGATCATCAACCAAATATTCAAATAGCTTTTTGCCTGTACCCGGTATGTATATTGTATTCGAAAACAAAAAAAAATATGCACACACAAACGCGAATGTGATGTTGTTTTATCGCAAAGTTGCGGCATTTTATTGTCAGGTGCAACTTTTTTGTTGACGGTAATTTGTTTTTGCCGACTTGGTTCATCGTTTTAAGGTTAAAGGGAATGTACATCATTGGCTTTTGCTGTAATTTTCTGAAATGAACTATTTGAGGGGTTAGTATCATAGATCAAATATTGTTACACTGACACGTTTGAAATTTTGTGTTAGAAAATGCTGGAAAAACCAAGAAAACCAAAAATGTTCCTTGACTCCACTAAAGATGAAATGAATCAATTTACAGATGCCGGAAAATTGTAAGGTAAGGAAACTAGTCTACCGGTAGCTGGCCTACACCCATTCATGAACACGTAACCAATAGCAAACAAAATTTGGACTGAAAAAAAAGAGGTAAATTTGGAGCAGAAGATGAAAAATAGTTGGGTTTTTCCAATGGTGGTCGGCCGACCACCGTTGGAAATTTATGCAAAATACCACTTGTCTTGAAAATGACTTCCAACCAGTTGCCATAATTTTACACGATGCTTTTGACTGTCATTTACCAACATCCTAGTAAGGCATTTTGTAAAAAATTGGTAGTGTTGTTTTTCGATGTTTGCAAATTTTGTATTTAAAGCCCTTTACAGTTATAAAATATACGCATTGTAAAAGTACTTACTGTAAAACACTCATGCGCGCTATATCGATCGCCACATGCAAATTTTAACTAGCGCGCCCTTCTTGCAAATGTTTACTGGCACAGCACGCATACATGTAGCAGTTGCAGCTGGCAGTTTCGAATATCCGAATATTCGGTCAAACACAGTTTCGAATAATCAAATACTAAACTATTCAAAAATGGACAACCCTACAATCTAGGTTCAACTGACTTCAGAAATGGAGAATTTCAGATTGTAATGTGCAGTATAAACTCAATGCCCATTGGAAGTTTGACTCAGACACCGTTCCACATTCCACACATGCATTGGCAGTGAGACAGTGACACCACAGCCTACGGGGCTGCACAAAATATGTTTGTTATTCTAACGCTCATTAGTGCATTTGAAGCAGACTTATTTAGGATTCCATATTTTTTTAAAGGGGGGTTGGAAATAAGTCCCAGACAATGACTTTGACCTTTGTCATGACATTGACCTTAGAAAATCAGACCGGAATAGGGCTAGGCCATATTTGAGCAAAAGGGAATGAGGAAAACAATGCCATTTTGTGGTACATGTACATGTACATTAATTGTACCAACAGTAGTTTTTATATATCACTTTTATTGAAGCAATTAACCCTCCTATGCAAACATAGATTCTTTGTCAAGTTGTCCTTACAGTCAAAATCAATGAAGTGACTGTTTTCAACAGTTACGAGCTCCTAGCCAACATAAAGCAGGATTGACTGAGTGTATTTTCAAAACAAAAAGTCGTCCCTATGTGAGTTTTTGTGTTTCATTGATCAATTAAACAATTAAAAGGGTTAATTGAACAGAATACTGTTAAAATTCTCCTTTAAAAGTAAACAAAATTACATAAAAGGACCGACAGACAAATATACAAAAAGTTTCCAAAACAAATTTTGTTTTCTACATTTGGTACCTTCCTACTGGTACTTGGATAATTGTTAGGACATTATGTACAGTAAACACAATTTTTTCAGCCTCTAAATACAAATTTTATACATTGTACATGTAACTGTCCATTAATTCACCCATCACCTGATCATCAGTAATGATCTTCTCCGAAGCTGGAAATGGCACGGTGCCACAATTGTCTATGGCTTCCACACAGTAGGTGTTCCCCACCCTCAGTTGAAGGTTTTGTTGCAGAAGCTCACGTGTTATTGAATGAGGAAGCCGCCAAACCCGCCCAACCCCAGGAAGCTGGCCACCATGCATGTTCAGGATGTGGTGCAGATTAACTGGATTGAACTCGGGGGGAAAAAAAGAAGAATCATCTTACAAGTTTTGTTGATTGAAATGCGGATTGAACTTTGTCATTGTAGGTTTATTTCTGGCATCTACTGTATGTGTAGGCCTACCCTTAAAAACATCTACATGTATTTTGGTTACAATTTGTGTCTACGTTAACCGCAAAATGTCAGAGTTTACGTAAACAGTGCATTACCCCCAAAATGGGATCTGTATCATCTGTGTGTTTGTTACATCAGTAGTCTATTTTGTCCATTCCCAATTAATTTTTAAAAAGTAGGCCTTCATGTAAAGGCATTGCTAACATTGCAATTTCGATGGTAAAATATGTACAATGGAATGAGTGGTGCTGCAGGTCTTCCATTAAAAAAAAATTGTCGACTACATCGACTGCCTTGCAACCTACATGTAGGTGCAAGGCCGTCGATGTAGTCTCCATGAGAAAGTAACTCGACTGCGATGAACTTGTAGAATAATTTTGAAACTGGACTGTGTATTGACCATTTTGTCGTGGTATTTATGCAGTGTAAGTGACGTCTCGTGAGCCAGGGGCGCATACAGAGCGAGTTGAGCACATCGTAAGTGCGGGAAGAGCACAGTATGAGCGTACCGGTAGCTTGAGCTACTTTCTGGCCACTTGAGACAGAAAATTGTCGTTTTCTTGCATCCTCGCTGCGATTGTTAAATTTATGAAATTATTTTTGGTCGCCATAAGGTCTCCTATGAGAGTGCATAATGTGACAGGCCCTTAATAAAAGTACCTTCAATGTGTCTTCTGTATCAATGTTTTTGAGGCATCTGAGCTACACACATTTTCAAGAACCCATTTTCACACTATTATCGCCACTACATCGTATCCATGTTGAAATCAATCACAAGTCCACCCTGATCAAGCACAAGTTCACAAGTCACACTCAGATGTACTCGAGTTTGGATTGGCCTCAGATTTTGGATATCTTTTACCCGGGTCTTTTTTTCCCCCCAAACGACATTCGTTTCCCATCTTCTGATTGGTACATTACATGCATGTTTCTAAGGCCAAAAAAAAGAATAGTTCTGCTTCCGGTTACCCGACCGACCCTATTTTTAGGCTGCGACCCTAAAAATTTTATCGGCAATTCAAAAAAAAAAAAAAAAATTGAATAAATAAAAATAAAATCTGTCTTTCCTGTCTTCACAAAATACCTCTCAACAACCCTTTTGCATCCAAAAATGCTTGTATTTATTTGTTTTCTTACTTACATTCGCTTTTTTCAAAAGAAACCTCCGTCATTACAAATTCGCTTCGCGATAAAACTACTTCGCAATTCGATGTCACGCACGGTGACTATAATCATGTGGCGACGACTGGTTCCCGCCGCGCCGCCGCGCAGGGGCCAATTTAGAAGACATAATGAAAATGCGGTAACCAGTCCATAGCTAGCTATGCGACCGATAGCACGCTTTCAGTACAGTGCAGACCACTGTCAACTGGTCGGATTCGACATCGTAAAAATGCCAAGAAAACACCGATGGAAAGAGAACATTTTTGCAAGTTAATTTACAGAATTGATCTAGCTTGTCTGTGTATGTATTTTCTGTGTTCAAGAGTTCATTTTGAGATCGCACTACTCGTATTTGGAGTGATACATGCCGCGTGTTTCCCTATTTTTTTTTTGGCCTAATGCCTTGTTCTCCACAACACAAACCCAAGATAGGCTAAAGTTACGTCTTGTGAGAAATGTTCCTTCCTCACTTTAGTTATTTAAAAGGTAAAATGAGAAGTGAAAAACGCTCACTGAGATTCGTTCGAACTTGGATCACCTGATTAGAAGTCAGGACTACTTCCAACCAGTCCATGAATCAGTTGCCAATCGTCGGTGATTTAAACACCATTATTCCTTGTTATATCACTTATTCTCTAAAGCCCTGGACATCATGCATAACATAGAGAGAGAGAGCGCCCTCTTTTGATATTGTCCAATCTCTTTTGTGTAAAAAAAATATTTCGCAGCGAGGCCTGCATGTACGGTACCCGCCAGCTCCTTTCCTCTATAGATGCCATGTTTGATTCGTGCAAGTGTAAAAAGGGGTTCCTGAAATCTCAGAGTTCAACTCTGGTCCAATGCAGATTGTTACGAGAGTGTGGTACAGCCCAATTACAAGGAAGAATGAAAAGAAAATTAGAATCAATAAATTTGCTAACATATTTTGTTCCGTTCCTTTATTCGTTTATTCTTTTCCCTTTTCCATGTGTCTTTCTGCAGTGTTGAGAAGTCCATCTGCCAGGCCTATGCCTCGGTGATGCTGTATGATGACAACCACAAGAAATGGGTTTCCTCCGGGAACCCAGGCATGTCCAGGGTGCACATCTACCAGCATTCGGTCAACCAAACATTCCGTGTTGTGGGAAGGCTTTCAACGGACCAATCAGTGAGTTGCTTTTAATACCCTTATCCAAATCCTTACCGTAATCTTGAGTAAGTTAAAGGCTTTTGACAGATCGGTCATTAAGTGACCCTAACCATAACCAAACCCTTATCCAAACCCTTACCGTAAGGGCCAAGTTCGTGCAAGGACCATTAGTCGACTAGTGGTTTATTTGTGACATACCTAATACGCCTGCGCACTAATAGCAACGTGCGAACGTCTCTAGTCAAACGCTGGTCAAAATGTCATCGCAAAACTTCTAGATCCTGGCTCTCTGCTGGCGTTATGAATGCGCGTGGCTACTGGTTACCAGCGATGCAACCGGCCCCAGTAGGTTGGTTCCAAATAGTCGACTAGCGTAGTCAACCACCGTCGACTAGACAGAGTTCGGGCAAATGTTAGTTAACCATTGGTCAACTATAGTCCTTGCCTGAAACAAATGTTAACCAACCATTTTCTAAGTTAAGAAGACTTTCAGTGGACCAGGGTTGAACGTGGGGTTCAAAAATAGAAGAAAAAAAACGGGACGGGACTTGGTTCGCCAGGGTTGAGTTCCACCCGGGTTGAATTCCACCCGGGTTTAGAGGGTCTAGAATTCCACCTGGGTTTAGAGGCTCTAGTGTGAAAAGGTACCCCCCGGTACATGTAGGACTTTCCAAATACCATAATTTCCAACACCAAGGCAGTGGGCAATTTCAGTTATGATGAGCAACAGACATTTTGTACATGGACTTTCTTCATTGTAGTTGTTGGATTCTGTAAGATCCATCTGTTGGATTCGTCAGGGTTCCTTTCGAAAACCAAAGATGTTTTTGATGATAATGTACCGTAAACAAAATTATTCTGAATAAAATATCCTTGTGGTGTGTCAATGGCAAAGCGTCTTTTCATTGTACAAGGGATCAATCATTGCAAGCCATCTCCTTTGCTCTTCGATGAATGTTTGACCGCCTAAGCATTCCAAGCCAACAGACTCGATAATATTTTACATCTGGCAGCTTCGCTTGAACTTATTGTGAACTTGCATCCATACACATTTAGTATGCAGGCATGCATTCTTCGTTAGCATCTGAACATGTTGCAGTCATGAACTCTAGATGAATTACATGTATGTGTTTGATCAAAACCATTTGTGTCATAACTGGCACCACCATTAATGGAGAGTCATGGCCGAGCGGTTAAGAGCACTGGACTCAAGCTCCATGGTGTTTCTGATCAGCAGAGTGTGGGTTCGAGTCTCGGTCTTGACACTTGTGTCCTTAAGCAAGACACTTAACCATTACTGCTTTGTCCTTTGGATGGGACGTAAAGCCGTAGGTCCTGTGTGTTGTGTAATGCACATGTGTAAAAGAACCCAGTAACACTTATCGGGGTTTGCCCTGGTGTTTCTGGCAGTGGCTGCTTAATGCGCCGCAGCACCTTGTAAGGTGCTACATACATGTAAAATGGATCTCATATTTCAAATACTTCATTTACCTGTCTTTGAAATAAATTCATGTTAATTAGCACCTTGAGTACCTTATTGTTGGTAGATACAATGTACATGTGCTATACTCCAGACGGTATTATTATTATTTTTTGTCCACGGTTTGAATGCCTGAACATGCCCACATGTACGGTACACAATGTATGTCTTGCACATCTTTATCAACACATTCATGTACGGTACATTTTGTAACTGAACTTTTGGGGGGGGGGGTCATAAACTGGGACAAATCTGTTTCCCAAACTCTGCTGCGGGCAACGTTTACCGTCCTTCTAGCCTTTGTGAGGTCATTTAATTGAAAGTGACTCATGCATTGGAATTGCAATATTAATGACTGTGTGCTGTGTACCACTTGTGTGTACAGGTAATTATTACTACATATGGAAGTTCCACTCCATACAGTTGCACAACACTCAGCTAATTAATGTTGGCTAGATACAAAAAAGAGAATTCATGCTTTGATTCAGAGGGTGTCCTAAAATGGAGTTGTCTTGCGTGAGGTTATACACACGTGTGTGTGCAGTTGCCCAAGGGGATAATGAGCATGCAAAACATGTTGGGAGTATCATCACTCATATCTCTACAAGGGTCATCTATCTGTAGGCCTAATATTCAAAATTGTTACAGATGTGTATACATACATGTACATCATTGTATACAATGTATTTACTTGTGCAATGATTTACTGTGCACATTATTTTTGAGTTTCACACTACAAAATGATTTTTTTTAAGTGCCAGTTTTCTAGCAATACATTTATACTAACTTTTGAATGAGACATCGACCAAGAAAATCAGGCCACATTTAGTGACATGTAGCTAATTGAAACAATAACCATACAAACTTTGAATTATTTTCAGCCCAATAATAGTTCAGTTCTCGTGGGGCAGACTGGTTCCTACCCCTTTTTAGAATCGATAATGTGGGGACCGGGAACCAGTCTGCTCGCAACTGGGGTGGATCTGGGAAAAGCAACCATAAATAAAAGCCTTTTTTTTTCATGGGGTTGCAGATGCCCAAAATAGATTTTGCACATTTTTGGGGGGCCAAAATAAATCACCCAAAGGTCGAAAGTTATCCGGAAAAAAATTCAAATTTATTGGCAAATCAAATTTGGCAAATAATTCTCTTCTTAGTTCCACCCCAAGGACAAAATTTGATAGATTATTAGCCAACAATTATCTTGACTAAAGTTAGCAAACTCAGCCCAAGGAATATGGAACGAACATGATCCACAAAGCGCCATAATTGCCTGGTCCTGATCTAGGGTTAAAACCTGAGACGGTTCGCAGTAATATGACCAATTTTTTTGATATTTTAAAAGTTAGTTGACTTTGCTCGGAATGACCTGTTTGTTTGAAAGTGGTGTTGTTTTTTGTTTTTTGTGTTTTGGTCTTCAAACAAAAACAAGTTGATTTTCTTTCTTGAAACCCAACCCTGCTGAATCCAACAGGATCCGACTATATGATAATTACCCGTTGGAGCTTGTTGGATTGATCTATCGCTGTCTGCGAGTTAGCCACGCCCCTTAGATAACCCTATGGAGGTTTTGTCCTCTACGTTTTGTTTGTCTCAGATTTTGCGCATTCCGCGACCATTTGTACATCATGCAATTGGACAATATTTCACTAGCTGCGTTGACGCGATTCTACCGCGATAGGTCAATTGAGCAGTAAACCCCCTTGTACAAATGTACATGTACAAATTCAGAGTTGGACTCTGTTGGAATCAGCAGACAACTAAAAATTAGGCACAGTTGGATTTTGTTGAATTGAGCAGGAAGTAACTGTTGGACTCTGTTGGATTTAGCAGTGTAGTCCTGAGGAACCCTTAGGGGGTTGGGAATACAATGATTTACTTGTTTTTCAAGTTAAAATCGTGAAAATAATCGTAAAATGTGACATCTTGTTTCCCCCCAATGATCATTATCTTTCATCAGAAACTACTATCTTAAAGGGAATATACAACATTTGTAAACATCAAAAAACAAAACTACAATTTTTTTTTACGAAATACCTTACTGGGATGTTGGTAAATGACAGTCTAAAGCATCCTGTAAAATAATGGCACCTGGTGTGAAGTCATTTTCAAGAAAAGTGGTATTTTTGTATAAATTTCCAACGGTGGTCGGCCGACCACCGTTGGCAAAACCTAACTATTTTTCAACTAACTGCTCCAAATTTACCATTTTTTTTTCAGTCAAAATTTTGTTTGCTATTGGTTACATACGTGTTCATGAACAGGTGCAGGCCAGCTAGACTGGTTCCCTTAACTTACAATTTTCTTATAAATTGATCCATTTCATCTTTATTGGAGTCAGGGAACCAGACTACTTGAACATTAATGTTTTTCTTGGTTTTTCCAGCATTTTTGAACACAAAACCTCAAACAGGTCAGTGCAACAATACTTGATCTATTACACTAACCCCTCAAATACCAGTAGTTCATTTCCGAAAATTACAGCAAAAGCCAATGATGTACATTCCCTTTAAGACGAGTCAAGTCCAGTGCATCTTAATTCTTCTTTCTGAGACAATCCCTGGCATCTGCTAACATCTGATGCCAGTTGCGTCTCATCCCTAGCAGTGCATTCTAAATTGCTCCGTTTGCTCCTTGGGTTACTGACCAATTCCCTCTTGCTTCATCTCGGAGACGAGGAGGGGAAATCGTTGGAGCGCATCATCCTGCTGTCCAGTCATCAGCGATGAGTGAGCAGTTGAGACTAGCGTCTGGATCGCACTGAAGTAAAAACTTTAAAAGCATTTGCTCACTCTGCCAGTGTGCATGCACATTGTATCTTCCTCTTTCTTCAACTCAATTTTCAAGAGCAATTTTCTAACAAAATATGGAAATGTTAATCAGTCCCAGATCCATGTCTTTTCATCATTTTTGCAATGACTGACCTTCATTGAGATGATGGTACGGTGAAAAAAGTGGCGTCAGGATGCAACACTCTTTCCCATATTCCCTGAATCCTCCAAAATCCTTTTTTGCAAATTGGAGGAATTTGCAGGATTGAGGTTACATGGCAATAGTGGGTTGCTGATTTCGGAGTACGCACTGTGTCAAGGTCTTGGGCCGGACCTTGTGTTGTTTATGCTCAGCCGTGCATAGATTTAGTCCTTGATTATACTTGACATCCAGGATGTCACTGCCTCTGCCTCAGCCTACTGACAGTCATAGCCGGAGGATTTTGCAGGATTCAGGCAGTGGTCACCCCTCCATGGACCATATTCAAGAAATAGCGGAGGAATTTGCAGGATTAAGGCTATATATGCTATTTTTCGATGAGGCCAATTGGAGGATTTTGCAGGATTGAGGCTACACATCTTAGCAAAAAGACCTAGGGAGTTAAGGTTAAAAGGGGAAGCAACAGACAACAAGACAATGCTGCTTGCTAGCCTAATAACGCTGGTCCCAGAGCACACGCAATTCTATTCAATTGAGTCAGAATGGCTTTTCACTGGAAGTCTTTTCATGTATCTGGTCTACATATTGGGCTGGATTGACATACTGTACATGTATGTATACATGTATAAAGTTAAAATGCATTTATGAAATTGAAAATGCAATTTAAAGGGGTACTAGGTCCTGAAATCCCCGAAAATTTCATATTTTGGATCGTGTACTTAGCCTATTTCAAACATCTGGTTGAAAGGAAACCAACTTAATGTCTTACCGTTCCCGAGAAGAGACGAAAAAAACCCCGCTTGTTTACGTCGGACATGACGGAGTACGAATACATTTTTCATATCGTTTTTAGTGCACGATACATACGTTGTGTGTCTCGGGAACAGCGGTGACCAATCACCAATGCAAAAAAGTGGTTTCTTCAACGTCCGCAAAAGGCGAACACTTTACGAATCAAATCACAACTAGCATCCAAACAGCTCGAATTTATGGGGTCGCAAAAGTGGACCCCGAAAGTCGTTCTCGCATGCATAATGCAGGAATAACACGAAAACGCCCAGTTTTGAAAGGATAGTTGTGTGGATGTTTATATCCTACTTTTAAATGTTAATTCTGATTAACATCATCTCGTTCAAAGCACGTTTTGTAGCCCAATTGGGCTGTTCCAGGACCTAGTGTCTCTTTAAGCATGCCATTCATTCCAGTGATGATTCTTATTTATTTTTTTATAATTGATTACTTGATCAGTTGGAGAAGAATGTCGGTGCTGCGTTTGACGCGACTATCTTACCAATTATACCACATAATGTGCACTTACTATACATACGTGTGTACAATGTTTGCAGGTGTACATGTATGCACAAGGTCACTGTCTTGTCATCTGTGACAATTTCCAACAGAAGAGGGCTCTGTTCTTTAAGCATTTGTACTTAAGAGCTGATTGCACTGACAAAAGTTTAACTCCTTATATACCACTCAAACTGTTGAACCACGCAGAATTCTCAATAAGCTGTAACCATGGTAATGCTGTTTCACACAATATATTGGGATTCAGAAAATAGCCACAGAAAGAGGGTGATAAATATTTTCGTTCAGAAAAACTAAATGATGTAATAGGTTCCGATCTTATGACGTCAAAGTACAACGTGACCATCCGGTTTCCTTGTGATCAGCCGCCATTGCAGTAGACAAGCTTATGGTTAGCAACCACTCATGCATTGTAAAGGAGACAGTAGGGGTTATCATTTTTGCGTAAAATAACGGCAAATTCATCCTCAATCCTCCAAAATCCTCATGTGCTTCAATCACCATTCATCCTCAATCCTCCAGAATCCTCATTTGATTCAATCACCATTCATCCTCAATCCCAAAACCGCCAGGAGGATTTTGGAGGAGTGAGGTGGGTTAGGGATAATGGTCACTACCAGTGCCTAGGATGGTTGTCATAATCTCCACGTTTTTCTCACTGTTTTTGCCATCCATTGCAGCTTTGAAGGCTTGCCTACTGCCTACTGTACGATCTTTGCCTACTGCAATGGTGACGGTGACTTTCTGGTAACTGGATAGGCCGGGTCACTAGAGAGCACTCTGGGAAGATTTCCAATCATAATATTTTCTGCTCAGGGATAAATTGTTTTGAGGATTAAAATAATAAGTATACACTTTTGCCAGTCTTCAAACTGAAGTACATGTAAGACTTATCTTGGTAGGTGCTATACTTTTGGGCAATTCCACGGTTACTCATGTTACATTTTTGAAACGTGAGTAAAACCGATTTTGTGCGTCTTGTTTATCATACATAACACATTTTTCTGGATGTCATCTTTGGTGCTTAGGTAGGTCTAGGTCTACTCTATCTACCATGGGGTTTACAGTTATTAAACCTTTTCAGTAAAGTAATTACAGCCCAAGGAAACTCAAAAGTACATCAAAAATGTAACGTGAGTAACCATGGAATTTCCCTTTTGGAGATCCAAGTACTTAAACTTCAGAGGTCATGCTAATTAGTCAAATGTTCGTTGACCCGTATCTCAAAAACTCATTCTGAGCCAAATTATAAAATACTTGAAATTGTTGGGGTTTCTCATATACGTACATGTAGGCCAATCATTACACCAAATATCGTTTCAATCTGTGAGGGTCGGTGGCAAAGTTTCAGTGTATCAGCAGATGTCCAGTATCATGATAAGTTTAATTTGGGCTTAGCCACAGTGTAGAAAGGAATTTGGTCTTTGTCAAGCACAATGAAACAGTGGAATGTTGTTCTAAAACTAAAAGCACCTTTGCACACCCAACCAGTGAGAAACCAAAAATGGGGAAAAAAATGCACTGTGACACCAACCGTCCCATAAAAAAATTAAGAACTTTTGTGTTTGACCTTTGACCCCAGGTTGTCATCAACTGCGCCATCGTGAAGGGGCTGAAGTACAACCAGGCCACGGCCACATTCCACCAATGGCGGGACAGCCGACAGGTCTACGGGCTGAACTTTCAGAGTGTGGAAGAAGCTGAGAGCTTTGCGTCGGCCATGATGCAGGCACTTGACTTACTATCATCGCAAGGTAAATACCGTGTCAAACGATTTTTGGTCCAAACACTGTCTTCATGGAGGGATCAGTATAACAATGTTGAAGTCTAGGTACATGTACATGTACATGTACTTGTGATGACAAATAGACCATATTAGTTATCCCGCCAGCGCGAGTGGAACACCGAATAATGTAGTGCGTCTATGTGAGACACAGACGCACTACATTTTCCATATTCCATGAGCGTGAGCGTGATAACGAATTTATCTTCAAGCAAACTTGACGTGCAGTGAAGTTGGACCATCGCTTTACACGAACCTTTCAGCGGTTTAGCGCATGCAGCTGGAATGTCGCTCGCATCTTGGAATAGCGCAATATACACGTACATGCGATATGGACCGTGCAATACAGCCTCATATCGCACTGTTGTTGCCATGGATCGACCAATCAGGATCGAGGATACATGTTTGCTTGAAGATTAATACATGTATACCAAAAGGGCTGTCCCGAATATTCAACTATTTGATCATCGACCGAATATTCAAATATTCGAAGAAGAAAAAGCTAGGCACGCGCACTTGACTGATCAGTTTCTTTACTCGTAATGTTGTGCGCTTTAGTGCCACTTTTTTGCCGACAGTAAGGTTTTTTTAGTTCATTCTTCCTATACATCCTTTCAGCATGTTAAACCCCTTGACAGTTATAAAATACTGCAATAAACAAGCAGGCTGCCCACAATATCGCTCGCCTCACACAAATCTTAACTAGCGTGCGTAGAACCATGGAGCTATAAGCTCCATGGTAGAACTTAAGACCACTGGGCAAGGCAGGCAGTTGCAGCTTGGTCGTGTAGTACTTGAGTGGTGAGTGTCAAATATTCGGTCAAACGCATTTTCGAACTAGAAAGCACTCAGAGAGCGCACACCTCCGCCAACAAAGTCTAATCGATTTGTACTTGTACCAAGGACCATTCCTCCCTCTACATGTGTATATGCGTGTGTTGGTCTACCTTTCCACTCCTCCATTGTATAAAATGGTCTAGTCCATTGACCTGTGTGGTTAGATTAAGTGGGTGATAACGCATACAGGTTTCACCGGGTCAGTGCCACGCACACGAAGCTGGTCACACAGAGCGATCTGGTGAAAGTTGTCCATATGATGGGTGGTAAATCCTTTTAAATCCTCCATCAAGAGGCAAATCCGGATCACTTCCAAAATCTAATCGATTTGTACATGTACATGTACCAAGGACCACCTTTTAATAATAATTTTCATGAAAATCCGTCCAGAAATTTTTGAGTTATCCTGTTCACAGACAGACACACAAACCAACCAACCAACCAACAAACATACAAGCCAACGCCGGTGAAAACATAACCTCTTTGGCGGAGGTAATTATCGAATACTCATTCGAAACTGAACAGCAGACTGTACATGTACCAAAATTATCTGGTCTTTCAAAAGTATGCATAAGTTACTTTGAGGACCCTTCTATTTTTGTGCTGTACAATGTATATTTGTAAGTCAACCAAATGGTCCTCGGCGGCGGTGTAGTCGAGTCCATCACAAGTCCCTTCATAAGTAAATATCACAAGTACTTTCACAAGTAGCGGTACATGTAACATCGATGTTCAACAACAACAAAGGAATGCCTTTTGTTACAATTCATTTGAATACCGGTAGCTTGTGAGTTTAATTGAGACTGGAGGACTTGTGATCGACGTTACTAAAACACTGGTTCTCTGACTTAACTTCCCTGTAAAAAAATGTACATGTTCCTTCAGGACCATGAATCAGAAAGACAAAAATATTAAATCTGGCCTTCGCCAGCTGTTACCGGTACTTTAGGTGAGTTCAGAAAATGGAGGGGTCCTATAAGTACATGTACTGTAACCAATGCGCGAAAGTCTGGCAGCCCTACATACTGTATTTAACTCTAATCTTATGAACCTTGACCTGAATGAGGTCACAACACGTGGTCTGCCCAAACATAGTATACACTGCCTCAGTATGTTTAGGCTACATCAAAACTCTCATCTATGGGTCTTCCAAAATGGTACAGTATGTACGTTCTATATGTGGGCACATCTACGGCAGCGGAAGTTGCTGGTCGGTTGCTATAAATTGGAAAGGAAGGGGGGGGGGGGGCTGGACTGCATTTCTGTAAAATGTTACACCCTGCTCCTCATTCGTCGATAGGTGGCACTTTTTGCTTTTTTCCTTTTCCGTGAATTTTACAATCTGCCCCCCCCCTCCCCCAGTTCCAGATGATCGAAGGCGATCATGATTATTGTTTCAATCCTCTTGTTTCCAGAGATAGTAGACTAGAGAACTAATTTTTTTAATGCTTACCCAAATATAGGGCCTAGAGTAGGCCTACATGTACACTATTTTGGGACCTGCCAAGAATGGGATGGGGGCCATTTCTCCCCCCACCCCCACCCCGCGCCCCAAGTTCCACCACCGATGGGGTACATGCTTACAAAAGACATAGCCGTATCCCTAGATCCTCAGTCCAGACAGGGCTGCACTTAAAAACGTTCTGACAATGGCCTGTGTTTTATTGTCTGTATGACCTCTGACACAGGTCAACTGAATTATAAACTTGTCATGAACACGAATGCGTTTTGCATAACTCATGTTCATGCACTTGAGAGCTGGACCAACCAGGATGTACTACAGGGAGTATCGCCATGGTGTGTTCGTGGACATGCAATAACAATAAGTTTGGAAGCTTTGCTGGGCGTTTCCTGGCCTCATACAACGTGTACATGTACATACATGAATTAGGTCAAATTTCTTGTCTACACTGTTTTCATGACCGTGTTTCTGCCGACAGCAGTTAGTCATTTGAAACCAGGAAGTATGCATTACATTCAGTCAATAACACTGTTATCTTGCACTCCCGGGCTCACTGGTCTGTATATTTTTGCAATAAAGAGGCCGTAACACAGGGTGTGAGGATTATCTTACAAAATATTTTCATAAAACTGTACTTTTTGCCCTCATTTTCCTAGATTATTGCATTCAAATGTACAGTGCATTTCTGTATCTTAAACTTTCACGCTTTTCTGTCTGCTTGCATACATTGTGCATGTTTTCCCCCTGGAGTGCTTGCAGGGTATTTTGGCTAGAAATACTATTGAAACTTAAAATGTTGCAGACATTAGCCTAGGTGTTAGCCTTGAATACAGGGCTGTTATGCACATTTACCATAGCTGGCCGGCCGGCCCAAGCTAGGCCGAGGAGCTGACCACAGCCTACCGGGCTCCACGTCCTCCACATGCAGTGATCTATTCGCACACACGCGATCGCCCACATGCGAAGCCCACAATGTATTCATGCACTGCCAATGCGTTTTAGCTCTATGAATGCTGTATCACGTTCCGAGAAAACAATATTTTAGGATCTCAATTTTGATTCAAAAGTTGCTGAGTCGTGTTTTTAATTGCGCCCAAATTCAGCATCCCGGACACGTTCTCATTCAGCTGATTGCAGCCACGCGATGTGACGCACTGAACGAACAAATTAAAAGCAACTGCACACACACCCATTCACGGATTTGCCGAATTACAAACCAACCACTAACGGAAATTTCAGAAAAATGCGTCCCTTGACGTAGCTTTGGAAATGGCCTTCTTTTATTGTTTTCTTCAAAACGACAACATGCCAGAGAAAGAAAATTTCACAGGGAGTTTGTCGCCATCCCATTCTACAATTAAGGTTGTGACAATAATTTTGTCAGTTTCTTTTTGGATAGCTGCAAATGATCTACTCTACCTTAAAAAAAAGAGGATTTTTCATTTCTGCTTCCCTTTTTTTTTTTATTAAGTGCCGGTACAAACACAGAAAGAGTGACAAGGAAAAGTGTAATTGTTTGCCTGAGCTGTTCTGTATTCTCTATGCATGCACTTGCCTCTGTCTTGCATTTAAGCCATTTATTGTCAACAGAGGGCAGCATAATATGTTTGTGGTCTTCCAAGGAGGAAGGAGAAGTTGCGTTGAAACACTGTAGTCATCATTGCTCAGCGTTCAGTAGTCTAAATGTTGACATTGATGTGTTGTAATGAAGGGGAAATAATGTGATAGGACTTGTGAAGCTATGTACTTGTGCACAATGTACCGGTATGTACCTTACATGTATACATGTACGGTACCTGTACATGTGTTACGTATGCAGAGAGCCCATGCGGGATATTTTTCCCTAAAAGAATATTAAAAAAAGGTTAAAACATTTTAAAACAACTCATTTGCAACTTTGATTTCAATACTTGTTGTACATGTGTTCTTGAAAGCAACTTGATTTGGATGGTAGATGGTAGGATAATCGTTTTTTGGCTCAACCAGTTGGTTGATACACTACATGTACATTGTTTTCCATACAATTTACATGTGTTTATTCCGTGATGTATCCATAATATAGCAAAAGTGGTTTCTTGCTTGACAAGGAGTAACAGGCAGGGAGGTGTGCTGCAGTACAGGGATGGGTAAATCTACAATGTAGAGTTCTTCACATGTAGTTGATTTTTCTGGTTTACTTGAAATCACAGTCTATGGATGTTTGTTTGATGGGCGGCAAGGCTGGTCAGTTGGTCGGTTTGTCCCATGGTTGGTTGGTTGGTTTGTTGGTTGATCCGTCTATTGTTCAGGTACCCGTAGTTGGTCAGTTATACAGATAAGTGATGAGATTGGCAGTTTGTCATCATTTGGTTTTATGGTGACCAACAAGTGTGAGCATTTTTTAAGTCTGGTGAATGAGTCAGTTTGTGTGACCAAGCAAGTTTTATAGTTCCTTTTCCCATTTTTGGTTGTATTTCTTTCTTTCCCCTCAGTTAAAGGGGTGCACAGGAAAACCATATTTGTTTTGTCATCATGCGAATGAGACATCTTTGAACTAAACTGCTCAAATAAAGGAAATGTGTTGGCTATTTTTATATGCAGACAAACATGTACCGTGATTAGTCAGATATCTTTAGATGACACCAGTTCCCCAGTTACCCATAAATTTCAGTCATGTGTTTATTTCAGCAAACTGTCCTTTTTTTATAGGATATTGATTATTTATAATACCACATGTACCGGTACATGTACCAGTATGTACATACTTACATTGTAGCTTGAGTAACTCCAGCTTTGAAATGCTCATCAGGAATTTGACATATAGAGCTGGAATTAAAACTACATTATAAAAACTAAATTGTAAGAGTTGCTAAAAATCGAACCCTGTATTGTATCCCCAGTGTATCACAAAAATGGTCCATTTTCCCTCTATTATCCCAACCTAGATACCATTACACATACCTCATGTACCATGCAGCAGTCATTCAAGAAGCTAATGATCCCCTTGAAACAGAACAAAAGTGACTAAAATATGAGAAATATTGATGATTACGAAGAGTTCTCCAGAAAAAAACGTGTACCATGGCTGTCGTGCGTGCATGTTGTGTACAAACATGTGTCACTTGATCACAATTGTCGTTTTCCAGTGTTGTAGTCGAGTACTTTTTTCCGAGTACCGAGTACTGCCCAGTACTTAGGTTACTGAGTACTTTCGAGTACAAGTACAGGTCTACGAGTACTTGTAATTCCGAGTACGAGTATGAGTAGTATGAGTACGAGTACTTCTATTTCCGAATACGGCAATACGGCAAACAGTTCATCGTGTGTAATTGGCCCAGGCCCAGTCAGACCAATATACATGTAAAGACCCATTCATGGCTAGCTATTAAATGTTCTTGTCGGGACGTGCACAGAGGAAAATCAGGAAACTTTGATTTCTCCGCAAGCCAATCAACCATTTCAAACTGAAAGTATCGATAAAATAAGGCCGTGGAATTAAGTCCAGCTACCGGTATTTACCATTTTTTTTGCGTACTGCTATTCGAGTACGAGTACTTTGATGATCGAGTACAATTTTGACATGTCGAGTACGTGTACATGTACTTTGCTTCCCGAGTACGAGTACTGTCATTTTGAGTACGAGTACTTTGACATTCGAGTATGAGTACGAGTACTCAAAAAAGTACTCGAGTAGTACTCGAGTACTGAGTACGAGTACTACAACACTGCTGTTTTCCAAACCCCGGCTTTCGCTCTGTATCCGGGTCCGGCCCCATTGCAACCTGCATGAATGGAGCATCAATAATTGTCTACAAATTTCTTCCTCACCCTTTTTCCCTTACTTGAAATTCCCTGCAAAATTATGCAGTGTTGGGATTAAAAAAAGTAATTGTTTTGACTTTGTGGGCTGCCCGCACAATGGAAAGATGAGCCTTTGTTTTTGCTTCGTTATCTGGATATGATGTAAGTTCCCTATTTGCCCAAAATAGCTTTTCACAGAACTTCATCTGGTGAGTCGTGGTTTTCTTAGCAATCAAGCTTGTCACGGAACCCACCCCTTTCCAGCGCTGCTGTGGAGGTTTACCGTGCATCGACGTCATTCTAAATATAGCCGGTTTCCTGCATTCCAGCTTAAAAAGCCTCGGAATGTCTGGCAGAATCACCCAGACCCCTCAGGACACCACTGTCATATATTTCTTTATTTCCCTTGGTCTTTCTCTCCGAGCATAATCATAACAGAACTCACAGACGTAGACCAAAGAGAGACATTGAGACATACATGTAAATGTATGGTTACATTCCGCGTTCTTTAGCTAAAGTTTTGTGATTTCATCTAGTGTGTTAATTGACGGCCTTGAATTGCACTGCATATGAGTATTCCTGGAAGATTTGGTTGGTATTCTATGTGACCATGAGGATTTCAACTGTGAACATTTCTTTGGGTAAGACGATAATCTCCGAGTTTTCTAGATGTACTTTTTACTTACATGTTTTGTAAAGTTGTATTCTGAGTGCTGTTCAACAACTTGAAGTTAGTTCTATTAATACATTTGCAACTTGTGTGTTTTAGTCCAACAAAAAAAACTCATTTTTGCTTTGTTTGTTTGTTTGTTTGTTTGTTTGTATATCTACAACCCTCTGAAAAAAGTCTTTGTTTAAGGCACAAATTGATCCACTTGGCAAGCAGACTGGCTCCCGGTCCTTACATTATCGATACTGATTATGGGGCAGGAACCAGCCTACCCCATGAGAATGGATTATCATCTGGCAACCAATAATTTAAAATTGTGAAGTAATAATTAAAGAACTAAACATGGGCCGATTTTTTTTTTCAGTCCATGTCTCATTCAAAAGTGAATAGGCCTAACTTTTGTATTGCTAGAAAAATAGTACACATGTATGCTCAAAAAATGTAGTGTGAGTGTGAGGAATGCAACTTCAATGTGGTAGGTACCTAGATGTGTTGTAATATGATAGGGATTTTGATCATGAAGTAAGATGCTGAACCTTAGGTAACTTTCAGCATCAGTAGTTAGGTTCAGTAGGTAGGTACGCTGTAGATGTGTTGTAATATAATAGATGCTGAACCTACCTTAGGTACAGTAGGTTCAGCATCAGTAGGTACATGTACATGTAGGTTCAGTAGGTACTGTACATATGGTAACTAGATGTGTTTTTAATATAATAGGGATTTTGAACATGAAGTAAGATGCTGGACCTTGGCACTTTCGCTTGGAATCTACACATGTACAGTACCTGAATTTTCAAAACTTCCTCCTGTACAGGAAACCAGTGGCACATACATGCTTATATTTCAAAGGGGTATTGAGTTCCATGTAAAGTAACAATAGTGACTGAGCGATAAATGTGCCTGTGGCTTCTTCATTATTAAAGTTGGGGGGGGGGGGTTAAGTGCTCGAACTGCCCTCAGCAAATGATCAGAAATTAACATTAACATTTAACTGGTCTTTCTTACTGCATTTAAATATGCAGGCAAGACGAAGGACTGAATTGTTTGGTCACTTACATCTGTACATGTACACTTACATTGTGTACATATTTTAATTCCTGCAAATTTTCTAGGAAATCGGAAAAATTTAGCTGAATCATAAACGGTCGGAAAGTGTACATTTCCATGGCCTCGGCTTTTAAAGTGCGCTTCCTATTAAACACGGACATGTACCGGTACTTACCGGTACATGTAACAAGCATGTTCTCAATCATTTGTTTTTCATGCATTTTGTTAGTTTCCAATAATAACACCACTCAAAATAGAAAGAAGTTTCAAAACCTAACGTGTTAAAGTTTCAGCTCAGTGGATATTAAACTCTGTGTGAAAAACCATGCACAACCTGAAGCACGATTTTAGCACTCTTTATTTCCAAAAATCAGTCAGTTGGCTGATCATTGGAAATCACCTACATTTCTTGATTTCTTCTAATTGACAGTAAGCCAGACGGAATATTTTCATGGGGTGTTAGAACCACCACGATCTTTAATCCAATTACAAGGTACCGGTACATGTACCGGTACATGTAGGTTACTTTGGGATATTTTTGCAAATGATCCTATACATGTCGTCGGTGTTTTTACGAAGTGACAAAAACCTCAATATCATTCAAAAAGGTCATTCTGAGATAATCGCCTTTGAAGTTAATCATTTTTTCAAAACACCTTTTCGACTAGTTTTTAGTTATGGATTTAAGAAATTCTTGCATTGTCAAGTAACGTAGGCCTATGCTTTGTTCTTTGCTAATTCAAAGATGTTTATTAGGAGTCTCACTTAATTAAACTGTAATTCATTAATAAAGATCAATAAAAGTTTTTTTCACTTCGTGAAAACAGCAAAACACAGAGGCCTCACTATTTTGTCCCATTAAGTTGTACACACTCTTTGTCACTTCGTGAAAACATAAAAAGTTATTACATTTTGTTACATTTGCGCATCTGACGTCACTGCAGCGCGTGCGCGTCTGTTCTTTATCGACTTCGTGCACGGCGTGCGTGTCCAATCCCGTCCAATCCCATGCTAATGTGTGTGTAGAGAAATGCTTTATTCCTCTGGCCCTGCTAACGAGTTAAGTTTGTGTCACTTCGTGAAAACAGAAAACACGAATTTTAGGCATTTTGTCAAATGTTTGTTTACAATAATTACAAAAGTAAACAATATTTCACTTTGAAACTCTTCCTTTTGTCAAATGCAATAAATTGGTCGGCAAAACTCAAAATCGACGATGTACATGTATATAGGCCTTTCCACACTAAAGGGGTACAAAAGTGTGACATGGGTTTAGGAAATGAAGCAGGATAATAATATCAAGTTGTTTGTCCTATTTTCCACTTGTACATTCCCACCCCATTGTTGAGGATTGTGCTTTTAAAGAATTTAAGACTTTCCAGGCAAATTTGACAAGATATTTATGCTCACAGTGCTACGTACGTAACATGGACAGAAAGTTTGTTAATATTGATAGAAAGTTATGATTACAATAAATGTCTTTATTAAATATTGTGCCTTTTTATTCTTATCCATACAGCATTGTTACCCGTAAAACCAAGACAATCATCTGGTTATTTAAGATGTCACAGGGTATTATGTGTTAAATTCCTTGTCAAAATTTATCAGTTAATCAGTGCCCAACAGCTGGCATGATGATTATGGACAGAGAACATGAGCTAATCAGAATGAAAATAAAACACTTTATACAATGTACGTGCTATCACGTCAGTCAACGTTCGTGTTCCTCTTGGCAATGTGCCCATCACATTTTGAACATTGACTCATGTACATCAGACAGGGCTGAAGAAGACTTGGAAGGAATGTGCCTTAGTTTATTTGTTGAAACAGCTCCCAATGTCCGATGTCTGCACACGTGTGGTGGTTAAATAATATGTCGTAAATCTTGGATTATACTTATAGGGGAAAAAATGGAAACAGACAAAGACAAAAGACACTACGGTATTTATCTTTAATTACAACCTACCGGTGCATACATCCAATGATCAATTCCACGATAAATGCACATACCGGTACGTCTTGCACAGTTTCATAAGAAACTTTTTCACGTTTCTTATGAATAGAGTACATCAACGAGGCATGATGTTCTTTAGACATTTGCCATGTTGCGTTACGAAAATCATCTGTAAAACCCTATCACATCTGGGTCTTCAGGTTTACATACTATGTATGGTAGTTGTGATAGTACCGGTACTTCGGAAGGGAGGCTTCACAGTGATCAAACACCACATGGAAAAAAACAAAGCAAAAGAAACTTAAGACACCAAGACACTTAACCGAGACACTAAACTTAAGACACTTAAGAAACCAACTTCAAACTATCAGGCAGTGTTGTAGTCGAGTACTTTTTTCCGAGTACCGAGTACTGCCATAGGTTAACGAGTTCAAGTACAAATGTATGAGTACTTGTACTTCCGAGTACAAGTACAGGTCTCCGAGTATGAGAACTTCTACTTCCGATCACGACCACACAACAAATGGTTCATTGTGCGTAATTGGCCCAGGCCCAGTCAGACCGATATACAGACCCACTCACGGCTATCTGTTAAATGTGTTTGTCCGGACGCGCACTGTGAAAAATAAGGAAAACTTTGATTTCTCTGCAAGCCAAACAACCATTTCCACCTGAAATTATCGATAATAAAAGAAGGCCTTAGTAAGTCAAGCTACATTCTTTTTTCGAGTACTGCTATTCGAGTACGAGTACTTTGATGATTGAGTACAATTTTGACATGTCGAGTACAAGTACTTTGCTGTCCGAGTGCGAGTACCATCATTTCGAGTACGAGTACTTTGACATTGGAGTACGAGTACGAGTACTCTAAAAAAAAAAGTACTCGAGTAGTACACGAGTACCGAGTACGAGTACTACAACACTGCTATCAGGTAAAATTTGTGCAAAAGATCTCATTAACAATAACCATTGTGGGTAAGAACGAAGTCATGTCAACATTGTCAAAAGCTAATTTCTTTCGTATGCGCGAGTCTAATCATTTGTTTCAGGAGGGTTAGTGGTCTACACCCAAAAAAAGAGCGCTGCGCCTATGGAACCCTTTACAATGTAGGTCTCCCCTGAGAATGAACCCATAAGAATGCTATCAAGAGTCATCTAATGCCTGATCAACTGACAAACATGAGAAATAAGTTGAGTTGCAATTAACTGAGACACATAGGTATCTCTTATTTTCTTTTAAAAAAATTGATTAAAACAAAATCGAGCCATAAAAAAGTGGTATTCGTGTACACTGTAGTTCCTGTTACCGGTGCACTTACAGTTTCAAAACTATTTCCTTTGTTTTCCCAACAGTTCAAGGAAACACAGTAGGGTACCGGTATTATTACAAGGAACAACCAATACCATCTTTCGGATGAACATTACTTTTTTAACCCAATTAAATGTAACACGAGTTCATTACTACCGGTATTCCAAATTCTCTGAAAATCATCGGTCCCACCAACTATATACAGTGTAACTAGTGACTGATTCTTGGCTGACTTACGCTAAGCAAAATTTGTTGCTTAGCAGCTGTATGAAATAAGGCAGGTTCATGTCTTTGAATTTTTTTTTTTTTTATTTCCTCCATGGATTGATTACTAAAACATGTGGGTCTCTGATCTATTTGGGGCTTAATCACCAGATAACATGAAGAATTTCATGTAGTCCTCACAGCACATGCACAGACAACTCAGGACAATTAACCGAAGATGTAGCAAGCCCAACATTTTAACAAGAAACACGTGGGGCATTGTTGAGTCACCACTGGTCTATGCCGAAGTTATATTATTATTTTTTTAAAGCTTACAATTTCGCCTCATCCATCATCCTGAAATGTAGTCAGTCAAGAATGCCAGGTATCTGCGAGTCGTACCGACAAAACGGTTAAGATTGCGGCTGGGTCAGGTCTGCGTCATCTGTAACCACGCTTCAACTCCAGCGATAAAACTTCTGGAGTTCCCGACCTACTTGGAATTGCAGATATGGAGAATTAAAGGGAATGGCTCGGCAATAAATTAGTGTCAGTTTGAGTTGTATACACAAAAGAGTTTATCAATGTTCTCTACACGTATTTCAATATTGTCATATTTCATGCTATTGTTACAACATTACTGCATTTTAGGTCACACAATATTTCCTACTGCATGGACCCTGTAAAATGTTTCACTAAAGAGAAATGGGAAGTTACACATGTACAGCAGAGTAGCAAAAAACATTTAAAATGAACTATTGTCTGACTTACAAGAGGGTACCTTAAATTTCATAAACAAGTGAATATTCAGTTACTAAAACAATTAACGGGAGTGTGGTGTACTTCCAACTTGTGAGACACCGATCCAGCACATTAATAAAAAAAAATTTTTTTAATGATTATCCAAGTTTTATATTGGCATTCTGATGCCACTGGCTTGGATGGTCCTTTTTTTATTAATATGATTTTTATTTCTCTGTTCTCATTACCAACAAAATTTGTTTTCAGAAAACTTGCAACAGAGAGTGTCACATTTTTTGTAACAAATGTGATTTTTTTTTTCCCGGGGGAAAAATATGTTATTAAATCAGTAAGTCTTACTGGCATAATTACTGCATTGTCTGTGAATGTCAACTGTCAACACTTTCAATTGAAAGAGATTTTCTCTTTGATCAAATATCAAAAGAACTCTCGTCTGCCCTTTCATGAGATAGCAAATTGCCCTCAAGTTTTTAGAGCTCAAAGCTTACAATCTCCTTAAAGGGAAAATACAACATTTGCAAACATCAAAAAAGGAAATGATCAAATTATCATGAAATACCTTACTGGATTGTGAGGAATGACAGTCTAAAGCATCCTTTAAAATCGTGGCCCCTGGTGTGCTGACATTTTCAAAAAAAACTGCATTTTTCCAACACTGGTCGGCCGACCAGCGTTGGAAAAAACTGGCTTTTTTTTTCTCAAAAACTGTTCTTAATTTTTCATATTTAGTTTTCTGAATTGTCTTTGCAATTGATTACACACCTCTGCAGGGGTGCAAGCCTGCCAGACTGATTCTCTGACCTTACGATTCCCTAAAGTGTATTAAGTGCTCCGTTTCATCTTATTGGGGTCAGGGAACCAGACTACAAGAACATGATAGGTTTTCTTGGTTTTTCCAGCATCTACAAGCCCAAAACGTGAAACATGTCAGTTCAACAATATTTTCTATAACATACTAAACCCTCCAAATCCATTTATTTCTGAAAATTGAAGCAAAAGCAGATGTTGTACATTCCCTTTAAAGACCCATCGTCTCGGCTGCCTGCTGTTTTCCTCCTTATCTCTCCCAGAATAAAATGATGACAACATCCTAAGTCTGCAACTCAAACGTGGAGACCTTCCCTCTCACAGCTGGGGGCATGGAGGTTGTCTTACACACCACGTACTTGACATCCCACAGACCATCCAAGGCTATATATAACAGGATGCAGCTCTAAGATCAATGTGTATCTAAGACGTGCTCAGAGAAGTCACGTTATCTAATGAGCCCATGGAGATCTCTTATACTCTGTGTTTGATCAGTCGGGTAATCTTTGGAAGCATCTGCACTGCCGAAAGTATTGTACCATTCTAGATTATCTCAAGAGCTTTTCATGCCAAGCTTCGCACCATTGTCAACCTAAAGAGGAAGTAATTAGTGAAGTATTTTAGTAGATGTGTGTTGTATTCATCACTGGGGGGAAAAAAAACAGCCAGGCATCAGGACATCTAGATGAGGAAGTCTGCAAACTGAAGAACAGTTTAAAACTGGTCGGGATCGCATACGTTTGTATTTGTTGCTGACGTTCAGAGAGACTATTGCACTTGACTCAGTTTTGTGAGAGGATCTCGAGGTAATGAGGTCAAGCTAGTCGGCTTGTTGTCGAGGCCTACTCCAGACTTTGATTAATCTGGTACTCGGAGATTAATCAGTTTCCGTGTGTGTGTATTGGATTAAGTCATTCCGGATTGTTTTCTCGGTTTTGCTGTTTGCAATGAGCGTGAGCACCAAGCTGGAGTTTCCAATGGCCAATCACGGCAGCAGCAACGGCGGGGTGACCGTCAAGACCCGATCCGTGCTCAAGATGACTTTGGCCGACTCGGACGATGACATGCTCGATGAAGGTGGGGTATGCATTAGTTGATAACTTTTTTGTGTGTGGGTCGATTGACTCGATTCAAACATGCCTAGATAAAAGAGCTCTCATCTCCCGATATCTGACGTAGCTTGCTTCTCATTTGGTTTTTCAGCAAAATTTGGGGGTTTTTTTTCTGTTAGCTTTCATGCTTAGGTGCTGTCTTGGTCCAACTGTCCGTGTGAACTTGTTCTTGTTTCTGTTTTGTGTTAGTCCGTCCAAGGCATATCACCACAAGCCTAGGCTTCTGGAGGATACTTGCCGCCATACCTATATTTTCGCCTGTTATACCTTTTCGACATTTCCATTCAAATTCATTTACAAAATTCATGCACTCTCTGCTTGTACCAGTATTTCTCATTGGTATGGAAATTAATGTGAGTTTGAATTGAATTGAATTGAATGCAAGAGGATTGCATCATTCAATGGTTTTCCAATTTATAAATTGCTAACTTCGAGCCTTCATGTACATGTTCGCAAAAGAATTGGAACATTTGTTTACAAGACTCAGGTTTGTTATTTTAGATACTCAAGTGCGGAGTATACAGAAATACATTTAAAAAAAAAAATTTTTAAAAAGAGAGATATATCCTGAACTTGCTATTTAAAAGGCCTAGTAGTTATCTACACATATCTGGCCAGTGATCAGCATTTTATTTAGAATAATTGAACTTAATTGTGAAAAATCACATTAATTTTGTGCATGTATATGTACAAAGATGAAATAGTGAAATTGTACTCTGAAGTGTGTCAAATAAATTATTTCGTAAAGCCGCTAACCCTTCGTCTCTGGGTGTTTTGTTGGTAAGCCCAGGATTCTGTCAAAATTTAACAGTCTAAAGGCCGGTTCATCCTTCATGCAAATGAGATGCGAATTTGACGTCACAAAGCATTCGCTGCGAAATTTGCTGGAGTTGAAATTTGTTCAACTTTTGCAAATTCGCAGCACAAAACTTGCCCAGACGTCATAAATTTGTGTTTCCGTTCTCTTTTGAGCTGAGTATGAGCGGGTCTGAAGTCATTAGAGTGGTTGCATAAACTTCTACTGCTCAACAATCATGAAGTCATTTGGGAGCAAAATGCAGGTTGAAGTATTGGATTTGGGAAAAAGTTTCAATAAATTTGTGTATTTACATGTATAAAGCAAAATACACATGCTGGTATATAATAGGTATATCGATGTACACGGAAGCTGCCTTTGTTAAATATTCTGCACACTATTTATACAGAAACGGACCAGAAACCTCAATATTGAAAATCAAATACAACCTTCCCTTCTCACTTTCTATTGGCCATTTACAAACAAATGTATGTAGTTGTGTTATTTTTAAAACAGAGTTTTAGAAGTGAAACCAGTTGAACTGATGGCATCAAATCTAAACAGCCTCATCAATGGTGACACCCTCTCACCGTATAAGTTAGGAGTGAAACAGCACATTATTAAATTCGCAGTTTACAACATGTACATGTACATGTACTTTAGGAAAGGTCAAATTTAAGTAACATATTGCCCTTTCTACATGTTTATAATGACTAAAATACAAAAGTAGGTTTTACGTAATGTATATGTGTACTCTGTTCTTACATATGTACTTTGTGTGGTCTTTTAGTCACTTGAGAAATGAATAATCATCAGTTGTAGTCTATTGAATAATTGATGTGTAGTTTCCTGCACATATACCGGTATATATGGAGAGGCCGGTTCATTTTTAGTGTGCAATGTGAATGAAGCGGCGCGCACCCATTCACGAATTGCTCAATTACAAAACAACAATGACAGCTCGACTTTCTCTTGCTTTAATTGCAAGATGTCCCTGTCCTGGAATTTCTTTCTTAAAGGTGAAGGGTCATTTTTTGTCCTTCAAAAAGGCACTGGTATGGCCAGAAAAAAATGCCGATCATTGGGACAATCAAAGCCAAGATTGGGGCAACAGGAGGCCCTAGTTGCCTGAGTTTAAGGGTCCAGACCAGGGCCCAATTTCATAGAGCTGCTTAAGCAGAAAATTTGTTTAAGCACGAAAAAACATTGCTTAGTAAAATTAGGTTACCGGCCAAAACTCCATGTGATGTACATTGCTTGTGACTGGTATTTAGCTGTTGTTTACTTTATAGCATAACAATCGCATGGAGTTTTGGCCAGTAACCTGATTTTATTACAAGATGTTTTTGTGCTTAAGCAAATTTTGTGCTTAAGCAGCTCTATGAAATTGGCCCCTGTATAGACTGCCATAGACCTCAGTGGTAATTATTGCGCACTGCCCAAAATTATTTAAAATACTCACAACTATCCAAGGTGTTTGAGACGCACATCAAATTAAAGCTTATTTCATCAACTTTCATTTTCCGTTCAATTTATGGGGGTTAAAAAATGACTTCTGGGAGAAAATTCCATCCAAAGATGATCACCCCTACATGGAAAAGTAGTCCTCAAGCCCATCGCCATTTTGAAAATGGACGCCTATGCTCCATTGCAAAATAGAGCCATTTTAGGGCCTAATTTCTTCCAAATTTCACAAAAATATGAGCTCGCAGTCCTCTACATGGCTTTCACCCTTCTTTTATAAAAATCCTCAAGTTCACGGCCCTCAAAATGCTCTAATACCGGATAATTGGAAAGCATGCAAGTCGTGATTTGGCCGGCGTAGGCATTTTGGGCTTATTTGCAGGTCTGCACCCTTTATTCTTAGTCAGGGCAGAATGTCATGGAACAGCGTAGTACTGGTATTGCTTTGTAAGCTTTTCGTGCTCAGCAAAATCAGATGGGGAACAGTCTCAAGCAGTGTACAGGGGAAGTCAAAAAGAAAGTGACTGAATTAGAAAAAAAATATGTGGTTCGCTCCATTTCCTGTAAATAACATAGGGATAAAGTACATACATGTATGTTATTCACTAGTAACTGTAAATATTTCACTTCATTTGCATACTCTATTCCCAAGTTATGGCTATTTTAATAAAAAGATCGCAGAATTCAGCTGTCCACCACTGATCATTTACCGTCCCATGAACTGACGAATACCCATTAAATACAATGAAAAATTGATGTTTTCCCACCTCCATGAATGAACGACAGCTTGCAAAGGAAAAACAGACAAAAATGTTTCAGTGCTTCAGGGGGGGGGGGGGGAAATGAGTTGACTTGTTCCTCATATGCAAAGAACAAAATGCGACTGTAAAAATAACGTTTCAGTCATTTGTATTTGAATGCCTGTGTGTAATCTGTAATTCTCACTCGGCTCAACAGCCTCCAATGGCATTCCATGGACAGCTTTACAAACTAGGTTCTTTTAGTAAAACATGCATTTACTTCTGATAGCATGGATCAATTTCCGTAATGAGTGGAAGAACATGCTCTTTTCAGACGTACTCCATTGGTGTATCAAATTTGAGTCATTCTTAACTCTTTCAGTGCCAAACTCGTACATGTACGAGGTATATTTGTTAGTACAAAAGCGCCAACCTCGTACGTGGACGAGGTAATGTTCGTAAATGTTCGTACTTAAAATTGCCAAACCTCGTACATGTACGAGGTAGAGTACATATGTTATCAAAAGGGGGCGCTCTCGCTCTTTCTAATGGTACCATTTTTATGCATGTACAACCTGTATTTATTTTTTCATTCAAGTTCTTGCGAGAGGGCGCAGCACTAAATCTCATATTTTCTGCAAAAAGTGCGGAATTCCCCTGTGTTCAGGCCAGTGTTTCAGGGTGTATCACTATGTTTGTGACTACTTTTGACTTTCCAATATATCAAGGATATACCAGAGAGCAGCAACAACAACAAATTTAGTGAGTAAAACTTATTTACTTTTTTTTTTTTACAGAATTTCGAACAATTAACAAAAACGCTCGAAGTTGGGCACTTTAGGGTTAAACTTTTCAAATTTCGCGGGCACTGAAAGAGTTAATATTAGTTGAATTACAATTTACAAAATTACACAAGAACAGGCACAGGAAAAAAGTCACAATTTGGACCACCCTATAAAAGCAGTCATGTATAGCAGCATGCAATTGGCCCTTGATGTCTAATTAATAAAAATGAATTATTACTGTAGTTCCTTGCCCAGTTGTGTATGGCATTGTTGCCATCCTTGGCTCAGTTGGTAGGCATATTCACGTCTGGCCTGTCAATCCATGGGCTTGTCATGCTTGTGGTTTTCATATCTCTACTGCCATGCAATTCAAGCAATGCTGCTAGTACTGGAATGGTCATAGCCGGCCCTGTATAGCCTTGCTGCCTGTTTGAAATGACCCAGGATGAGTTGACTATATAAGGATGTAGTCATAGGGCTTACAGATGTCATTGATTGTCATATTTATTTGTTTTAAAGAAATTCAGGAGTAATAATGCATGCAATTACAAGTACATGCGCAGCCTTTTAAAGGTATAGGATCATTTGCAACTATCACAAACAAAACTGCCAAAATAGTATGAAATACATGTGTAGCCTGCTTGATTGTAAGTTGTATAATAGTATGAAGCATCCTGTGAAATCATTAAGCCCGGTATGCTGTCATTCTCAAGAAAAGAGGAATTTTGTATCGCAGTACTAGTGACGGTTATGGCAAACAGTTTTCTCAAATACTACATCTGTTAAACGGCCACGAGCCAGCTGTTGACTTCATGCGTTCGCTCGGGCATGCTACATGCATTGCTTTCCAACAACAGATAGCCCGCACTCGGGCAATCCCTGTGACCTATTGGTTCTATGCACGACAGATTCCACGAGCTGCCATTTGATGGTTAGAAACGAATATTGGTGTTTATTTTTTTCTTTTTCCAGCACCAAACGACACAAAATTTTGAACAGCTCAGTGGAACGATGTCTACTATGAATTAGTGGCCCTTTTGTACATTAGTGACCCATTTCATGAAAGTATTATTATTATTATTACATGTAATCATTTCTGGTAATGAAACCAAGGATTCCTCAAAAGCGCCCTAGGCACTGTAGCTCGCAAGCCTGAAGAAACCCGTGAAGAGAAGACAATGAGAAGAAATTACAGTTTTAGAGGTGGGAGGAAAACCCAGAAGAATATTCTGGGAAACCCACGGAATCAGGTAGGGACTGAAAACCCAATCCCCATATTGGCCCAGGCGGGATTCGAACCCGGGTCACAGCGGTGGAAGGCGAGGAAAGTACCGCTTCGCCAACCTGACTCCCCTTAAATTACGACAAATGCAAATGATCCTATCTTTAAATATGTGTGTTTAATGTAAACATTTCACGTCCAGTTTCCCAACCCCTAAATTTGTTAATCATCCCACTTCAATTAAATCTGCATCTGACACTCCTAAGGCAATCAATGTGTGCTTAGCCGGTTTTAAACAAGTCCGTTTAAGATCAGAGTGGGGGAATGGACGCTGATAATTATAGCCGAAGGCGAGGGAATATTATTACAAGCTAAAAACTTACAAATTTCCAACGACTTTGTTCAACAATTTTACAATGTACTTCGTGTTTTATTAAACACCCTTCTACTGGTGACTATGTTATGGTATAGTGCCTTTCGCAAGAAGTCGTAAACAACTCTTTATATGGAGTTTGGCGTGCGACGGTGCACGTGGCGCGTACTGCGCGATGTGGCGCGTACTGCGCGATGTGGCGCAGAGCGCAGCTGTGCCAGTGTAGGGTGAATTTAGGGCTATGAAATACTGATTCAATGGTACCAGTAGGACTGCGCATACCTAAGTGAGGATTGTGAACTTTCATCCAATAAAAGGTAAAGGGACCAGATTTTATACGAGTCCAAATTTCATCTGAAACTGGAAAAGTGTTTAAGACCAGCCTGCCGGTGTTTTGTCAACCATTTAAGACCAGCCAAGTGATGGGCTCTGGATCAATAGGAATGAGTACTCTGTCTTTGGTATTAATGAATTCCTGGTATTACTTTTGAACACCACGTTACCAGTAGAGCTTGTCTCTTTTCATCCCTGTCTTTTAGCTCCAGCAGGCCAGTCAGCCCAGAGTAACTTCCAGCAGCAGCAGCAGCAGCAAGCAGCAGCAGCACAAGCACAGGCAGAAGAAGAGGCAAGACAGAGGTGAGAAAAACAGGCACATAAAGACTGATCGGTCAAGCTCCACCCATCATGCTTTGACCAAGCAAAGCCTTGATTACGCATGCGCTTTGCTATTGGAGAGGCATACGTGTTGTCGCCCGTGTGCTTAGTGTGTGGGGCTTAATGGCTTGGTCTGTTTAACAATTGTTGACTGCTGTGATGTGGGATATGAGGTTTTGAACACCCGAGAGGCGCATATTCGCCTCGGGTGCTAGACGCATTCGCCTCGGGTGCTAGACGTCCGAGGGTGTTCAAAACGTCATATATCCCACATCACAGCAGTCAACAATTGTTTTGTTATACCTCTGTCTTGGATTCTTTGGATTTTGATGCAAAAATCTGAAAACAAACAGCAGTCAACACAACAATCATGACAATTGAACGCCAACTCACATGCATGTTGCTTGCTTAAAACAGCTGATCGTCTGCTAGTTCGCTGCTCCCACTCATGCGTGAAAGCATGTTGAAAATAGCGGGGGTACCAACGATACAAGCATTTCACACCGTACGTACTGTATGTACAAAGTCATAGCACACTCCCTGTGGGATATCACGTACATTGTACGTGATATCCCACGGGGAGTGTGCCATGACTTTTTATTAACTTAACACGTGAGCGTTCTAGGCCAATGAAAATACAGTATCCAAGACAGAGGTATAACAATTAACAATTGTTTACTGCTGTGATGTGGGATATGACGTTTTTAACACCCGAGGGACACATGCGCCCCTGAGGGGGTTATAAACGGCACATATCCCAAATGTTTTGTTATATCGTGCCAATAACTGAAAAAGATAAATGGTTGTTACTTACTGTGTGAGAAATAAATGAAATCACTGCGATGTAGCCTTTGATAACTGAAGGTTTTGATGTCCTGCCAGACATGAGACTGAGCGTTTGACGTTGCAGTTCTCATTGCGCAAAACTATAGCGCGCCGGCAGGTTCCACTATCGCACGCAATGCGCGCAATGAACGCAGTGCGATTTCACCCTCAGTGTGCGACATGCATTTTTATTGTCCAGACACGTGGTCATCTGGGACCAATGAAATTACAGTATCCAAGCACACTTGTAACAATATAATTTCAACACTAATAATGTTAATATTATTTTTTTCATGAGAGTCACCATCACAAGGCCCTATACATGTAGACCATCATCATGTTGTGGCCATCCTGCTTTTTCCCATTCCCATGTAACCAAAGCGAGGCTGGAAGGAAAAAAAGTCTGGTTCCTTATTGCTCAAAACACATTATCATTCAGTACTGTTATTGGATACAGGGAACATGACTGAAATGGCGGCAGCATGGTTAACGTCTATTAAAGGGCCACTCAAGGTGAGGGCTGCTCAAAGAAAGGACAGAAAAGTAACCTTCTATTGTGAGAGAAAGAAAAATTACTTCAAGTAGAAATATTTAAGTAATGTGTGGGTCCGTGGTACAGTGACAGTGGTCTGTCCAGGGTCTTTGATTTGGTTTGGTTTTGTTTTTAGACAGAAAAGCAAAAAAAAACAGGAAAGCAAAAAATAGTTAACTGGCAAGTGTCAAACGATGCTGATCGCATGGTGATTTGCTATCTGCGGACACTTGCTGAACAACGTGCTAAGCACTTTTTACTCTTCAGGCAAGAGTACAAACTGGAGGTAGCATGAAACAGAGTCCCAATTTCATGGATCTGCTTACCCCAAGCCAAAAATCCCTGCTTACTGCAACAGAAAATTCTGTACTTACAGTTAGCATATTTCACGGGTAGCAGGGTTAAAGATATAGTCCATCATTTGTAATTTGTGTTTTTTGTTCGTTTGAAGCAACAAAAGTGTTCAAAATCTAATGAAGGATACTGAACAAGTAACCTGATGAAGTTTCAGCTCAGCTTCAGCTGTATATTCCGAGAAAAACAGCATTCTAGGATCTCAATTTCAAATCAAAAGTTGCTGAATCATGTTTTGAATTGTTTTGAATTGCAGTTATACGCGATGTCGCGCACTGATCCGACGAATTATAGCAACCGCACGCGCCTGTGCGTCGTGCCAATGCTTGTGCACGCTGCGCCGAATAACAAAACAACTACTAATTTAAATTTTCCTACGATGCGTCTTTAATAAGACGCACCGTTGGAAAGGCCTTCTTCCGTTGATTACTTCAAAATGATAGCTTGCCAGAAAGATTAATTTCACAGGAAGTTTAGTCCACTTACTATCTTCAACCAAGTATGTTTTTCAACAAGAAAACGCCAGTTACTTTTTCAGATGGCTGCAAATGATGGACTATAGCTTTAAGGCTTATGTCTAAGCGTACATTCCATAACTAAGGATTCTGAGCTTACAGCGGTGGCACAGAATTTTTTGGCAAGGGCTGTTGTATCGTGATATGTGCGATACGGAATGATGCTAGTAAGCACAAATTTCTGTGGAATGCACGTTAAATTCTTTAAAAACCAAACTTGTTACATGATCCCATGTCTCTGATGTACATGTACCCACTCTGGTTCAAGAAACATGCGGTTAGCGACCCAGGATTGAAAACTTCACATCAAACCACGTTTATTTTTACAAAAGAAGAGCAGGTGCAGGTAGAAAAAAATGGTTAGGTTTGGTGGGAGAGAAAGGCAGTTGTTGCAGAGGCCCGCTGAGTACAATTTTCCTGGGTATCCATACCGCGACGTGAGTGTGATTTTCCATATTTCCGTTTCATGGAAATTGATGTTCTCTTGAGTCAGTTGTCAAATCAGCTTCTAGACGGAAAGCGATTCATTAGCGGAACTCATGTTGATCGTCAATTAAAAAAAAATAATTTCACTTCGTCATGTGTTGGGCATTTGTCAAAAATATGCACGTGCCTGACTGAATTAAGTCAAATGTTAGTCATTCAACTGTTTTTCGCAACTGTTTAGGCCTATTTATTGGGCTTTTTTATGCAGATTCATACATATCTGCAGCAGTTACCGGGATTACAGGTTCTTTTGTGAAAGGTTACTTTTTCCGTACATGTTATGGCACAGTGCAAATGTTCAGTAGAATGCACATGTACATGTGCTATGCAGGGGTGTTTTCCGCCAGATTGGGGGAGGGGTTACAGTTGTGAAAGTAATAGGTTTGCTGAGTTACGAAAAGGATACTTGGGGGGAGGGGGAGGGGGGGGTAAAAGTACAGTACAGTACAGTACATGTATTTTCCTATCTGTACTTGCATGTACATGTACATCATTTTGCACATGTACAAAGCAATCGTGTGTACAATTACAATGTCTATTAATAGTTCCCCCATCTTAAGTTGTTTCGTCAAGAAGATGTTGAACTGTCTGCAGCCCTGCCCGTGCGTTGTGCAGTAGCCTGACATTCAGGCCATACCATGCATGCCATGCTGACTAAAATGGCCGACATTCCACAGACACATAAGCCAATGATTAAGAGATGCCCTCCTGAAGAAAAAAAAGTTGTATGTTTTCTATCAAAATATTAATGTAACTTTGAGTTGTGAAAAGGAAATTGTGGCATTTACAATTAAAAGTTATTGTTGCATTAAAAAAACAATTTGTGTGTGATATGAACTGCTGATCAAGAATGATAAGGAATAAGGAAATGGTTGTGCATTGCACAAATAGGAAAAATAGCTTTTTTTGCGTGAAAAAAAGAACATATTAATCCTCCCCCCCCCAAAAAAAAGGGGGGGGGGAATAAATAACATGAAATAAGCAACTACCCAAAAAAAAACACCTAGCAATTGAATAGACAACGCTAGACTTTTTTACAAATTACTTTTTGCATTGTCTATCAAAGACTACTTCAAAATCATTTTTAATGTTTAAATATCATTATTAGAATCTAAACTTTCTTCACTGCTGTCCTGACCAATTGAAGAAGAGCAACTCGTATCAGAACTATTATGCATACAGTTTTGTTCGTTGTCATCAGAGTTTGATAATGAGCAAATCCCATAATAACAAAAAGACATGGTTCAATGTAAAGCAAATTTCTTCCTCAATCGTAACCCCGGTTCTGTGGATGTGACCCCTTCACAAAATATTGTGAAGGAAATGCTCAACTTTGTCATACTTAACAAAATAATCATGATACATCCTGCATGCACTCTGTAACCAACGGCCACATCCCTTGCACACAAAAGCATTGACTCTGGCCATTGTACAAGGATGTACAACTGTATGCCCTGTCCAACTATCCCGGTACATGTACATGTACACAAGCACTTGAATAATATTATACATTTACATGTAGCTCAAAAACTTGGCCAATACTTGTGTCAGCAGTCTCCCTGTGGTTGCAGATTTCCATAATGATTCAAGATGTGAAAATTATTGGGGCGCATCAATTCTTCATTGGATGACATCTTGGTGCTGTCGACCAATCAGCATACAGGATTCACATGACCTTCTCAATGGCCATTACAGCTGTGTGGTTGCGAAGGCCTAAGCATCGCCATTGTTGAACAAAGTTGATCCAATTACGTACAATACGTGGACGCTGTAACAGAGCAGTGAAATTCATGCACCCAAAAAAAATGGCCTTTTGAACATTGTGTTACTCAGAAAATATGCTCAGTATGATTGAAATATTAAATTATAATGGAAGAAGAAATTCTATACTTTATGTCCGTGAAAAAATCACCGTCATCGATGCCGAAACGTCAATACTGGTTTCTGGTAAAGCTGACCTAAGTTAAAGTTGGGAAGAAATCGTTCGAAAACGTCCCAAAATCATGTCTTTATCTCAATTTCTAGGAATCCCCACAAGTTGTTATTTCACGAGTAGTTGAACACTTACGGCCAATTCTTAAGTAATATGTGAATCTCATTGTTCACCTGAATCGTGATAATGTAGACCATTTAATTCCTAATCGATGCATGCACATTTCTATCAGGGCGTGCACCCATGGTCTGTGGTGCACCTGACTTGCATGTGCGTTTTTTTGACTGGCGTGTTAGGCTGGCACATGTAAAACTTGTACGGTGTGTTTCAAATCTCCGAATATTCAATTGAATACAAATTCGAATAATCAAATACTACATTATTCGAAATTGCACGGCCCTAAAAATATATGAGAGTGAAATGCTTGTTAAGAACCTAATAGCTCTACAAGTATTTTGCGACATTAAACATCTCTCTGTTGAATGGTTTCAGGGCACAAGAGCAGCAGAGGGCACAGCAAGAACAGCTACGACGACAGCAGGAAGAACAGCTCAAACGGGAGCAGCTTGAACGGCAGCAGCGACAAGCCGCCGAGGCTGCAGGTAAGGTCCACACGCATCCCCTAGAAAACAGAACATTGTATTGCCAGCTAGTGCTGCGCGATTAGTAAAATAGCACTCTGCACTAATGTTATCAATAGAAGCAAGTACCCGGATCTCAGACAAGCATGCTGTACAAACTTCTCGTGTGGAGATTACGCGCACGCTTGCAACACCGTTTCTATGCGAATGTATGCGGCCAGTGCGCGCGTGATTGTTCGAAGGTTTGTCTGATTATGCGCGCGTACGGCACGGAGCAAAAGTGACGTCATTAGTGCGGAGTGCTATTTGCTATGTTATAAATAGTTGCGACTACCCGACTACCGGTAGTTAGGAACAATACGCACTACGCGCAATGCTGAATGCGCACACCATCATGCATTTGCACACAAATACCGCGTCATGGAACAAGGATGATCCTAACTGTTGAATTTACTAATCCCATTCCCCATGGGCGAATGGGACTTTTTGAGCCCCTGCTTGAATAGGAGCAATAATGAATGTCACGTGATGTGAGTTCCACCAATCAAATGACAAGGATCTGTATGTCAGTTATATAGGCCTAACCAAGACTGGACCATCAGTGAATAGTTTAAAGACACGCACACTTTAATCAAACTTGTACAAATATAGAATTTAGTACAAACAACTGGCCATCGCACTTCTTATCTTTTCCTCAGTTGCAGAGGCTTGTTATCTGCGGATCATTGAATCCTTCCAATTCCTGCATAATATCCCAAATGCCTGCCGGCCATATTATCAAAATTATGTCCAACAATCAAATCTATGTCCCACTTAAATATATTTAGTTCTTACAAAAAAATCAAGACAAAGAAACATTGGCGTACATTACATAGACTTGAGTGAAGAAGATGACTTAAATGTAAACTCTAGTTACTTGGAAGGTGTGTTTACAAATACAAGTGACCATTTTGGATTTGGCCATACATTGTATTGTCTAGCCCACTTGGCACTTTGGCAAAAACACATGCAACTACCCAATGCCACATTTCATGTTCCAGCTGCATTTTTGGTCAGACATTTTATTTCACAGTCAGGGCTTCTGATTGGTCCAAACATCACTGGGCAGGTTTTATCCAATCAGTCTATTGAACATGTAGTGCCTCAGGAGACGACTCGTTGACATGCATGATGATGGTCATTATCAGGGTGAAAACTATGCCAGTTATTCCAATCACTCATCGCCATCACTATTCAAACATTCCAACACTCTGCCACGAGCCTGCCTTAAAGGCCAATTGTTGAAAATGTGAAACGAGTTGGACATTATTGAGACAAACAATTCACCAGCATTGCAAAATGTATTCAACTTATGCTTGTTCTTGGTTTTAGAAAATTGAAGTTGACATGGTCTGGTAACCAGTGCCCTGTGGAGACATGTGAATAATACGGAACAAAATATTATATACGTCTCCACAGGGCAATTTCTATCTAGGTGAATACGTCTCCACAAAGTTATTACAATATAGATTTTGAATTTTGAATATACACGTATATGAATTTTACTCAAAAACTAGGAATTTCCAAGGTGTGTTGATCGTCGCAAATTGAAGTATTTTATGTAAGGAATATTAAGTCCGAGTTTCAGCCCAGGAAATTAATTCTAGTTAAAATAGGAGCATTTTGAAATTAGATTTTCAAGCTCAAAATTTTACTAATACCCGAGAACAAAGAAACGATTCCATAAGGATACAAATATCAGTATGGGTGTACGATGTATGTAACACATTTGCGGTGCATTGACATACTTGCGGTTTATTGAACTTGCCTTAAGTTGATGTTTCTGTAGTCGCTGACTTTTTCTGACCTGATCATTGTGGTTTTCTCCACAGCTCCTGCTGGCCCACCCCAACCTCCGGCCCCGCCACCAGTGCCACCAGCTGCCCCCCAAGCCCCACCAGTACCCTCTGCCCCATCACAACCACAGACGTCACCCAGTGCTGGCCTGCCACCAGGTGTGCCCCCTCCCCCGCCTCCCCCACCACCGCCTGGGGCAGGTGGGGGTCCCCCTGCACCCCCACCTCCACCCAGCGGTGGTGGTGGGCTGGCTGCGGCAATCGGTGCGGCCAAGCTCAAGAAACGGGTGAGACTTTTCTTTTTCAGTAACAATAAATGTTAATTACCGGGTACTTGTGATGAATCTGTGTCCTAATCCTTACAAACAACACAACAGATAATATGACAAGAATACAAATGAATTTGATGGAAATACCTTTTGTTTTCCACCTGAACAGGTATCTTTCCCTTTTTTAGTCCTATTTTAAACCTTTTCAGCATCATAAATATGTCAAAATACTAAAGACATTGCACAAATGGAAAGACAATTGCACAGTAAGCTTACAGTAAAATGTTTCACTGTTTGAAGCACCCTTGAAAAGGATGAAAAATCACTTCTTTTACATAATTGGCATTTTTTTTCAGCAACCCAATGTGATGTTTTCATGTGTTTTTCAGTATTGGAAAGAATAAGCTCTCAGCTTCAATCTGATATCTAAAACATAAAAATTCACCGATCACGTTTTTGAAAAACAGGAAAATGTTTTTGGGTTACATTTTTTGGGGTCACCCTGTACATACTCGCACATTGACTTCTTCAAGTCATGATATTGGCCTATGGTAATCGTTGCTATTTCTGCTAAAATTTGAAATATATTAGGTAAACATTAAACAGCAGTTGGATCCAATCTCGATATGTTAAACAGAACAACATTAGGACCTTGATTTCAAGCCTTTTTTTCTAGCAATTTCTTAATGATGTTTTGGAGCTGTTTCATTGATGCTGTTATGTTATTTGATGTACATCTGTTTGATTCTGTGTCCAGGAGGAGCCCTCCAGTGCAAGCAGTTCCAGTAGCAATGCGCCGAGCAAAGCCGGTGGTGGAGGAGGCGGAGATTTTATGAGCGAAATGGCGAAAAAATTACAGTTACGCAAGCAGAAAACAGTGAGTAGACTAACGTTTTAGTAGCATCTACAGGGGAGACCAATTCCTCACCTAGATGGACTGATGTTACCATATTTCTTAAGTTGAACAAAGAAATTGACTTGAGCAGGGTTTGAACCTGCGACCTCTGTATTGTTGTTGCAGTGCTCTACCAACTGAGCTATCCAGCCCTATGTTAGTGGCTCCCCATTTTGTCAATGTCTTTGTTAAAGGGGTGCTAGTCAGAAGCCATGAACCCATACTTGTTTGACGTGTAGGCAGGGATCACACCCAAAGTCACCATACTAGCAACATTAGCAACATTTTTTTAAATTTTAACATTTATAGACTTTGTGAAGGAATAGTAGATGTTACAATAAGGGAATAACAGTGTGAGGAGCCGGTCTTCACTGCGTGATAATGACCGGGTATGGGGGTGACCGCTGTTAATGGACCGAGACGAAGTCGAGGTCCATTAACAGCGGTCACCCCCACACCCGGTCATTATCACGCAGTGAAGACCGGCTCCTCACACTGTTATTCCCATTAATAAATACCTTTTTAACGAAATAAACAGTTAAAATGCTCCAATTTTGTGACTTTCTTTCGGCGATATTTCCAGACTTTTTTTGTGTTCATGTTCATGGGCCATATTTTACATGTAGCTTAACAGCTATAATGACGTAAGCTCAACAGAAACTGCTGCCGTAGCGAAACAAATTACAACAATGTTTTCATATCTTTACCTGATGGAGGAAGCTGAAATCGCGTTTACACATTCCTTGTGTCCGGAATTACAAAGATGCTTGGTTTAGGAAAGGTAAATATGTCGGTGGGTGAAGTGTTCAAAGAAAATAAATCGTAGATCTACGCTTTCGTCGTAAACATCCTCAGTATATACTGCACTGCTGTACCATGTCGTTTCAAAACTTCCTTACCCGCGCGCACGCACGCATCCCTAGCAACTGTGTTGCGTACGCGCGAGTCAGTCTCACGCGATGGGGGTTGAGCGCATGTGCAGTGCTCTATTGTTACAAGCTACCGCAGGACTGTTACTTTATTTTGACCTATCATTGGCTTGCATGGGGCTGAACGGGGCTTGATCAATGCTGGTTCAGGGGCCATTTATTCCCTTGGTCTTTGAAGCCGGTCCATTATCACCGTTAATGCCCGGCCACGTGATCGAGTCTCGACCAATCAGAAACCATCAACTCTCCAAGGTATTCATTAATGTGAACTGATGAGAGCTGCAGTAAGCAGGATCATCATCATGGTAACGTCCGTGCGCGTGCAGCGCACGGGCGTTGCTCAGTGACTACAATAAAAATTGTTCAGGATACATCTGCTGCACCTTTCGGGAATTGAGGAAAGGCCTGGTATTTCAACTTTCAAGTTCAACTGATCGTTGGTTTTAAAATCAGAGAGTCAGAACGGCCATCTTCTTGAGCAATAGCTGTCGATTCCAAAACCTCAATCATGACAGAAGTATTTCCTCAGTGGGAATAACGGGAATGTTAGGGAGACCACTGGGGGAGACATTGGAACGCCTTGCCCGACGCTTATACAAAGATACTGTGCCTCTGTGCGCATGCAGAATAAAATACGTCATGCGTAGTTAGCGCTATACACGCGTGAACCAGCACGTCGTTTCCCGTCCTCTGAGATCACGAAAGTAGTAAAAAAAAAAGCCGCCCTCTCTTCTTCTCGCACAGAGCCCATACCACGACACAAATTAATAAACCTGACGGCATCCCCTTGTAAAACATCTGGTGGTTGTTAACAAAGTGAATTCATTTGTTTTGCAGGACAGCGGTGGTGACAGCAAGCCGCTACAGAACGACGTCGGACATCCGAGAACTGGTTAGTAGACTCCTGCCCCCGTTGTTTTACCCCGCCTTCCTCACCCCGCCCAAACTTGATGCAGCCCACTCTCTTTTAGTCTTCTTATCTAACAATTGAATGTTTAAGTAAGATTTGAGGCTTTGCATGGTGGAGATACTAAATAATGAAAGGTTTGCGGAAACACCATGTGCGAATAATTTCTCAACTAAGAGAATGGTTCTGAAAAGAACCAGAGGTATAAACTCGACGTTCCGGTCAGTATGCTCTGACCGTCTTCAGCTTGTCTGATTGTCTTGCATCCCGCACCGGCACCTCTCCTGAAGACGGTCAGAGCATACTGACCGGAACGTCGAGTTTATACCTCTGGTTCTTTTCAGAACCATTCTCTTAGTTGAGAAATTATTCGCACATGGTGTTTCCGCAAACCTTTCATTATTTAATTGAATGTTTCTCCAATTCTAACACCCCTCCCCCCGCCCCCCAAAAAATAAATAATAATAATAATAACAGGATATAATTTGGGCTCAGTTTCAGATGGCGGTGTAAAAAAGCCATGGGAGAAGCCATCAGGTCCGCCCACGGCCGGTAGATTTGGACCCAAAACCAACGGCATATCCAATGAGGCCAAAGTCAGCTCGCCTAAACTAACGTAAGTGTGGAAGCAACGCAGCTCCAAATGAAATGCACTGCTTTGAACCGTTCCACCCAGTGGGGACTCTTTATAATATTGCCTTGAATTTGACCTTTCTTTATGGTGTAAACATTCTGTATGGACTGCCAGAAGGGCATATATAGCTTGTCTCAGCCTCGACTCCAGGGGCGCGTGCGCATTCTATACACTAACCCCTGGCTGTGATGATGATGTAAATGACGCTGAATGGCTACTCACAGCGTACTGCGCGCGCATTTCGAAGATTGCACGCCGGGCGCCCCCATAATGCGCTCGCGTGCTTTGCACGTAACGTCACGTACGAAAAAAACAAATTGGGATTCAAAAGTCGCGATGCCTGTACGATATGGATTATGTCGGCCGCGTTTTTCGCTAAAAAAAAAGCCTGTATCTGTGGTTGTAAAGGCACGAAAGGGGTACGTACATTTAGTACAAATCTTTGCTAATTAACACAACGTTCACACGTTGTGTTCGAAAGGATTGATTCTTCAAAATCACAACCTTTTAACATTTTAAAGATGGCGTCGGCACGTAAAACGGATAAACTGCAGCCCTAATTATAATGTACCGTATTTTGGCACATTTAAATTACACAATTCCAGGGGTTACGATCGCGCAAGGCATGATGGGAAACAACATGGCGCTGCAAGATCGTACCCACGGGGCACGAGGTTGAGCTTGTCTGATTGTCTTGCGTCCGGCACCCGTTTGACGACCTAATTTACATAACAAAACGTAGGGCACTGCACAGCTCTACTGTGGGTTCTCAACTTTTCATAACAGTGTCTTCTAAAGTCATGTTAAAGGGAATATACATCATTTGCTTTTGCTGTAATTTTCAGAAATGGATGGAATTGGGGGGGTTGAAAATATATAGCAAATATAGTTACACTGACTTTTTTGAGGTTTTGGGTTCGAAAATGCTATAAAAACCAAGAAAAACAATCATTTTCCTGTAGTCTGGTTCCCTGACTCCATTTAAGAAGAAACAGAGCAGTTTACATATATTGGGGAATTGTAAGGTCAGGGAACCAATCTAGCTGGCTTGTACCCATTCATAGGTGTGTAATCAATTGCAAACAAGTGCGATGGCCAATGGGGGCCAGTATTTGAAAAAAAAACAGTTTTTTCCTACGCTGATCGGCCGATCATCGTTGGAAATTGATACAAAAATACCACTTTTCTTGAAAATGACAGTATACTAGGTGCCATGATTTTACAGGATGCTTTACACTGTCATTCACTAACAGTCCAGCAAGGTATTTCAAATTGATTTGGTAGTTTTATTTTTTGATGTTTGCAAATGTTGTATTTTCCCTTTAATGTAATCTTCAGGAGACATTTTTTCGTCATAACTTATACCTCAGGGAGACACCGGACGTTAGGGAGACATTTCAATGTCTCCCTAAAGTCACAACTCCCATTTAGAGGCAAAATTTTATTGTGGCAAATAGGCTGGATCGATTGCTCGTGGTCCAAAACATAAATGTACTAAAATTTTGTGGGGGTAGAATAGGGGAAAGTTGTGGTTAGGGGTCATTAAAGTTGGTAAAGTTGCACAACCCAATGAGAACGTTTGCTTAAAGTACCATTTCCGTTAATAATGAAACTTATTATAACACCTCACCCACAGATTCTGTGTCGTGATTGGCTGAGAGCGAGTCACGTGGTACTTTCTATTTTTGCTATCTTTCAGTGCACGGCCGAGAGTACTATACCCCTAGCAACCAAAGTACTATGCCATTAGCAACCAAAGTACTATGTACCCATGGCACGGGTTTTGTTTGCAAATGCATGCTGGTGTGCGCGTTGAGCGTTCTGCGTTGCGCATTTTGTTCCCAAGAGAACGCGCCACCGAGTTGGGTTCAAACATTTCGTGAAGGGATGGTTTGGAAGAGAGAAATACATTTTCCCTCGGCTTCACCTCAGGAAAATGGAACAATGTCCATGGATCACCTCGGGAGGCTAGTTTTACTACACCACTCGAAGCATTCAATATTTGTATACTATCATTATTTTCATGACTACAAATTCAGCTAACATGACCTTGACCCGCGAATATATATTTTTTTTCTCGACAGACGGCGGGGCTCAAACCACAGCAACGGCTCGTCAAACGAGAGTGAAATGGAGCGACTCAAGCAAGAGATCCTGGCAGATATCCGAGTCCAGCTCAATGAGGTCAAGCAAGAAATCATCGAAGGTTAGTGCATTCGGCATATATTCATAGAAACAGCAAAAGCGTTGTAAACTTGTTGCATGTTGTTACAACTGATAATGTAATAACCAACGGATAACGTATCACCAACCGATAATATAACAAGAATTGACCGATGGGCTTTGTGCGCGAGTACCCCTTCAACGGCCAGAAAAGGAGAGTTGGGGGAAACCTAGACTGGTTCGCGGTCCATCCACTGCCTTTTTGGAATGATCCAAAGTTATTAGGGGCAGGGATTAGTCTGGGAGACCATTGCAAGTTAAATTTGAATGTATTCGCGCGCCGACGACGCCTAACGCTCATGCGTGAAGACGCTATGGCTTAGCTTTGTGCACATACAGGATAAGTAAGTTGTGCGTACTTCGCGTGCGAACCAGTACAGTAAGCACACACAGTGTCCCGTCCAAACTGGTAAAAGCACGCCCTCTTTTGTTGGCGCACGGAGCCCATACTGTATCACTAACTGATAATGTAACCAAAATAATGACTGATAGTGTAGTACATTCTACTACACTATTGGTAAAGTTTTGTAAAAATTTTGGTTAGTGATACAGTATCAATCAATTGTTACATTATCGGTTGGCGATACCTTATCAGTTGGTTATTACATTATCAGTTGTAACACATGTTCAATGCATCATTGTGATGCTTATGTGGTGTTTAGTGGTCTTCTGTCGACCTTTATAGTCAGTGCGATGACTGGCCGTTGTATTGTAAATAGGCTCCTAAGATGCTCAAACAGTGTAGGAATTGGTCGTGGAAAGCCCTAAATTTGTCCTGGAAAAATCATAGAAAAAGTCATTGAAAATCATTTTTGGAGATTTTTGTGAGAACCCTGATATTATCAAGCTTGTAATACACTGAACAAAGAAGTGTTTGATTTTCGGCTTATGATGGTGTTTTTAAGTTTCTTATAGCAAGGGTGACTCCAGTGTGCTTGTTACATCAATGAATTTGGGCGTTGATATCACTCAATGTTCCCTAGATCTCATTGGCACTTAAAGGTAGAGTAGATCATTTGCAGCTATCCAAAAAGTAACTGACAAAATTATTGTTGAAAAGCTATACTTGATTTAAAGGTGGTAATGGCAATAAACTCCCTGTGAAATTATTCGTTCTGGCATGCTGTCATTTTGAAGAAAACAATAAAAGAAGGCAATTTCCAATGATGCGTCAAGTGACGCATTTTTGGAAATTTCCGTTAGTAGTTGGTTTGTAATTCGGCGAATCCGTGAACGGGTACGTGCAAGCATTGACAAGACGCACACACACTCGCGGTTGCTACATGTAGTATTGGTCGGTTCTGTGCATGGCATCGCGTAGCTTCAATCAGCTGACTGTGAACGTGCCCCGGACGCTGATTTAGGGCGCAATTCAAAACGTGACTCAGCAACTTTTGAATTGAAATGAGATCCTAGAATGTTGTTTTGAGCTAAAACTTCATCAGGTTAGATGTGAAGCACCCACCTTCAAATTTCGAGCACTTTTGTTACTTCAAACCCCAAAAACCCCACAAATGACAAATGATCTACCCCACCTATTAAATGCAGATTAGCCATGAAATTTGTTTTGTTTTAAGTTGGGGGGGAAGGAGCTGCTTAAGATGATTTCTTTACTCTGAAAAAGGAATATTTGGACAAGGTTAAATCATCACAACTGGGTGCAAAAACAGGCAAAATTGACACTCACTTCACTTCTCTGTACTCAATTCTTGCTAGCAAAATTTGCCATGTTTGTATGTTAGGGTTTTCTTTCTTTTTTTCTCTACAGCCGTCAGAGCCGAGCTGAGTAAAAGATAAGAGGAGCCCAACCATCGACCAATCCGTCAATTTCAGTGCCTCAAATTGTATAAACAGCGCCATCAGTTGTCTTAAATAGGTGTATGTTATGCTCTATATATACTATAGGTTGCTTTTATTTACACGGCAGACGCCACTTGTTGGTTGCTTTTTCTACCCTCGTGTTTTTGAGGGGGCCAAACTAACCTTCAAAAATAGCCTCACTATGTGCAAAGAATTGTGGCTATGTGCAAAGTGGTTTGCACTATTTAATTTTGGTCTTAAGGGAACTGCAAATGAATATATACAAGTGCTCCCTTGAATGTATTATTATGAGCATCAGATATTAGCGTTTTACTTTATTATTGAATGAAAATGTAGGTCTTGGGGATATATTTAATTGTTCTGCGTTACACAGATTCCAAATGTAATTACCCAGCTAGTACATAGGTGTAGATTTCGTACTAATGTAAGGAGTGTGCATGGAATCCTACCGGTATGTAGTTTGTATGAACACATCACATAATAGGGGCCATTAGAAATTGTGCAGGCACGGGATACGAATGCGACGTGGAAGAAAAACTAGCTGGTTGTTTGCCATTCTGTGTGGATATTTCACAAAACCCACACATACATTGTATACATCTTAGCCAGTTTACGCCGGGATTATTTTGACAAGAACGGAATGAGGCGCAGGATTTATTTCCACTCGACCTCAAGCCAGGCGGGTTGAAGCCATCACCCTCGGGCAGCACACTCATATTTCCGGCCTCGCTCGCTGCGAGCGGGTCACTGACAGATATTTCCGGCCTCGCTCCCTGCATGTTTATCTGTCATCCGTTCCGAATACCGCAAAACTTTTGCGTGTATACACGGGCTCCGGCGCGAACTGGTTAACATTTTGATGTGAAAGGCACATCACCCATCGTGTGCCAGATGAAATTACCACGCAAAATGGTGATTTAACAATGTACTTTTTTTTTCGAGCCGCATGTGTTCTCTTGTAGCAGCACAATTTCTGATGGTCCCTAATTTCTTGCTTTCCCTCGAAAAGTGTTAACATGAATCGTTGAATTTGTTGAGGGATGGGCAAATTTCACAATCCATCTCGACTGCAAGGTCCAAGTATTAACTTGCCATGCCAGAAATGATTCCGCCCGTTTGTCATTAGTTTTGGAGAGAAAAAAAAAAACACGTAAATTTAGTCAGCGGCAGTGTTGTAGCACAGTCCATCCCAAGTCCCTGCAAAGTCCATCACAAGTCTCAATTTGACTAACAAGCTATTCAAATGAACTGTTCAGAGTCATTTTTTTGTTTTTTTGTTTCTTGACTGTTACTTGTGAATGGATGTGTGATTTACTCGTGACCGTTCTTGTGATGGACTCGATGACAACACCGGTCGGTGGAAAAGAGTAGACTTTTCTTTGAGCAAAATAGCATTGTACTAAATAAACCTTTCTTAACAACTGTGTGTTTGTGTTAAAAAACAGCAAAATAGTGAAAGCCTCAAGATCAGAATATAAGAAATATTCGGAAGATATCCTCATTTCATCTATGCAAGAAATGCATAGGAGCCCAAACGGCCAGGATCAAATCAACGTCAGCCTGAAACGCTGGCAGTTTTCAAGCTTTTCAAGTTTTTCAACATTTGTTTCATAGATTGAAAGAAATCTCCCGTGAGGGATTCATTCAGGTACACCCTGTCTTTCTCTCAAGCGTGTGATCTCGAAACCATCAAATGCAACTTTTTTTACTGAGATGATATTGGTAATAACAAAAATTAAATTATATATGAAATGGCATTTCTTGTAATTTGCTGTACAGTAAACGCCTGCTGTACAGTACACGCCTGCTGTACAGTACACGCCTGCTGTACAGTACACGCCTGCATAGAATTTGTACGCAGTAGCTATGAGCAGTTTATAACATACACTCTTTATACCAATGTACGTGTATGTCATGAATGAACTGTCAAGTCAGTGGACTTTATTAATTTACGATCTGGTCTATGTGCAGAACAGGGCTCCCCTAGTCATGGAAAAATTCTGGAAAATCCTGGAATTTAAAGCTATTACGGAAAGTCATGGAATGTTGTTATTTCTACAAGGAAAGTTGATATTCCATGATAAAAGTCATGGAAAATTCATGGAATCCTGCACAACCCATGCGTTATGATGCGTAACATTTAGTGCATGTGTACGCAGTTTCTATAGTTGTAGTGGTGTCCAGAGCTTTGTAGTACCACGAAATGCTAGGAAGGCCGATGCCTTATTACAAGTGTTTAATAACATAGTTTAACATGAAACAGTGGGGGTCAGATGGCTGTGGGGGGAGGTGAAGGCCATCTTGGTGGTAAATCACACTGCTTAGACCTTTATTTTCAGTGTACAGGCCAGTTTATTACAATTTGGATTCCTAAGATGCCAAAACAGTGCAGGTATTGGTCATGAAAATCCCCAATTTTGTCCTGGAAAAGTCCATTTTTCAGATTTCTGTGAAAACCCTAGGAGGTTTGATCACACTACCTGTGTCCCACTTCTTATGCAGAACAACCACACTTACTACTTTCCCGTGCAACATTTTCTTGAACAAAATTGAACATGCACCAAACCAGTGCTTGCTGTACACAGAGAGTATGAACACACCCCACAATTAAAGGCCACTTAGTGCAAGACCATTGCAATTTGTATATTGTTTTTCTACAGTTAGATATTGTTGTTTGAAGGCAAATTAAAAGGTCTTACATTTATATTGTTGGCATTATAACCCAAACTCATTTACCAGGTTTTTTTGAGGGACAGTGTTGTAAAGCTGTTAGGCCAAATAAAAAAAACATGTTTAGCGTGTTTTTTTTGTTTTTTCCAAAACGACCGACCAGGCTATTTTTCCAGATGGCCACCAGCTTTTTTTTTTTAAATGGCCGCCACTTGGACTCAGGAAATGACATACCAGCTTTATATGGGCTAGATGCAACAGAGAAAGAGGCCAAAATGATGTCACTGTTTTAAATAAAAGTTATAATTTTTTTCGGGGTTTTTTTTTCACACAAAAAAAAGAAAAGAAAAGAAAAGGAGGCGGCCTCCAAAAAGGAAGCGGGCAGGGACCCTAAACATGTTTTTGTTTTATTTGCCTTATGCTCAGATAACTTAAAGTCCTAAACAATTAACCCTAGTGAATATTTCATCTTATTTAGAGCTCACCACGTTTTGACACAAACAGTAGAGAAATCCGTAATGGTTTTTCAGTCAGCACGGTTCTTCAAGGACAGGAACATCCAAGTAGTAGTTTTTACATCCAGAAAAGGAAATCTTAAAATGCTAGTTTAGAACAAGTGGTATCTTGTTCAAAATGACATTTCTAAAAAAAAAAAAGATGCCATTTCACATGTACTTTGATTGACATAATAATTAATGACTAGGGGAAGAATGGTGTCTTGGCTAAGAACTTAAATCATGCCACTTAAAGATGGCCAGTGCATACTTAATGCAAAAGAACTTCTTTTTTTTTTAATTTTGAGCAGTTGGATGAATGCAAGTCTCAGATTTTTGATTTTCTTGTGAACGTCTTGGTACCTAAACACTGAATAGTCTAGTCACAGACTCCCATGTTAGAATTTGTATTAGAATTTGTTGAGTGTGTATTAACGAGAGTCAACTGTACTGGGTTTCTCCTTGAACTCAAGTATTTTTTGTATCTTTTGACGGAATTCAAACTAGTCCTGGGATTTTACTCCATGAAATTGTTATGGTTTATTTTATTTGAATTATATGACTCAAAAATAGAAATTGAATAATTCTTTCTTTTTTATAATGAAATTTGCACGATTGTCTTGTAGGCAGTTTTCACTTAATATTCCCGAGTTTTCTTTTCGTTTCTTGCCTTTCAGAAAACATATCAGGTATCTTCATAAATGAGGTTATAGGTCATTCCCCCCCCCCCTGCAAAAAAAATCTACTCAACATATTTTGTCAGTCTTTAGCTTACATCTTTGAAGCCTTAAAAATTTGACTGAGAATTATGGATACTCTGGTGCTGCATGAGCCTTTCTGTGCCAGAAAACTGTTTTCATTAATTAACTACTGTCTTTTACTAAGTACTGGACCAAGTCCGCCAAAATCCATCAAGCATACTGCTTCCAATGCATGCATTGATTTAGGCCTCCTGGCCCAAGTCCATCATACTCCATCAATATGTAGTCAAAGCAGGCCTGCAGGACCAAGTCCCCCAAAATCCACGAAAATGGGGGTATGGATTTTGATGGAGTTTGGGATGACTTTCGGTCTTGGATGACTTTCCAACCCCCCCCCCCCAACTTTCCCCTCCAGCCTTCCCCACGCCACCACCCCGTTCACTTGTCTTTACCCCCATTTACCCGCCTTTCCCCCCTTCACGGTTTTGTCAGTGCCTTCAAGCCACTTTCCCTTCGATAACTCATATTTTGGTCCATAATGTTTCCTTACAACTTCAAGGTACTGTTAATGAAAAAGTTTAGCTATTTAAAGTTACCAGATATCAAATCATAAAGTAATATCCATGTTCACCCAGATTTCATTGATTTAAAGCAAATGGAATAGATGTAGGAGTTTTAAAATCGTTTGTGTACAATTCATATAAATGTTTATAACTATTGTAAGACTTACAAATCATGCGTTCAGTGCTTTGTGTACATAGGCCAAGTATAATCGAATAAATGCATATTATACTAATGAATTTCAGTAGACAAACTCGTACGAACATTATTTTGTTGTTAGAAATTTCTTTTTAATTTAATTAGATGTTTTTGTATATCTGTAAGAAACGGCCGCTCAAGAAATAAGACGCTTTATATATTAAGTGAGGTTTGCAGGTGATAGTTGAGAAATATAGGAAGATTTTGTTTTTAAATGTAAGGTAGAAGCGTATGAACTGGACTATTGATTAAGTTATGTTCCTCTTCACACACAAGAGGAGTTGTACGTCAATATACCAATTTTCTTTTAATAGAAAGCTTTTGAAAATACCAGGCATTTACTGTTATTTGGCCAAAAAAATATGGGTTGTGTGTTTGAAGACACTTTGATGATTAAATAAGTGCACAAAGGACAATTTTTATCATATCTGAGAAGAGATATATCCTAACTTTGGCAATGACATCTGTACTGCTTTAAAGTCCATATCAGTGTAAGATGTTAATCCATAACCAATTTGAGCAAATTGTATAACTAAAATTTGAGCACTTTCTATATCGTGGGCAGAAAATAGTTTTTGTAAATTGGATTGACTAATATTCAGTCATAAAGCTTTTATTAACTAGTCAATTTATAACGTTACTCATGCAGCACACGCTATACCGAATAATGTTATTGATGGTGTTGGAATTTTCTGTTATTTGTAATAAATATAAATATATCTAATTTGATCTGTCAAAAATAAATTATGTCAAATTAACTTGCTTAATCATGGTGTGTGTTTTTTCAAGTGTAATTTAGACAACATAATGTGAAAACAAATGTTACTTGTCATTTTTATGACCAATATTTCGTCAGACCATCGATTAGTCTTATGCTTATTCAGAATTTAGAAATGAAATGTCTAATCACACCACATTACTGTTATTGTTTATATGAACGTCCACTATCTGATAAATTTTCATTTTTTTTTTACATCCTAGCTTGAAAATGCCATGTCTTAATTGAACAGAAACCGCAAAGCGTTTCATAAAATGAATTCTAAAGTATTTATATTGGTAGCAACACATTGCACACATGTTGTACAGGGTGAGTATATATATTTTTTTTTTTTTTAAAAAGGAAACCCAAATAGCAAGACCAGTTTTTTTTTTCTTCAAAATTTAGGACATGCAAGCCCAATTAACTAGCTTTCTTATAAGAATCGTTCAAATCACTCATGTAGTTTTTAAAGGGAAGATACAACATTTGCAAACATCACAAAACAAAATGATCAAATTATCATGAAATACCTTACTGGATTGTTAGGGAATGACAGTCTAAAGCATCCTGTAAAATCGTGGCTCCTGGACCGTCCTGGTGCGCTATAATTCTCAAGAAAAATGGTATTTTTCCAACGCTGGTCGGCCGACCAGCGTTGGAGAAAACTGGCTTTTTTCATAATTAGTTATTCATTGTTTTCTTTGCAATTGATTGCACACCTGTGAAGGGGTACAAGCCTGCTAGACTGATTCTCTGACCTTACAATTCCCAAAAGTCTATAAATTGCTCCGTTTCATCTTAAGTGGGGTCGGGGAACCAGACTACAAGAACATGATTGGTTTTCTTAGTTTTTTCAACATCTACAAGCCCAAAACGCGAAACGAGTCATTTTTAACAATATTTGCGATAACATACAAATCCTCCAAATCCATTTATTTCTGAAAATTGCAGCAAAAGCAAATGTTGTACATTCCCTTTAAGTTACGGAATTTTGAACACAAACTCCGTTTTGAAGTTCTGTCACAAAAAATGGTAAGTGTTCTTTCAGCAAAACGACAACAATTCAAATAACGATATGAATTGTTTTCGTTTTGCTGAAACAACACTTGCCTTTTTTATCTGTTTTTTATCTGTAAACAGTGTTTGTGTTAAAAATTCCGTAACTTGAAAAGTGCATGATTGATTTGAATGATTCTTGTACTAAAATAAAGCTTATTAATTGGGATTTCATATCCTAGATTTTGAAAGTGCTACATGCAGAACTTCATTTTAAAAAATGGTTCTGACATTTGGGTTTCCTTTTTTTACTCACCCTGTACATCAAGCTTCAGTTGATGTCCTGAAATAGTTGCCAAGAATTATCCAAATTTGTGATTTAACACTTCGGCCCTGCAACTCAAATTTTCTTAGCAAATTTCGAGTACCCTGAAACCTGAAGCAATAACCGTTGTAACTCTTACAAAATATGTATATTTTTGACCATTAGGAATAGATTCTAAGCAGAATTGTACAAATTAACAATGCCTCTAAGTATACAGACATTATGAATCATGGGGAAAATAATTCTTTTTTAAATAGTTATTGTGTTAATTGTTAACTAATACAGTCGATTATTTTACTTTTCTGAAAAGCAAGAACTCAAAATCGCTGCTCAACTATTTCAAATTGAAATATGGTTTTGGTAACTTCACTGATTTTATTTTCTAAGTGACATCTATTACATCGCTGTTAATTATTTATCTGTTTATTGAAAGTACATTGTATAATCCTGAAGAAACTATTCAACTTAACATGATAAGTTTGAATAAAATGCAAGCTCGATTTTTCATTAACATGCCAGACTCGGGTTGTATTTTGTTGGACGTGTTGTTTCTATTGCAAATTAAATTGTGAGTGGCGCCGTCGCTTTTATAATTACGAGATCTTTAAAACTTACTGGGGGTCGGGAAAATATAATGTCCACATTTTCGAACCATTTTACGTTGATTTATAGCGGCATTGCACACAGTCTGTTCACGGATCCCTCCCAAAAATGTAGGTTGTACGTGCCTTTTATGAGTTATCTAGTGTCCATTGAATTGTAATTCGAATATATTACTATTTACGAACAGTTTCTTCTTTTTTGTGTGTGAGAGTGTCGCAGGCCCGTAAGGGCCACTCAAGATGAGGGTTACATAAAGAAGTAAAGATAGAAAAGGGGGCTAAAAAAAAAAGATCTTCAATTAACGGAAACACCATGTGGGAATAATTTCTCAAACCAAGAAAATGGTTCTGAAAAAGCCTTCTGAAAAGAACCAGAGGTGTTTCCGCAAACCTTTCATTTAGAAGTATTTCCAGTTCTACATGCAAAGCCTGAAATCTTACTTAAGATACAGGTAAGGAGTTATGAGCTGTGCGGCGAAATTTGATGAAAATTTCTCAGAATTTGCTTTGGAAACAATTACTGTATGTGGATGGAGAAGCCATCAGTGCGCCCAAAAAAGGAACGATTAAAGACCGTTGGAACACTTATTTTCATGATAATAGTTTCACAAATGTTTTAATTAAGCTTTTTCTTCACGTTTTTCCAGTCTTGCTTTCCTACCTCCGCGCTTTTATGAATGAATCAAGTACCGTTTACTCAAATTTCACACATATCTATTGTCCACATCATTTTGACAGCTGCACGCATACGAACGCCCTTGAAAAAGAGTAAATTAGCATAATTCGCTCACAATGTCCAATCAGCGTCAAGTACCTTTAACCCTTGTTAGACACAGCCAATCAGCGTCCTTCCCGCTGGAGGACCGCGAATGTGAAATTATTACCGTTAACTCCGTAACTTGTGTGTACGTTGTTACTGTTGTGTATTTGAATGAGGTTTTTTGCAAGGGATCGCTGGTTTATTGTTTTATTTTAGACCAGAATTATAATTGAGGTAAGAATTTAAATTAAATTTCATTTTGTAGTGATTTTTTTGAAGAATTAAAATCAAGTTAAACGAATAAATAGATAAAAAATATTGTGCTCCATTACATTGAGTTGTCCCGTAGGTGTCGGAATTACACGCATTTAGCTGCAATTTATTCACGTTAACAATGAATGTTCCATCATGGCGCCAAGTCGTAGCTAAATTTTGACCGCAAGTAGGCCTATAGCAATTACCATTAATAAATAAAATAATTCACTTATTAATAAATTAAATTGGCCTTAACCTTTTTAAATAATCAATTTGGTAATCCTTATCTTTAGGACACCTCTATTTTTCACAAGTTCTGTTCAAAACTGACTTTGGCAATAGACTGTCCAGTACCAACGTGACTTTTGCAGGCTAAAGAAGTCTTTTATCTTCTGATTAATGTTCTAAAGTTGTAATTTTGAAAGCACTTTCAAAGAAAATGTTACTTTCCTACCTTTTTTGCAGTTTGCCATCTTGGTTTTTGAGTCTGTTTACTGTTTGTCATTGCCGTGTTTTACCCCCTAATTTCCCTCATAAATCAAAGCCCTGCCAGCCTCTTTCCACAAAATTAAACCTGCTGATATTCAAGAAGGGTCATACTGTTCAGATATAAGACAAGAAATATCAGAATGTCACTTTTGAGTGTCATTTAGTCAGCTGTTTTGGTGAGTCTTGTAACCTTATATAGGAACGGGGTCCTAAAAGTAAGGATTACCATAAATTTAATTAACGAATTACTTTTGAAATGTTTTCATTTTGTTTAGCCTATGCTGATCTGCTGATTAGAATGGATGTATTCACTGTTCACATCGCGTTTTCGGTCCCAATCATTGTCAAAAGTGAGCTTGAGTAACTCCAGCTCCAATGCTTATCGCATTTGCATTGGAGCTGGAGTAACTAAAGCTAGTCAAAAGTGGGCCCTCAAAAAGATAACAACTTGGAGAAAAAAACATAAAAATCCTAGCAGAATAAAGTTCACATTTGCCTCAAACTTCAAAGAGAAACTGCCCAACCCTGTCCTGGCGTATCAGCTTGCAAGGTCTGCCATGAAAACCGGCCACACAAATCAGTGCAAGTACCAGCGATAAGACCTCAAAATAAATACAGAAAATGTAATAAAACCTAAAAGGCCTAATATTACGCAAAGTCTTACTTAGGACGTACAATGGATTAGACCCGTGAACGTGGCTTGTATACAACGCCACGTTCACGGGTCTAACAATGGATATGATCATGATGGGACGTTTGAAATCTTGAATTCGATAGCAAATTTTTACTTTTAAAGCTATAGTCCATCATTTGTAATTAGTGCATTTTGTTCGTTTGAAGCAACAAAAGTGTTCAAAATCTAATGAAGGATACTGAGCAACTAACCTGATGAAGTTTCAGCTAAGCTTAAGCTGTACTTTCCGAGAAAAGCAGCATTCTAGGATCTCAATTTCACATCAAAAGTTACTGAATCATGTTTTGAATTGTTTTGAATTGCAGCTATACGCAGCGTCGCGCACTGATCCGATGAATTATAACAACCGCGCGCGCGTGTGCGTCGTTCCAATGCTTGCGCGCGCTGCGCCGAATAACAAAACGAACTACTAATTTAAATTTTCCTACGGTGCTTCTTAAGAATCACCGTTGGAAATGCCTTGTTTCGTTGATTTCTTCAAAATGACAGCATCCCAGAAAGAATAATTTCACAGGGAGTTTAGTTCCCTTACTATCTTTCAACCAAGTTTGTTTTTCAACAGTAATTACGCCAGTTACTTTTCGGATAGCTGCAAATGATGGACTATAGCTTTAATTCATACCCCACTTTTAAATTACTGTTCCCCGATTTACTTGGACCAGGGGTGTGAAATCTCAGCTTTAAAGCTAATTTCAGCTTTTTTTGTTTTGGATTTCAGCTTTTTTCCCTCACTTGCTGTGTACAAAAGTATATGAAATTTCCAAAGTTCAGCTTCTTTACAGCTTTTTCAGCTGTTTTCAGCTAATTTTTTTTCAGTGGTCACTCACACTCACAGTCACACCCCTATCGCCAGACCATGTCCGAATGTTAAAAATGTTAAATTGGACCCTACAAAATGATCGGAAAAATTCCGTACTGGATCACCACTTTTTTCAAATAATTTTCAAGCGCCAAAAGTTGCATCCTTTATCATATTTATGGTTATTCCCTCCACTTTCCCTCCTCTACTCTTACCCTCTCCTTTCCTTTATTACTATTTATTAATCAGTCACTTACTTCATCGAGATTCGAACCTCGGACTCTTGCTTGATACACGAGACTCTTAACCGCTAGGCCGTGCACGATCGCTGTTGCAATAATTAATCTTTGGACATATTTGAAGTATCCATTGAAATAAACTAAATATTCATGAGAAAATAAAAATTCATAATGACGTATTGCACTATCATTGGCCAGCTCATGTGTTGTCATGGTTGTTGATGTCATGCGTATAACGTACCGCTGTCTTCCAGAAACTTCAATCAGTTTTGACCGGCTGCTTCAACTTAGTTCTGCACGACGTGTGCATCCAAAATGTGCTCTAAAAACACGTTTTGCCTAATTTTTTTTCGCATTTACACAACTTCCTGGATTCCTCTTGGGTGAAATCACAAGGTGAGGTGAAAATTAATGTGTTTGGCGGCTGTTAAAGTGGTGATCCAGTATGGATTTTTTCCCCACAACACAAATCTGTAACTTGCCTTACTTTACTATCCAACTTTATTTATTTATTTATTTATTAACATTTCTTTACCCAGGTTATTCTTGCAGCCTTCAGAAATGCCAGCTTCTCACAAGTATGATGTCGGGGAGAAAGTGATGGTGAAATGGCCGGGCAGTGCGCTCTGGTACCCGGCCAAGGTCCTGGCCATCCAAGGCGACGAGTACAAGGTCAAGTTTGAGGAAGGCACCGAAGATGAGGTCACTGCTGACTACATCAGGGTCAGTATGTCATAACATTACTTACTTACTCTGGCCACTTCTGTCAGACATTAGTGATGGCTCTCCAAGATCGTCTTTCTGTCATGCAACTATGAATTTCCCTTGGTTGTAGCTGGGTGTCTTGGCACAGTGTATCAACATATGAAGTCATTGGTCGTCCCACGTTTCGCTTCCCTTGGGTTGGCTGCCAGAGAATCAAGCTGGCCACTGGTTGGTTACTGGATCTTCTGCAGTGCCATTCCTATCCTAAAAATCAAGTTCTCAAGTCATTTAAGGCCTTTTCACACAATCGCCATTCCTACCAATGTTGAAATCAATTCATAACCATGATTGAAACGGGATCCCATGAACACGGTCAGGTAAGGGGTACCGTAATATAATGCAACCATCAAGGTAAAACATCTGTGCAATCCATGATCTGATCCATTCTACCCAATATTTTCCCAATGCCTCTGCAGACTGAAAGCTCCTTCAGGCGGCGATCTTCCTCCAAGTCCCCATCCCGGCGTCGTTCGAGGTCCAGGTCCCCGGCCCGCTCCCCGTCCCGGCAGCGAGTCTCCCGCAGCCCCAGCCGCAAGTCAGTGGCACAGAAGCAGAAGCAGCAACAGCAGCAGACCAGCACCAAGACCACCACCTCCACGTCCACAGTGGTCGCACAGAGCAAGAGCATGCCTAAGCCAGACCTGACGCCCACTAGGACGCCTAGCAAGAGGATCCTCACCTCCAGGGTTAGTTCTCATTAACCTTAACTCCCACTACCTTAACCCTGGCAAATACCTTAACCCCAGCTACCTTTACTCTAACCACCGCATTAACCCAGACCTCTTTACCGACTATGTTTATCCCAGCAAATGCACATAACCCTGGCCACCTAACCTTACTTGTACCCTCTACCTTTAACTTTAGCCACCTTAACCTTAACTGTGTGTAACATGACTTTATTTACCATAATGTAATTGCCTTAAAGCTAGCCAGTTTATCCACCATTCATTAACCATGGTAACCGTAACCATATTAACCCTAACGTACCTGAATCCATCAAAATCCACACCCCTACATGTATTTGGGGGGATTTTGGCGGATTCAGGATACCTCCATATTGCACAAACTATGGGATTTTGATGGATTCAGGATAGTAACCCTAGCAGAACTGCAGGATTTTGATGGATTCCGGATACCTCTATATTGAGCTGTTGGGGGACTTTGGTGGATTAAGGATCTCAACAGATTTACTCCCGCCTAGCTGGTGGATTCTAATGGACTCACTGGCCACCAACATTTGTCTGCGTGGCAAAATTGATGGATTTTGGCGGATTCAGGATACTTTCTAGTAAAAGAGCCCAAGGAGTTAGGGTTCAACCTTAAACCTAACTTTACCTTAACAGTCCTGAATCCTCCAATTTTAATATGTTTTTTTCACACGGGGTAAATTCTAACTACTTAAACCCTAACCATGTTAATCTTAACTTTACCCTAGCCATCTTTACTCTATATCAACCCAAATACATTAACCCTGACTACCTTAAACCCTAACTTCAAATTTAACTACCTTAACCCTAGGCACATGGCCCCATCTTAACCCATAGATATATCAGTGCCTAACTACCCCCAAATTTTCAAACTCCAGCACCTGGTTTTACAGTATTTTGATGAATACCAGGTTGTACAACTTGCTCACCATAATTTTATGTAGTTGTGGTAGATCTCGAGCAAGTTAGAACTAGTCGTTGATTTGTGTTCCAGTCAAACGTCGGTCGAAACGTCATCACAAACATTCGTGGTCCCAGCTCCCATGTGCTCAGTTATTGGTTACAGGGATGCAACTGTACCTTGGACTCTGGTTCCAAATAGTCGATTAGCGTATAACCATGCTGAGTTCAACAAGATTCTGCATAAAGTAAATGAACCCTTGAGTGTTAGGTCTAGAGTAGTCTAACCATCATGTACAAGTGAAGTTAGTTGAACCAGTCCTTCTGATTTTAGGCATACGATCACACCCCCACACCATCGCACCCCAAAAAGCTTCCCGAGAAGTGTGAATAATTGCACGCCTGAATTTCCCTGGACCACAGATCACACACCTAGAAAACCACACACCTAGAAAAAACACACACCTAGAAAAATCCAGATGTGCCTTTTTCCACACGCCTGTGATTTTCAAATCAGGAGGACTGTTGAACCAAAGACACCCATACATGTAGTCCTCGCTGGAACTTGCTCCTTGATGCTCCTTGATTTGATTGGTTCACCTTCTCAATCAGTGCCTATATCATTTTGCTATCATGCAGTCATTTTGATAAAATTCCCCAGCTTCTGTAAAACAAAGAGTCAACTTTTTCTGTGATTCCTCAGAGTACGACTGAAGTGCACGCCTACACAACGCGGTCATCCACCAAATCAGGCCAGCAAATACTGGAGCCCATGGTGGAGGTCAAGACAGGCAGAGTCCCTAAGACTAACAGCTATGAATTTGGAGGACCAATTGGTATGCCAATAACACTGTTTTAATTGAATACGTAAGCCCCTGCTGTACTTTTATTAGCTAAAGGCTGATCACCAGCAGTCAGATCATATGTCAAGCAAGTACTTTGACTAGTCAAACATCACTCACCCGGAGTCCGAGCAAAGCTGTATCAAGTTTAATACTTAAATAGTCCCAGACAGTCAATCCAGCTTTATGCAGGCTGGGAATTCTTAACTGTTGAAAACAGCTGAAAACAGAACTGTTAAAAACAGAACGGTTCGAATCCCGCCCAGGCCAATATGTGGATTGGGTTTCAGTCCCTGCCTGATTCCGTGGGTTTTCCCCAGAATATTCTTCTGGGCTTTTCCTCCCACCTCTAAGGCTAGGTTTACACTATGTTCCCAGCGGCACGGCAATCACGTTTCTGGCCACCGTGGACAAAACGGTATGGACATGAGACAACGCCAGGGGACGGGATGGGCAAACGTGACAGTCCGTGATGGCCGTGGATGCTGGGCCAGATTTTTAAACTGTCAAAAAATTTGCCGCGGCAGTCACGGTGCCTATGAGAAACCTAGTAGTAGGCCGTAGTAAAACGGGGTGAACACAACAAAACCTGAGAGTACGTGATAGGCCGTAACAAAACTTGGAGACTGTCCGTAGTGGGACGGGAAGCATGTGCATTCCCCGGCATCTCACGGTCCTTTCAAGTTTTGTCACGTTCTGCCGCGTTTAGCGGGCGTTTTGTCACGGTTGCTGCACGTTTTGTCGCGTTTTGCTTCGTTTCTCACGGCAAGCTAGGGTGTACGGTAGCCGTTTCGTCGCGTTCAATCACGGCGCGTCCAGATGTGTGACGGTTTACAGGCCCGGTGCGATGCGGCGAGTTGCGTTCTACTACGGTCTGATACGGCGAGCGCGGTCTGGGAGGGAGTATAAAAGCATACAATGATTGCTATTGCTTGGGAGACCTTCTTTTCATACCGTGGGCACAAACTTGCTCCGAAGCTGCCCGGCGTACACATTTCATCGGTAAAAAGCCTTGACAGAACGCGAAAAACGTGTCAGACTTTGATTAGAACATGAGGAACGTGAGGGACCCCAGAGGGACCCCATCAGAACGTGACAGGCCGGGAGGGAACGTACTGGCATCCGTGGTAGACCACGGGCCGAACCGTAGTGCACCTTTGAGCCTCCGGGACTCAGCAGCCCCTTTCCCCCCACGGCCCATCACAGATACCGTGATAGACCGTGAGAAAACTTAGCAGGACCTAACAAAACTTGACTACGGAGAAAAAAAATGCCAAAATCCCACGGCGCACTACGTTTCGGGTAAACGGGGCTGCCGTGACCGCCGGGAACATAGTGTAAACCTAGTCTAAAACTGTAACTTATTCTCTCTGTCTTCATTCCACGGGTTTCTTCAGGTGTGCGAGCTACAGTGCCTAGGGCACTTTTGAGGAATCCTCAGTTTCGTTTCCAGAAACGATTAATAATAACTACAGGGTGTAGGAACAACCACCCAGTGTTGGCTATTATGTTTGAAGCGATTATCGTAAACTTCGCCACACACATCAACTCAAAATGCATTTTGACATTTTTTCAACATGCTGCTAGATGGCGCTCTAACATTTTATAACGTCACCTGTAATATTTGTGTAAAGCACAACGTAGGCAAAGACTCGCATCGTTGAAAGCAAGTTCACATCTTTTGCCAATTTCAAATTATATGGCACTTCATACAATTTGTATGAAGACAAAATCTTTCGAGAGCATGGAATGTTTATCTCTGGTATTCGTCTCTCTTCCTGTCGCAACAGGTGCGTTCTTCATCATGGTCAGCCTGCCGCTGTTCATCTACTACCTGTACTTCACCTGCAGCAAGACCCTGTGCAAGCTGCAGCTCTTGCCGGCCTGCACCCACGACTGGCGGGACTACTACGACTGTGATGCCTACCTCATCTTCCTGGGCTGGATGGTGCTTCAGGTCTTCCTCTTCATGCTGCCTGTTGGCTCAGTAAGTGTCATTTTCCCAGAGGTTGAAATCACAGATCCAATGATAAACAACTTCTAATTTCTGGTTAGATGCGTGATATGGCACTTGCGTGTGGTGTGTGCGCGAGACTCGGCGTGACACTGCATTTTTTCAGTGGTCAAATTTCTGTCAGGATGCCAGCTGTCGGCGATCATGGCGGACACGCATTGTTCTACATGTTCTATGTGTTGTTCTATGCGCGGACGCGGCATATAGCGCAAGTGGACAATCCATTCCGTGCATTTTGTACACAAGCTCAGATGAGGCCCAAAAAAATAGATAGTTCTGCTTCCGATTACATGGCATGCGAAAATAGGGTAGGTAGGTAGGGAATTCTTTTTGTTTTTGCAAATTTGTTTGTGTGTCGATCATATGGAGGTGTCTGCATGTAATCAAGGGTAAAAGGTAGAAATTGATGTTGTTTTTTCTCATTTTTCCCATAAAAAAGGGTAGGGGCTGTCGATTAGGGTAGGTAGGGAAACCGGAAGCAGATCTATTATTTTTTTGGCCTGAGTTGTTTATCCTTGTGTAGAGAATCCGTGGTGAAATTAAACGCAAAAACTGCTCGGGTAAAACAACCTAGCACAATCAATTTTGGCCTGTCGCATGCACTCAGAAGGCACTTTCAAATTTGTTTCGACAAATGAAGTAGTTTCTAAATGTCCAATACCTGACCATGATTTAACTCTCTGTCCTCAATGCTATATATTAAACATTAGAGATTTATCTTATATTTTGTTATTGGATACAGGTTGTGAAAGGCCTGCCACTTCGCACTGGACAGAGGCTGGAGTACAGGTTGAATGGCAAGTACTAACAAATAATGCAGCCTTCAATGCTGTGGATGTAGGGAAAAGTGGATTGTATATCAGTATATCTGATGTATAACCAAAGCTGTGGATGTAGGGAAAAGTGGATTGTATATCAGTATATCTGATGTATAACCAAAGCTGTGGATGTAGGGAAAAGTGGATTGTATATCAGTATATCTGATGTATAACCAAAGCTGCGGACGTAGGGAAAAGTGGATTGTATATCAGTATATCTGATGTATAACCAAAGCTGTGGATGTAGGGAAAAGTGGATTGTATATCAGTATATCTGATGTATAACCAAAGCTGTGGACGTAGGGAAAAGTGGATTGTATATCAGTATATCTGATGTATAACCAAAGCTGTGGACGTAGGGAAAAGTGGATTGTATATTAGTATATCTGATGTATAACCGAAGCTGTGGACGTAGGGAAAAGTGGATTGTATATCAGTATATCTGATGTATAACCAAAGCTGTGGATGTAGGGAAAAGTGGATTGTATATCAGTATATCTGTGTTTCCTCAATTAGAATAAAATACTGAAGCTAAATTGCTGATTTGTAAGCATTCGGTACGTTACGAGCTCCCAGAATGAGATGTTTAGACATGGGCGCCGAAAAAAATCTACCGAAAAGGAGAAGCAGATCAAAATAAAATAAGCTTCAAATTTTGACATAGAAGCATCCAGGTCCTAAATTTTGATCACGTTATTAACATAAATTCACATTTCTAGATTTCTTCTAAATGAAAAGATGCCAGATGGAATCATTTTCAAGGGAGGGGGGATTTAGTTCCAGTACGACCTTAAAATAAAGCTTTCTGATAATAATTTGCTGGAGTAAATGCAAATGATCCTATATGCCTTTAAGTTAATCCTTCCTTCTGTTCTCGTCTGCCCCTGCCAGGTTTTTTTGCTTTCATCGTGAGCCTGATCCTCTTCGGCGGTCTGGTCTACAAGAAGTACCCAGTCACCATGGTCTACGACAAGTTCCTGCCTCTCTTGACGGCAGCTATGATCTTCTCCCTGCTGCTGAGCGTGTTCCTGTACATCAAGGCCAGGAAGGCATCGGGGCACGCCTTGGCACCCAGCGGAAACTCCGGTAAGTCACTTCTTTGGCATCCGCAGCTGATTTCACGAAACAGAGCTTGACTTAAGCCATGTGTAAGACTTATGCAATAAATTTGTTACCCAATTGCACAATAAACTTACAATTGATTTCACAAAACTTGGCATTGCTGCGCAACGTTTTAAATAATCTAAACATCTTAAACGAGGAAAACAGCGATTACGACTGCTGTTTGTGTATGATTTTATTTGGTCACGAAATAGTCGTTGAATGACCTCCACCTGCCATTTTTAAAATAGAGTTGTCCTGTCCGACATTGGAAACATGCGGCGACTCTAGAGAATTCGGTCACAGGTAAAATTGCAATTCATTTTACCAAGCTGTGAGTGTCTTGTATCAACCTTGATAAGTTGTGCAATGACAGGTTCCATGATGATCACGATTTTCTCGTAAAATAGGTCATTTTCAGTCGCTACATTGCAACCTACGCCACCTAAAATGCTTGTGCAAGTTACGCCATAATGTGTTACGCAAGTTGGGAACTTACACATTATGAAACTTTCCTGCAATGTTGCATAGCGTGAAATGCTGCGCAACTTTTTCAGGCAATAAATTGTGGCGCAAGTAAAATTAAAAATGATGAAATGAGCTTTAATTTGAAGTGTGTCTCAAACACCTTGGAGAGTTGTGAGTATTTGTCCTTGATTTCGGAAGTCCCCCTATTTAGCACAGGGGTCTATGGCAGTTTATTTACTGGTCTCCAACCATAAAGTAACAGATCGATATCATCAATGTCTTTATGGTTTCTTTCAATTCATGTCATGTGTCTTTCCATCATTTCCTCAGGCAATGTGGTCTATGATTTCTTCATGGGTCATGAGCTCAATCCTCGCATTGGAAGCTTTGACTTCAAATTCTTCTGTGAACTCCGCCCTGGACTCATCGGTTGGGTAAATCCACTTTCAGATCGTTTAGTTTACTTCAGGCGTCTTGTGAAAAATGCCTAGTGTAACTTGGCCCTTATTCCATTCCAACAATGCACAGTGTCAGCAAAGCAAAAGCATTTATACTTGTAGGTAAATCCAGCAACAGTACGGAAACACTTGAGGGTTTCCCGACTCTTCAGATCGCTGAAACTAAATTTTCACCCTAATTTCTTGAATTATTCTGGTTATAAACCATTATTCATGTTATAAACCATTAGTGCAATAGCTAGTAAGAAGGAATGCTCAGGATGAAGCTGTGCTGTTGCGATATTATTTTTTTTTTTAGTATTTTTTTTTCTGGTAATGAAACCAAAACCTCAAAAGCGCCCTAGGCACTGTAGCTTGCAAGCCACAAGAAACCCGTATAGAGAAGACAGTGGGAAGAAATTACAGTTTTAGAGGTGGGAGGAAAACCCCAGAAGAATATTCTGGGGAAAAACCCACGGAATCAGGTAGGGACTGGAAACCCAATCCACATGTGGGCCGAGTCAGGATTCGAACCCGGGCCACAGCGACGGAAGGCAAGGAAAAAGAACCACTGCACCAACCTTACGCCCATAATGGGCTCCGTGCGTTAACAGAAGAGGGCGCATTTTTACCACTTTTGAGAGTTCTGTGGACAGGACACCAATCCTGATGATTTGAAAATCACAGGCGTGTGGAAAAAGGCACACCTGGATTTTTGCAGGCGTGTGGTTTTTCTAGGTGTGTGGTTTTCTAGGTGTGTGATTCTGTGGTCTAGGGAAATTCAGGCGTGCAATTATTCACACTTCTCGGGAAGTTTTTAGGCGTGCTATGGCGTGGGGGTGTGATCGCACGCCTCAAATCAGAAGGACTGGGACACACAGCGTGTGTGTACAGTACTTTACTGGTTCATGTGCACGACTTCCTGAATGTGCCAAAGCTATATAGCCACAGGGTCTTCGCTTGAGCGTCAGGCGTCATCGGCTCGTGAATACATTCGAATGTAACTTGCGATGGTCTCTGAGACTAATCCCCGCCTCCAATAACTTTGCATCATTTGAAATACCGGTGGATGAACGTGGAAGCAGTCTAGGTCTCCTCCAACTCTCCTTTTCTGGCCGTTGAAGGGGTACTGTGCGCAGAGCCCATACTAAAACAAAATCCTAATTTCGAAGGAAAACTAAGGGCAGTCTTCAAGCCTTCTGATACAAAACAGAACAGATACACCATGAGTCGTGGACCTATGACCAATTAAAGTACTAACTCACCAGGTCCCTCTATGGTTGCAGACCAGTAAATCGGTCCGAAATTGCCTACGCCGGCCAAATCACGATTTGCATGCCCTCAAAATCTTCAGTATTTGAGCATGCTGTGGGCCATGAACTTGAGGGTTTGTAAAAAAATATGGGTGGAAGCCGTGCACAGGACTGTGAGCTTGTAGTTCCGTTCAATTTGGATGAAATTGGGGCCCTAAAAGCGCTCTATTTTGCAATGGAGTGTAGGCATCGTTTTTCAAAATGGCGATGGGCTTCAGGACTATATTCAGGGGTGATCATCTTCAGATGGAAATTTCTCCTAAATGTCATTAGTTGACCCCCTGATAATTGAAAAGAAAATGAAAGATGATGAAATAAGCTTTAATTTGATGTGTGTCTCGAACACCTTGGAGAGTTGTGTGAGTATTTTTCCCGAATTTCTGAAGTGGGAGCATTTACCATTGGGGTCTATGGAAGTTTATTTACTGGTCTGCAACCCTATGGTTGATTATAGTACTATTTTCTTACTGCTACCCCTTTGCTTGTGTGATCCTCAGGTGCTGCTGGATCTAGCCTTTGTGGTCAAGGTCTGGACAGACTTCCCGGAGAATCCTCCCTGGCCCCTCCTCCTGCTCACCTTCTTCCAGCTCCTCTACGTCGCCGACTCCTTGCTCTATGAGGTCAGTCACTTGGGTCAACTGCAAAAAAAGTGTGTTCCTAAATGTATCCAGCTTTCGTTTTGGTGAAGAACTCTCTGCGGTTACAATGAAGCTGGACCAGATTTTTCATAGAAGCTACTAAGCAAGCAAATATTCGTGCTAAGTACAGATCACCTACGTGTAGGACTAGGAAGCAGTCACAATTTACACATGTGGTGTATTGGCCAGCAACCTGTTTCTGCTCAACAACGCTTTCTGTGCTAAAAAAAAATTAGCAAGATGTATGCACTGTTCATTTTATTAACTTGTTCATTTTGTTAACTTGTTCATTTTATTTACTTGTTCATTTCATTTACTTGTTCATTGTGCAATCATCAAGTGAATGATCAGTAAAGCAAGAATAATTTTTCTCTAACAAGAAGGAAGTAGGCCGGTTCCTGGTCTGTCCATAATATTTTCAACTTTAAATGGATTCGTTAGAAATTGCATGCTGATAATCTGTTTAGTTTTAGGTGAGCCTTAACTTGTCTTTTGAATGTCGACACTAATTTGCCTTGTCTGTCAAGTGACTTTTTGCTTTTGCTTGAGAATAGAAACATTATTTTTCAATGTGTAATTGACTTTTAACCCTAACCCTACCAGATGCAACAGGTGTAAAAAGTCAGTGGGGCCTTGCTGCACTGAGCCATCAACACCAGTGCATTAAACGGCCAATTCCGAAACAATGGGAGCTAGTCCCATTGAACAATGCCACAGTTGTATCCTGCTGCGTTCGGTGACCACAGACTCTGAGGCAGTTTGGCCTTGAGATTTGTGTGCTGATGGATCTTGCTACAACTGGGCAGGCTTGTCATTTTGACAAGTGTCGCATGTTGCGGCGTTCAGCAGGGTTTCTAGCCAAAAAAACCCGGAGGGTTAGGGTTAATCTTTACACATTAAATTATGACTACGTGTAAAGTTAGTTCTGTTTATGCGTCGATTAAAAAAGAATTGTGTTTACACACAGCATGCCATCTTGAGCACCATGGACATCATCCACGATGGCTTCGGTTTCATGCTGGTCTTTGGTGACCTGGTCTGGGTTCCCTTCACCTACACGCTGCAAGCCCGCTACCTGGCCGACAGCCCAAGCCGCAGCACAATGCCCAACTACTGTCTGATACCCGTTCTCATCCTTGGACGTAAGTATCTCAGTCCCATTTCAAGGAGCCACTAAACCTGAAAGTTTGTTGAGCAAAGAAATGCTTGCTAAGCATAACAAGCTTGATCGGAAATATATTGGAAGCTGTGGGCCAACAAATTCTTGTTCATATGCAATGAGTCATGTGATTGTGCCACGATATTTCTGGAAGGAGTAGTGTTTTGAGTAAAACAATATCAGGTTTTTAACCCAAGTTACCCCATGATGACCTTTGACCCCAGTTTGGTCATGTGACATGTTGGGGCTGGGCTACTGATACTTTTGAGAAAGTTTGGTTGAAATCGGTCAAAATACGTAGGAGCAATAGACAATGTCAACGTTTGTTACTAACTAACAGACTAACGGAGAGACACGATTCCTTGAGCTACTATCCCGCAGCTTAAAAAAGGGTTACCAGCCAAAACATGATGTATTGTGTACTATGTGTGACTGGTTCTCAGCTAACTTATGCTTAGCACGTGAATTTTCTGAGCTAGATAGTCTGCTTTGTGAGCAAATGCGCCCCTTTTCTACTAACAAATCATCTGTATTTACAACAGGGCACTTCTACAGTAAAGTAAAAAAACAAAACAAAAAACGTAAAGTCTGTCACAAGACAGTGTGGCCCATCGGGCCGGCGTTTATCTCCGGTTTCAGTGGCATGAAACGATTGACCATATTTCTATTCCCCCTAGATGGGATGCCGGTCCATCACAGGTGACTCCCAGCTAATGCCGGTACCCATTTTTACTCCCGGGTGGAGAGAGGCAAGTGGGGTGAAGTGGCTTGCCCAAGGACACAACATGCTACAGTAACCATACGTAATAAGCAAATGTCATCACATTTGTTCAGCAATTAATTTCCACTCAACTTCTTCTTTGCACAGTAATTGGCTACTACATTTTCCGTGCGTCAAACTCACAGAAGAATGCGTTTCGGGAGAACCCCTACTCCAGCAAGTTTGCCGGTAAGTATTGCCAGCAGAAATGACAGCAGAGAAAACTAACGATCCACAATAACTCACAAAACAAACTATTCTCCATCAAATCAAACGTGCTGGTTCATAATTAGCTCAAATGCAACAAGTTTTTGACGTGGCATAACCAGAACAAGAAAGGATCAGAGTTGACATGTGTTGAACACAGAAATTGACGAGAGCTGTGTTTGAACCTGCAACCTCCGGAATACCGTATCGGTGCTCTTCCAACTGAGCTATCCAGCCCTATGTTGGTGGTTCCCCATTTTGTCAATGTCTTTGTTCAATGTCTTTATTCAAAGAACAAAAGAATTGACAAATTGGTGAACCACCAACATAGGTCTGGATAGCTTAGTTGGTAGAGCACCGATACTGTATTTCGGAGGTCGCAGGTTCAGACCCTGCTCCAGTCAGTGTCTTTGTTCAACTTTTTAAAGGGGCACTGCGTACTTAAATCCCCGAACATTTCATGTGTTGAATTGTTTACTTATCCTATTTCAAACATCTGGTTAAAAGTAATCCAACCTAATGTCTTACCGTTCCTGAGAAAAGACGGGGGGAAAAAACGATTGTTTACATCGGACACGACGAAGTAAGCATATGTTTTTCCTGTCGTTTTCATTCAATGTACGATACACGTTGTGTGTGTCACATAAATTACACACAGCACCAATGCACAAATGTGGTTTCTTAACACGTCCGCAAAAGGTGAATACTTTACGGCTGAAATCACAACTAGCACGCACAGCCCGACCTGTTGGGGTCGCAGAAGTGGAACCCAAAATTTGTTCTCGCACGAAATAACACAAAAACGCCAAGTTTTTAAAGGATGGTTGTGTGGATGTTTACATCTGACTTTTGAATGTTCTTTCCGATTAACATCATTTGGTTCAAAATGCGTTTTGTAGCCCAATTGGGTGCTTTCCAGGACGCAGTGTCCCTTTAAAACCCTAACCTCACCTATAGCTACAAGATACTACTGAGTAGAAACCTGTAGTACAGTAAACTCCGGCTAAACCGACATCGTACAACTCGTCAAATCGCTCAAGTCGGCCGTCTGACTAAAGTCCCGATTGTCCCTAATGCAGTTTCATTGAATTTTTTATTTCTAAGTCGGCTTTTATAAGTCGCCATTTCGCTCAAGTCGTCGTGTTACTCTCGGTCCCCTTTCCATAAAAAGCATTACAAAATCCTTTGTGTAAGTTGGCATTCAACAAATCACGCATTGGCATCGACTTCCTGTTCTGCGGTTGGCAAAGTGTCGAGTGAAAAGTGGTTCCGCACGGCCCGTGATCACTGCATGCATCGGTGTCGAAAAAGGGTGTCCTTCTGCATACATCGCATATGCATCGTGAGCACATCAATACCAGTACCCCCTGTAGGCTGTACGCATGCGCTCTGTCCATTTTAGGGGTCGTCTTATTGAATGACTACTACTGCTGTAGTCAATGCGTGCGTGGTATATACCGGACCACACATGCATTTAATTCGTTACTGTGCATGTACATATGTACTTTATGTATCGTGGTCGCCAATACCCCAAACGTGATGATACAAGGATTAATTTTTTGGATTCAACTCAAGCATTAAGGAGATAAACCAGGGTAAATCAAAGCCAATTAGTGCAATGAATCATGTGTGCAAAAGAAATTCATGCAAGTCGGCAAAATGACGACTTACAGCAGATATTACAGCAGAGTTTACTGTATGCATTTCTTTCCATACAAGTGTGCACAACACATGTAGTATTCTGTGATATTTAGTCCTTGACCCCCAAAGAGCCCTTACAACATTGGGGTTAATATGAAAACCCAAACCAGTAAAATGTTACCCTTTTCTACCCAACCCCAGTCTCCTCACTGAATGATATGAGTCCAGTTGATAATATCCATTCTCTTCTGTCCCCTCCTAGCTTCCAACATCCTGATCACGGCGTCCAAGAAGCGTCTCTTGATGTCTGGCTGGTGGGGCTGGGTGCGTCACCCTAATTACCTGGGAGACCTTATGATGGCACTGGCTTGGTCGCTCTGTTGCGGTAAGTCAGAGTGCACTCTCCACAGAGTCATAGTTACATCACTTACAGATCAAAACACATCAGCAAGGTGGTGCTTATAAATCGCTTTATTTAAGTGTCTCAGAGCGCTTCGTAATTAATACCCAGTGTTGTAGTCGAGTACTTTTTCCGAGTACCGAGTACTGCCGAGTACTTAGGTTGCCGAGTACTTGTACCTCCGAGTATAAGAACAGGTCTCCGAGTACGAGTACTTGTACGTACGAGTACAAGTACGAGTATTTGTACTTCCGAGTACGAGTACTTGTATTTCCGAATACGGCCATACGGCAAATGGTGCATTGTGCATAATTGGCCCAGGCCCAGTCAGACCGATATACAGACTCACTCACGGCTAGCTGTTAAATGTGTTTGTCCGGACATGCACAGAGGAAAATCAGGAAACTTCGATTTCTCCACAAGCCAATCAACCATTTCAAACTGATAAAATAAGGCCGTGGTAAGTCAAGCTGTACCATTTTTCCCCCGAGTACTGCTATTCGAGTACGAGTACTTTGATGGTCGAGTACAATTTCGACATGTCGAGTACGAGTACTTTGCTGCCCGAGTACGAGTACCGTCATTTCGAGTACGAGTACTTTGACATACGAGTACGAGTACTCAAAAAAAGTACTCGAGTAGTACTCGAGTATGAGAACTACAACACTGTTAATACCCCTGTTGCACACCCATTTTTTCTCCTGTTGAGAAGGGCAATCGTAATAAAGTGTCTTGCCCAAGAACACAAACACGATGTTTCCCATTGGGGTTTGAACCTATGTAGCATTGCACATGAGTCAGACATCGTAACCATTGGACCAGACTGCTCCATGAGCCCAATCATAAGTCAGATAACAAGCAAGAAATATCAAGCAACTGCCAATGAATATTGACATAAAAAATGGGCTTACCACAGTTCGTTTGAATAGCTTGTGAATTAAAGCTTGGGCACTTTGTAGTGGGCATAATATGAGGGCTTGAATTCAAGTGTGGTATTCCATGCAGTCATCGTAGATGAGGCTATACATGTGGCTTATTGATACACACACTGGCTTGTGAATGCAAATTTGGGCCGGTTAAGTGAAGTCTTCTCTACTTCCCGCAACTAAAAGTACTACAGTAAACTCCGGCTAAACCGACATCGTACAACTCGTCAAATCGCTCAAGTCGGCCGTCTGAATAAAGTCCCAATTGTCCGTAATGCATTTCCATTGAATTTTTTATTTCTACGTCGGCTTTTACAAGCCGCCATTTCGCTCAAGTCGTCGTGTTACTCTCGGTCCCCTTTCCATAAAAAGCATTACACAATCCTTTGTGTAAGTCGGCATTCAACAAATCACGCACTGACATCGACTTCCTGTACTGCGGTTGGCAAAGTGTCAAGTGAAAAGTGGTTTCGCACGGCCCGTGATCGCTGCATGCATCAGTGTCAAAAAAGGGTGTCCTACTGCATACCTCTACACAGCGCATACTTCAGGATCTTTGCTGCATACATCGCATATGTATCGTGAGCATATCAATACCAGTACCCCCTCTTGGCTGTCCATGTTGGGGGTCGTCTTATTGACTGACTAGTGCTGCAGTCAATGCGTGCCTGGTATATACCGGACCATGCACGCATTTAATTCGTTACTGTGCACGTACACATGTATCGTGGTCTCCACTATCAATACCCCAAACGTGATGATACAATTCGAGGATTAATTTGCTGGATTCAACTCGAGCATTAAGGAGATAATCCAGGGTGAATCGAAGCTAATTAGAGCAATGAATCATGTGTGCAAAAGACCATTCATGTAAGTCGGCAAAATGACGACTTATAGCATATATCGGCATTCGCATAAGTCGTCACAAATTCTGGGGTCCCGAGAGTGCTGGTTTAGCCGGAGTTTACTGTACTTTACAAATTTCATATTCAGGGCCTACCTGTGAAGTTACTTCTGACTCCAGTACATTGCTGTTTGAGCGCCATGATCTAGATGGAATGACGCTATTGAAATCCCGTTTAATAATAATAATGGACTGAAATGAAGTTTACAAATACACCGTCACTAGGAAGTCATGCCCTAATAATTGACGGCTTTCTTTCCAGGCTTCAGCAGCATAGTGCCCTACTTCTACCCCATCTACCTGCTGATCCTGCTGGTCCATCGCGAGAGGCGCGACTCGGCCCACTGCAAGCAGAAATACGGCACCGTCTGGGCCAAATACTGCGAGAACGTCCCGTATCGGATCTTCCCCCGCGTCTACTAAAGGACTCTGTCAAAGGGGTTGCGTTGCTGTGCTGCATGTTCCTACATTTGGCACTGCGTGTGACACCTATCACTGTGCCACTGTGTCAGAGTGTGAAATTACGGTTGGATATCGGACATTTTCGGACCGTTGGTCACATTTGCCTGAACAAAGACGAATTTACACAGTCAAATTTGGTACTGTGAGTGCATTGTAAGTTGAGGGAAGTTTTGAACCATGCATTTGGCAGCTCAAAATTGATTGTGCTTTTTTTACTATGTTCAGGCAAGCACTGTGTCTCATTTCACCCTTTGCTGTGTTACAATCAATCAGGGATTTTATACTTGTAAAATGAATATTTGCGTCGTGGGGATGTGAATTTTGATATTGGTTTTTGACCTTTACTGATTTAATTCTATAAGAATAGAATATAAATCAAATTAGGTTTTGCCGTTCACCGACGTTTTTAAACACTGTATACTCAGTGTGTTACCTCCCGAGTGAAAGTTGGAAAAAATCACTCGGGTGGGACTCGAACCCACGACCTCCTGCTTTTAGAATAGAATATGTTAAGTTCTCCTGTCAACAAGATAGTACTTGTGGTATTCGCTGCTGCATCGGATTCGAACCTCCAACAGACCCAGGCAAGATGTATGATTTCTGCACTAGTAAGCAGGAGGGTGTGGGTTCGAGTCCTATCCAGGCAAACTTGCACAAATGTTTCTCAGCTCCCAGATAGCACTGATTAAATCTATAGTCCATCATTTGCAGCTATCCGAAAAGTAACTGACGTAATGATTGTTGAAAAACATACTTGGTTGAAAGATAGTAAGGGGACTAAACTCCCTGTGAAATTCTTCTGTCTGGCAAGCTGTCATTTTGAAGAAATCAACAAAGGAAAGCCTTTCAGACGCACCGTTAGAAATTTAAAATAGAAGTTTTTTTATTCGGCGAAGCGTGCGCAAGCATTGACACGATGCACACGCGCGCGCGGTTGCTATAATTCGTCGGATCAGTGCGCGACATCGCTTCTCTGCAATCGGCTCAGTGAGAACGTGTCTCAGACGCTGAATTCAAGCCCAATTCAAAACATGATTCAGCAAATTTTGATTTTGAAATCGAGATCCTAGAATGTTGTTTTTCTCGAAATATACAGCTGAAGCTGAGCTGAAACTTCATCAGGTTAGTTGTTCAGTACCCTTCTTTAGATTTTGAGCACTTTTATTGCTTCAAACGAACAAAATGCACACATTACAAAGATGGACTATACCTTTAAGCACTACAGTGCTTATAAAATTACGTCGGTGAAAGATGAACACCATTATTAAAATTTCACACTTCGTCCTGTGATATTTTGTTAAGGGTTTTTATCATTCCGTATATGCAGCTTTTGATGTCTACTTTTTCTAAATGGCTTTTATAAAAACTTGCATTGGTTAACTGAGTTGGATCAATTGGAATTTTTACACAAACACAATCGTCCAAAATGAAAAGTTACAAAGAATACAGAATATTTGATGAAATCTTCAGTGTAAAATGAAAAGAAATGTCTAATTCTTCTTTGTATACGAGTCTCTCCGAACGAATCTTCAGGGTGATGGACGCAGAGTACAAAAGAAAACATCCCCTGTTGAGCAGATTGTGATCACTTATTTATTTAGAATGCTACAGGTTATATTGGCTGCCGTTGACATTATCGTTGTTTCTCTTAGTGTGCTAGTTTTGTAAATTCTGCCAGGTTTTGTGATTTAATGCTTTCACACTGTTGTGATGGAATTGCTTATGTAGTATGAGTGTTGAATTTGGGTTTTATTGTATGGCAAAAGGGAAAACATGGCAGTAACATTTGCAGTGTTAAATTCTCCAAAATATCACATTCACAAATTGCTTGAAGTTTTTTGCTTGGTTTTTTTTCATGGGTTTTTTTTTTTTTTTTTTTTTTTTTTTACTTTAATCGAAACATCAGAAAGTAATGAAATGTAGTCTTAAGCATTAACTTAATGATTATTGAGTGATTTTAGATCTCATTTTCATAGATGATTTTCTTCTGTGTGATTATATGTGATAAACGGGTTTTTTTCAGCGTACAATATTTTGTTGTCAAAGGAAATAATTGTCATTGGGTGAGTACGTGTATATAAATTTGTGATTTACTATGGACAGTCTGCAATTTTTGTTTTAGAATTATGGGGGTACTAAAACTCTGCAGTTGTCAATCTGGAATTAGAGGAAATGCCAAATCTGTAGAGTTGCTGGTAGAAATTTCACTGTATTAAAGAGATAATGTTAAAGGACAACTATTAAAGGGGTTCAAATTAGGTGTTGCCCTAAGTTTGCCCGACGTTAGCTCGGTGGTCGAGTGGTAAGACATCTGCACTAGAAAGCAGGAGGTCGTGGGTTCGAGTCCCACCCGAGTGATTTTTTCCAACTTTCACTCGGGAGGTAACACACTGAGTCTACAGTGTTTAAAAAACGTCGGTGAGGGGCAAAACCTAATTTGATTTATATCACCCCGACGCAAAATTCCATCTTATAATATTAAAGGGGTTGTTTAAGAGAAAGGAATTTAGAAGAAAACATGAGGTTTGGGAATAATCTCTAGATTTAAAGGTTTGCACTATACAAGGCAAGTCAAAAAAGAAACCAAAATGGCAGGACACTTTCCTAGTAAATTTCTGCATGTAGCACTTTCAAAATCTAGGATATGAAAGCCCAACAAATAAGCTTTCTTTTAGTACAAGAATCATTCAAATCACTCATGTACTTTTCAAGTTACGGAATTTTAAACACAACCACCGTTTTAAAGTTCGGTCCACGGATCACAAAAAGGTGTTAGTTCTTTCAGCAAAACGAAAACAATTCGCACACATCCCTGTGTGAGATATTTGAATGATTCTTATACTGAAAGAAAGCTTATTAAGTGGACTTTCAAATCCTAGATTTTGAAAGTGCTACATGCAGAACTTCATTAAAAAATTTGTCCTGCCATTTGGGTTTCCTTTTTTTTTTTACTCACCCTGTACATGACAAAAATACTGTCAGTTTCGATTCGGTATCCAAAAACAAGCTTTTTTTTCAAAAACTGGTCTTTCTACCCGTTTTGTATAGGTATTTTGCGAAGTATTCGAAGCAAATTTAAGGAACACTTTTGTCTCTATGATGGTTGTAAATATCTGTATTATATATTGTAGATGCTTGGTTGTCAATGTAATGGTATTTGGTAACGAAAAGACCAATGCCAATAGATAAACTTCAGAATTAGTTGAAACTTGGTATAGTCATTGTCACTTCTGAAGAGATCACAAACCATTGTTCCGATACCATAAGTTTCAATTTCTCCAAGAGACCAGAATTAGACATTATTCAGTAACTTTGAGATTTCACTTGGACGAAAATTCACATTCCTTTGTTTACGTTAATTGCATTTTAAAATGAAATGTAAATAGAATGTGGATTGTAATGTAAATAGTATTTTTAAGCTAATTTCTTCTCAGTCATAAAATTATTACCAACAAAACACCTTAGGAATCTTTGTAGATATAGACAAGTATCGTTTTTGTTTGACTAGTTTTTAACCAGAAATCAAATGGGTAATGGCAGTGTATGCAGTGAATTTGTATTGTCATATTTAATCTTATTTCATATCCAATTTAATTAGTTTGACGATTGAAACAGCTCTTTAAACAATCCTTAAAGACAGTATTTAACTCTTTTTTTTTCATTTACAACTACATGTAATGTTCCTTTTGATTTGCGACTAACCTTGACTATTACTTAGGATTTTTCAATTTCTAATATCGCTATATAGCGTAATGTATTCATTTCATTAACTGAGTTTCGAAGCAATTTCAACATCCTTGTTTCTTGAAACATTCTACACTAGATTGCTCTAACCAAAGTGCCTACTTTACCTTCAGTGAAAAAATGTTTTTAATACTCCCATCTGAAATGTGTACGATTACGATATAAATATACATTGTAGTTTTTTGATAGGTTTTGTTTGAATGTAACAGAATGAAATAAAGTTTCTTGAGTCGATGTAACTGAATTCCAAGCAGATGAGTTTTAATGTAAATGCTATACAGTTGGGTCAATCAAAGCGATTATTCACTCTTGTATTTCTAATTTGTGTGCATTCACTTCATCTATCCGAGTGAAACGAGGCACAAGACAACTTAGAGTGAACTTCATAATTTCAATCGAATAGATTGAGTATTATATTCCAGGCCTCACAGCGAAAACACCTACGTGTCAAAAGAGGTCCTACTTTTTGATCCTAAATAACTCGGTTGTTAACCGATAGAATTAAACCAAAATTTCAGATCATAAGCAAGGCATGACAATTTAATGGAGCGAGTTTCAACTGCTTTGTGAACAGGGCGCTACATCATAAATTCTGCTTTTCAGAATTAGCCACTGTCGACTTGTGTAGGAGGCTCACCAGAAATTGTGGGCCTAGGCCCGGTAGGTCCATGCGTTAACCCTAACCGCCCTGAATCCTTCAAAATCCCCTTTGCCAATGTGGAGGAATCTGGAGGATTGAGGTTACGTGGCAAAAGTGCGTTATTGAGTTAGTAAGATGCACTTTGTCAAGGTCTTTGGCCAGACCTTGTGTTGTGTGTGTTTTTGTTTTGTTTTTTTGCTCAGCCATGCATATGGGCGTGGATTATGCTTGAAATCCTCCGTACTGCTCCAGGATGTCACTGGCCAAGCCTGAACATATTGACAGTCACTGCCGCAGGATTTTGCAGGATTCAGGCAGTGGTCACCCCTCCACGGACCCTATTCAAGATATAATGGAGGAATATGCAGAATTGAGGCTATAATAATGCCATTTTCCACGAGGTCAATTGGAGGATTTTGCAGGATTGAGGCTACATCTTAGCAAGAAGGCCTAAGGAGTACATGTACTAACTGCCCCTGCTCAGCCTCCGACCCACCGGTGAGTCAAACATGCTTTATCTACCACCTTTGTGTTGTATACATGCATGGTATATTCTACATGCAGACGTTGTATGTTAAATCAATGTATTCACAAAGTTACAGGGCTACCAGCATAAAATTTTGCTCAATGCACTGTGTTCTTTGAATGATATTTGAAGCTCCGAAATATTGCTGGTATGTTCAATACACGACGCCAGTCGAAAGATTAAGCCTACGTTGATTGTAGAGCAAAGTATAACTGTAAGAGTTAGCACGGTAGGGTTTTTCATTTAGACCTGCATGGATCTAGATGATTTTGTCGACTAGAGAGCAAATCTATACTATGCAGAATGCAGGTAAGGCCGAACATGCAAAAAAAAATTGGTAAATTGTTGCTTTAAGTATGAATCATTGACAAAAAGAAGTGTAAGCAGGATGTCGTTTTCTGCTTGCTTTAGGGAAGTCGGGTGGCGTTAAAACGTAATTATGGTTTGGTGGCGGGGGATATCGGTCACTGTTGTTTCCCTATATTAAAATGGTTGTAGATTGTGTGTACAATGATTGGATTAGGAACAAACGAACCAGCATGATGTGGACTTTGAAGGCCTTTATCTATTACATCGAGATTATTTATAAACTGAACAGATAACAAAGATATTCTTAGACTGATTCGGTTCGATATGGTACATGTATTATCTGTTCGAGTTCGTACACGTGTGGAATTGCAGACATCTTGAAAGCCAAAGGTAGCAATTTCAGTCAACGACCGCAGCAATCCGTCTGTGAACAGACAAAGTTCAAAGTATTTTAGAAATACATGACTGACATACCATCGAGAAGAACCATTTGATTTCAGTCCCTGTCCTCAAAATCACCACAGACCAACGGCACATCACCACCGCATTCCCTCGACAAGCCCGGCGGGCCCAACGCTGCGAAGGACGGCACCATGGCACAAGACAACGGGAAGGTACCGCGGACCGCTCATTATGAATTTGGAGGGCCAGTAGGTAAGAACGGTGTTTTAATCAGTGTAGGCCTATTTCTAACTCGATGCTAAACGGGCTTTGTAAGGCTAATCTTGATTCCTGAAATGCGTTCATAATAAAAGAATATTGAAAAAAAATCCCGAAATAACTGAAAATATTACTCCATAGGCCTACAATCCTGGCCAAATCTCGTTGGGCCCCCAACCCCCCGGCCCCCGCTCAATGTTGTCTCTCATTGCGCGGTGTGTGCTCCATCAGCTGAAGAGAACAACATTGAACGGGGGAAAGGGGGGAGTTGGTGACCGTGGAAGTGTCCCAACCATTTTGGCCGGGATTGTAGGTCCAATAGATATTCGTATCTGCCTATAGGCCTATAATAACTTCAGCCTATAGTTTACATTGTATGTTCACATGTATCGAAATATTACTAAAAACCAACCAACCCCTGAAAAAAAAGTTTAAAAACAATGTTACTAAGATGAATTCAATTACATGTACTTATTCCGGAAAAGTGTCATGTTCTTTTCTCTAAATTTGAACTAACATCAATTTTTTTTATTTATTTTATTTCTTTCCGGTAATAAAACCAAGGATTCCTCAAAAGTACCCTAAGCACTGTAGCTCGAAAGCCTGAAGAAACCTGTAGAAAAAAGACAATGAGAAGAAATTTCAGTTTTAGAGGTGGGAGGAAAAGCCCAGAGGAATATTCTGAGGAAAACCCACGGAATCACAAATTTCATCCCCCCTAGTAAAATGTATACACATGACCTCTTGAGCATCTATTGACACTGAATTAACATAACATGAAACACACCTCAAATATTGCTATTACAACCGATCTACAGGGTGAGTCAAAAAGAAAGTGACCCGGATTAAAGATTTTGTTTTCGTAAAAAGCCATCAACTTTGATGCACCAATGAAGTATGTCGTAAAAAAGAGCATGTGCGTCCACTCATCTGAAAAGAGGAAACGATTTACTGAAATTGATCCGTGCAATTAGAAGTTTTACATGCTTTACTAAAAGAATCCATTTATAGCTGTCCGTGGAACGCCATTGGAAGCTATTAAGCTGACTGAGAATTGCAGATTACCCATGAGCATTTAAAAAGTAATAACATTTTAATAATGGCAAGACTGAAACATTATTTTTACTGTCAGATTTTGTGTTTTGAACATGAGAAGCAAGTCAGCTTTTTTTCTGAAATATATTGATGGCGATTTTTGTATGTTGTCCTTTGCAAGTTTTCGTTCATTCATGGAGGTGGGAAAACGTCCATGTTTCATTGTACTCAATGGGTATTCGTCAGTTCGTAGAACGGTAAATGATCAGTGGTAGACGGCCGAGTTTTGAGATCTTTTTAATGAAATAGACGTAACTTGAGAACAGAGTATGCAACTTGTGTGAAATTTTCACTGCTACAATTCAATATAATGTCCTTAATCCCTATTGTTTTTTTTTATGAAATGGAGCAAGCAAAATATTTATAAAATATTTTTTTTTCAAAAACGGTCACTTTCTTTTGACTCACCCTATTTATGCAGTCATGCGCATTTGGTCTCTTCTATACTTCCAATACGAGAAAAGAAACCTGATAGAATTTTCATGCGTTTATAGTTGACTTGTGTTTTACTTTGTGCTTCTGGTTTTTCCAAGGTGCCCTGTTCATCATGATCAGTCTACCGGTGTTCATATATTATCTCTACTTCGCCTGTGATAAGAACTCATGTGCAGTCACGCTGCTACCTCTGCTGCCCGGCAGTTGGGATGAAATATTTGACCTGCAAGTCTTCATGATATTCTTGGGATGGGTTGCTTTCCAGGCCGTGCTGTATATGCTTCCGATCGGAAAGGTATAAATGGGCGATTTTTAAAAAAAATGGTAAACGGTAAAGGTAAAGAAGACGACTTGTGTTCACAGGAACGGAGTGCCCATCTCTCTTACGAAGCGATTGGGCCAGACTCGAGTCCATGAAATGCTGCTGTGGGGGATCGCCACACCTCCTCCACAGCGCACGAGTATCTTCCCACCAGCATTGAATAATCCTCTATCTATTGATTTTACTGATGATTAATTGATTGATTTAAGTTGATCAATCTATCAGTCATTCAGTGGTCACGAAAAATATCGAAAAACGAAATCGGTCAAGCCATCACCAATTCTGTTAGTATAAACACAATGCGTAATTTCGACAAAATATTTTGCGATTGACTTTAAACAATCTGTTCAATAACCGAATTGTGTTGTTTTTAATGAACGTTTTACGTTATTGCATTCGTACTTTATAGTGGTTTTAGAAAACATTGCTGCCATAGGCGTTGCAAAGATAGCATTTGAGATCACGAGATGATACTAATATTCCAAACGATAATCCATTTCATTCCATTTTACACACAGAAAGTCAAGGGTCTTCCTTTGAGGACAGGGCGGCGGTTGCAGTACAGAATGAACGGTGAGGCTAGTACTGTGTTCAAAATGCTTTCTTATTAAACTCAACTTTGCCCCCCCGTATTATTTCCAAGTTTTGATGATTTTGTTTTTAATATAAAACTTCCATTTTTCTTCCAACGCAACAGCTATTCACTCTTTAATGCGACACCGAACGAAAACAGTTTCCCCACATGTAATTGTGGGGAAATTACATCACAAATTTTAAATTATTTGCGTCCAAACAACAATTAAAGGGCTAATTAAAATGATATTTTTAAATGCAGTCCTTGAAAGTGCACCTTGGTATCCCATTTAACCTTAGGCCCATTTTCCATTTTCATTTTGCTGTTTCCAAGGGTATTTTGGTGCCTTGTCGGTATTTACGCTAATGCGAATTTCCATATTCATGAGCAAAAGTGTGATGTCAATTCAGGCAGAAACCTCAATGTTGCAATTGGTTTGTGCACAAAAAGTTGCCAGAATGTATTTGCCGTAAACTTTCGTTTTATTAGTGATTCGTTGTCGTGTCAGTTCACGGTAGTAAGCCAATGAGCAAACTTTTCTCACAAATGTTTTCAATTGGCAAATTTGTGGGTTCACAATTTCAACAGAAAACACCTTATATGAACAGTGTCTCACTGAAATGACATCACAGCAACAGCGCCCTCATTTGTCAGGAAAAGCATGGACATTTTGAAAATGTTTATGGAAGTGCACTTTTCAGTATTAACCAAGAAGGGATTTCAAATAGTTTTCATTCACTTAAGAGAATCAGAAAGTAGCACAAAATAAGTTCCTAAGAAATATTCACTTCGTGGCCCTTTAAAGCAGGTGTTTTTGTGCGTTAAAAGCGCAAAAGTAACCCAAAAGAAAGTAATTTTCAGAGGACTGCAGCTGGTCAAATAAAGAAACAAGTGTCTTTTTTTTTCGTTAAAATAAAACATAAAAATTGAAACTTTATCGAATCTGCACGGGGAGCAACTTTAAGATAATCGTTAATTCCAGAAATTGGCAGGCAAGTGTAAATGCAAATCTCATATCATTTCGACAGGTTTATTGGCGTTCGTGATCAGCGTGGCGCTGTTTGCTGCCCTGGTCTACTACCAGTACCCGGTCACCATACTCTACGACAAGTTCCTGCCGCTCCTCACGTCCTCTGTCATCTTCTCTGCCGCCCTCAGCGTCTTCGTCTACATCAAGTCACTGGCCGCCCCTAACCACGCCCTTGCCGCGGGGGGAAATTCAGGTCTCTGTCCGGATTTCCTCTTGAAACTTTTCAAATTTTGTTTGATGAAATTTGTTTCATTCATTTTTTTCTTGGTTCTCCCTCTATTACATAGCTATGGGTAAACAATAGCCAAATATTCACCATTGTTTAATTCGTTTTACCCATATTTTTCTATTCTAAAATGATTTTTTTAAGGCAATATAATCTACGATTTCTTTATTGGACACGAGCTGAATCCACGGCTGGGGAACTTTGACATCAAGATATTCTGTGAACTTCGACCGGGACTCATCGGATGGGTAAACACAGTTGTTTGATTTGTTTCATCGTAATTATTGTGTATTCACCGGGGGCTTTGGTGACTTTTTCATTTCTCTGTGCCCTTATATTTGGATCGATTGTGTTCAACGGTGACTCGGGGTCAATATTCGCGTGCAACTTTTACGCACGGAGTGTATGGTTGCAGACCAATAAATACATTACCATAGACCCCAATGATAAATGCCCCCACTTCAGAAATTCAGAAAAAAAATACTCTCAACTCTCTGAGGTATTCAAGACGTACAAATTAAAGCTTATTTCATCATCTTTAATTTTCTGTTAATTTTTCTGGTGGTTAACGCATTACATTTGGGAGAAAATTCCATCCAAAGATGATCACCCCTAAAAGCAGTCCTGAAGCCCATCGCCATTTTGAAAACAGACGCCTTCGCTCGATTGAAAAAGAGCCATTTTAGGGCCTAATTGCATCCACATTTCACAGAAATACGAGCTTGCAGTGCTCTGCAAGGCTTCCAACCTTCCTTTTTTTTTTTTTTAACTTTTTACAAATCATCAAGTTCACGGCCTTCAAAATGCTCTAATACTAAAGAATTTGAGGGCATGCAAATCGTGATTTGGCCGGCATAGGCAATTTCGGACCGATTTACTGGCCTGCACCCGTATACGTGTTTTGGAATTGCAGAAAAATTACTCATTATGCTGTGCGTTTCCTTCACCAAAATTGTCGTTTAAAAAGATTAACGGTTTATACTAGCGCCCACTGAGAGGGGAAAAGGTGCGAGTGAATGCACCCCCTCAGAAGACGCTTGTTGTGCCACTGGTTCGATAGTACCGCTAAATTCGGTCAATGTCTTGCTTCTTCTTAAAATTAAAAGCGAACTACGTGAGCTAGTTTCCCTGTATCGGTTGTACATTACCTGCTGAACTCAAAACGGCGCAGTAAAGTTCAAGAAAGAGCAAAGAACATATGTTATATAACTCCGGGAAACTGCAGTTTTTGGGCCGTAGCGGCAGAGTCCCGAAGTCTAACGTCAGATGTCTTTGTGCTGGTTCACGCGCTGGATGGCATGATTGATGTCTTCATACACTTCAGCTGTGCGCGTGAACTGCCGGATCAAAATAACCGCCACATTGCCAGATCAAAAACTGATGTTCCTTGGTTGCACGTAGGCCTATACGTGCTCTGATTTACGCTCTACATAAATGTTCATTTCCATGTTTTCATTTGCTTGTATTGACCTTGTTGCAGGTTTTGATCGATCTGGCGTTCGTCGTCAAAGCCTGGACGGATTTTCCGGACAACCCACCGTGGTGTCTACTAGCCGTGACCTTCTCTCAGGTCCTGTATGTAGCGGACTCACTGTGGTTCGAGGTACACCTGAAGAATTGTTGTCACATCTAAATCAAAATACACAAATCCATTTCTATGATTTCACACAGAGCGGTCGACACCGTCACCTTGCCATAAGTTGCAGTAACTTAAAGTTGTACAAGCATTGCATTCACTGTGTGGACTTCCGAGCGAAAGAGGTCCACATAAAGCAGGAAGCAACGACGTTGTGCGGACTTGCCCACATCCACACAGTGTTTCCCCCTCTCTGGAAAACATTTTTGGTTTAGGTTTATCCGTGGCAAAATGAAGAGAAACACTAAAGGGAATCATAGAAACAAAATTGGGATGAAAGAATTTTCACAATATGAGTAAAATGAGTTTTTTCACATGTTTTTCCTAACTACTCCAAAACAAAGGAATTTCCATAAGTATGTAGCGTAAAAATGTGGAATCCAGGCGCGATAGTACGAGGAGAGCTCACGGGATCAGCCAGGGACTGAAAACTCACCCCCGACGTGTCAACCTGGGTAGTGCCGAACCGGGTCACAGTGGTGAAAAGCGAGGAAATGATACTATCGCGTCAACTCAGCTGGTGAAATATTGTCCAATTACATAATATATAAATTCACGCACAAAATCTTCGACAATAAAATCTTAACGTGCACAATTCCATAGTCTTGTCTAAGGGCCCGAGGCGTTGCTAACTCGCAAACGGCGTTAGGTCAAATATTGTGCTTTGGCTTGCTCCCCAACAATATGTCAAATTTACTGTATATGCCCCGACCGTATTTTTGTATTCCATGCTCTTTTTTTCAAGGAATGCATCCTGAGCACGATGGACATCATCCACGATGGCTTCGGTTTCATGCTATCCTTCGGCGACCTGGCCTGGGTTCCCTTCACCTACACGCTGCAGGCCCGCTACCTGGTAGATCACCCAGAGAAGACCATGCCCAGTTACTGTCTCATGGCTGTCGTTGCTTTAGGATGTAAGCAAATATCCTATACCATCAACAGAAATGGTGGCAACACTTTCATATTTATTGTTGATGTACCCTAACGTGGCGCGGCCCCCAATGTGGCGCACTTTGATTTTTCGCCTGTAGCACCTATCTATATTAGAGCAAAAGTTTTAACTGAAATTTCACAGAAAGTGAAATTTCATCAAGTTCTAAACACTCCTGTTCATAAATCGCGACCCATAACAAATTTTGAAATAATTTTTTTTTTGGCGTGATTTTCCGATATTATTTTCAAGTGCAAAGTGAACCCTTTGAAAATGCCCCGAAAAATAAGAAAACAATTTCTGACAAACATCTTGCTGGGTATGTAAGTAGAGATAATAAAAATTTATCAGAATTTATCAAGTTTACAGAAATTCTTTAATGTTAATTTGGATTTTTTCGAGATTTATTCAAGCGCGCCACGTTAGGGAACACTCCGCCAATTTGTGCCCAATTTCCGGACGCCACCGTTTTTGAATTTTATGAAACTGAAATTGTTCATAGAGGTTAAATAGCAAGTATTAGTAAGGTAAAAGTACTAGTATTTTACTGCATGAATTTGAGGTTTGTCAACAAAGAGGTTTGGCAACACTACACGAGGAAAGTCGGGTAAGCTTCGAAGTGCGCCACGTTAGGGAACACGACTATACATTCGGCTTGTTAAAGAGATCTCGTAAAATTGTTCAAGGAAAACTTGGGTTTAATTGCAGAATTAGAAAGGTACATGTATACCAATTCTCCTATCAGCAATTTCATTAAAAGGATCTTCAAAGCCTACGAGATACAATAAACTGGGCAACAGTTTAAAAACTCATATTTGTATCTATGCATATTACAGTGGCGGATCCAGGATTTTTTGCAGGGGGGGGGGAGAGGGGTTATCAGCAAATCAATGCTGAAACGTAGACAGGATTTTTTGTCCGGTCACTTAGCTCCCCAAAATCAATAGGTGGGGGAGGGGAAGGGGGAGGGGGTCGTACCACACTTTCAATGGGGGCGCTGTTCGAATCCGACAATTATTAGCACGTATATTACAAGATTGTGTACAATACCTCCGTAACCACACTGGCTCTGTCTGTATTTTATGCACACGTGTACCACTATAATTGTTTGGGTGTCAATGCAGGGGGGGGTGCATTTTTTTAATGAATTTCTGAGGTAAAGAACATTTTGACAGAGCTGGCAGGGGGTTCACCTCCCCCCCCCCCCCTAAACCCCTTCAACCCCAATCAGAAAAAAAGGGAAAAAATCGTTCAGTGTAAGTCCTTCAATTATTTCGCATCTTCTGGTTAAGTAGCATATCACGTTAGAAGTTCCACTTATTTGGAAAGCTTTTTGAAATAGCTTTAGTTTTCTCTTTTTTCCCCAGTTCTTGGCTACTACATTTTCCGGGCTTCCAATTCTCAGAAGAACGCCTTCAGGCAGAATCCCCACGGGGACGGTGTCAAACGTATGTATTCAGCTCAAAATACGGCAAAAAATGCTATAGGCCTACGGATACTTTAGGCAGAGTTGTAATGACTCGAGTCAATGACTCGACTCGGTTCCGACTCGAGTCTCAATTTTTGGTGACTTGATTCGACTCGAGTTACTGTGAGCAAATGATTCGATCTCGACTCGAGTCTCTCATCAGAAGGCGACTCGAGTGGAAGGCTAATGACACTAAGGGCGAATTCCAAACCCTGTTTTCGAGTGACGTGCCAGTGTTCTCGGGTAGCGGATTACGAACTACGGCGCGGATCAAGGGGGCCGGGGGAATATATATCCTTAGAAGTTAATGGAAAAAATCGAACACCCCCCCCCCCCCGCTCTGACACCCCCCCAAAAATTTTAAAATCAAATCCCGAAACTACGAAAGCCCGTTAGTGGCAACATTTGGGGGGGGGGGGAGTTTTTTTAGGGGGTGGGAAGTTTTTTTGGCCCGGGGAATTTTTTTTTTGTTTTTTTGGTGTTTTTTTTTAATTTTTGTATTTTATTGGGGGGGGGATTTTTTTTTTTTGAAAATATACAAAACGAAGGTTTGGTACGCGGGCATTGCCGTACTTCATGTCCATAATGTACAAGAACGATTTCTGGCCATAGCGGAAGTGCCGTTTCTTGGTCCATGGTTTCATAAAGGCCGCACAGTCTATTTTTAGTAACTTTTGGAAATTCCCTTTTTTTTCTTTTGAATTTTTTTTGCAAGGTTTTTTTGGGGGAAAGTTTTTTATTTTTCGTAAAAAAGTGTTTTGTTTTGTTTTTTTTGGTTGGAAATGGGGGGTTTTTTTGGAAATTTTTTTTTTCCAAATTTTTTTTTTTTAATTTTTTTTTTTACCTACCTGCTGTCAGCGGTGCCCTTCCAAAACATTCATCAGATTCATCAGGAATAGTCAGAATCTTTTGATCTGGGAACCAGACTACACAGGGGAAGGGTGCCGCTGACAATCCTTCCCCCCCCCAAAAAAAAAAAAATTAACAAAACAAAATTTAAAAAAAAACATTCAAAACAAAAAAAAAAACATTCAAAAAAAAAAGGAAAAAATCCAAAAGTTACTAAAAATAGACTGCGCGGCCTTGATGAACCCATGGACCAAGAAACGGCACTTCCGCTATGGCCTGAAATCGTTCTTGTACATTATGGACATGAAGTACGGCAATGCCCACGTACCAAAACTTCGTTTCGTAAAGTGTCAAAAAAAAAAAAAATTCAGAAAAAAAAAAAAAAATCCCAAAAAAAACCCTCCCCCCCCAAAAAAAACTTTCCCCCAAAAAAGAGAAATCTTGGCACTAACGGGCTTTCGAACAAAACAGCAATAAAGATTGGCAAAGCCAACTTTTTTATCGTTACTGCTCCTGCACTGCTCCTGCACTGAATGGGAGTCTGGATGGGTGGTAATTACCCTCGGCTTCACCTCAGGTAACTATCACCCATCCAGACTCCCACCGGTCTTAAATAGAGCGCTATAATACCTCCCGAACACACATTTATTCCCTTAATATTGACGCAAGTTCCGCCATCTTTGTTCTTGAGGTTCTTCATCTACTCCCCAATAAGTGCGGAGTGAGAATCCTGTTAGCGAACGCCGTTCGGTGTTGGTTCCCGGAATTCGGAACCCTGTTCTCGTGTTCATTCAACACGAGAACGGGGTTTCGAGTACGACGCCGTCAACTCCCAAAACTGTGGAAAACATAATATTTGCCGTAACTTACGGTACAAAGTTATTAATGTTCGCACTCGTACTTCGCGTTACCGTCAAGTAGTGATCTTATCGTGTACAAATACACGCCACATCACGGACGCTTTTAGTCCTTCCACGTGGTTTTGTAATGTAGCGCACAAAATATTTTTTCTGTTTTTTTCTGTTTTAGCCTCTGAAGAAGAACTTGCTAAGTTCGCAACGTCAGGCCACACTAATGTTTAGATTTATATATTTCAGGTCCATCCAGTCAGTAAGCAGTTTGCAGCAGTCTTACTTTTTTTCAAAATATTTTTTTATTGGAAACAGACTTTAAACGCATTTCCAAATTTTTGGTTTTATAATCGGTTTCGGGCGATTGATGGAAATCCGAGTAAATTTGTGAAAAATAGAATAGATGTTTGATTTCAAATCAATTTCTAAAATTACGCCATGAATAGTGGCAGTCATAATAAACGTTAAATGGTAGTTGGAACTAAACGTTGTTTTAATTAGTCACAATATTAAGTACATACACCTACATTTGTAAATAATTCATGAAGTAGACTTTCGTTTTGTTTTAATATAGTTTTATTACCATAGCCCTGTCGAGCAGACTAAACCAAAGTTACAAAAAAAATAGAGGATAAAAAAAATCAAAAAGTTATGTGCTAGTCAAGCTTTCAGGGATCGGTCTGAGCCATAACAATGCCCCAGCCGATCCCTTAGTTCTCTTCCGGGGTCTCGGCGTCCCCGACCAATACACACTTCCTTCCCTATCCATCCATGTAACCCCGGAGGGCCAGGCACCATGTAAAAGCAAAGAGCTAAGGGAGGAACAGGGCGGCCCCTAAGCCCTGATCCTCCGAGTGGACCACATGCCCTGAACCTGTACGAAGGCGCCAACCTGGAACTCGCGGACAGTACCAGCAGCAGTGCTTACCGATTAAGCTAAGGTACCGTTGGTACTTTACGAAGGGAAATAAACTCTCTTATAGTAAATGACTGAATGCGTACATTAAAAATCAAAAAGACACCAGCGGGATTCGAACCCGCGGCCCCGCCAACTGCGGACGGCGAATCTAACCACAAGGCCGTTCGGCCACCTTGGAGTTCTCTTCAAAAGCAATTTGTCTTTAATAATAGGCGAGGAAACGCGCCGGGACAGTTACTAGTTGCAATTGCTTTGGCTCCGTGGACGAAAACAAGTCGACATTTTTGGAGGGGTAATGAGCCCACTGTGCTTGATCTGTTTGGAAGTTGTATACCGCAGCCCTTGTGCGAAACGGCCGAGTATAATTAGGTGGATCATTGCGTAACAATGAACGCTGCAATTGTGTATTTTAAAAAGCAGACGCGTAAATTTCTACTCTTTGTATCTGGACACGCACATATTCTCACCTCCATCTACAACTACTTCGACTTCATGTTCATACAGATATCTTAAAAAGATAAATTCATGATTTTGTTAAAATTGGTTTGTGAACACTGTCTCTATCGTCTTACCCAACATCTCAAAATCGGGCCTTAAACCTGTTCGCTGTTCCTAATAGTCCTTCATCACTCAGCTGTAATCAAGCATCATTTTTGTGCGAATAAAGCTTGTAAAATAATTTTGTCAAGGCAAACAATTGTGCGTTCTCTTCCTACAGTTTAGTAAATAAAAAGCGCAGAACTGATTTAGAAATAGTAAAAGAGCTAAGTGGGTGGAAAAGTACAAATTAGTGAAAGCACCGTGAAATTCATTATAAACATCAAGCTGAATCAACTAAGTTAGAATGAGAAACTGCTTGTACTCAACTCGAAACATTAAATTGAGTAACATAATTGGGTCAGAAAAGATGTTTAATTGAATAAGTTTGAGTCTTGTCAACAAAGAAGTTATGCAAAGCATCGCGACGATGAAAGTTGAAGGAAGTCGCCTTGTTTTGCGTGGGGCCTCACACACTTTTTCAGCGGACTGTCGATGTCCGTTCTTCCCCTGTTACGGGTAAACCCCAGTAAATATGCCAAAAATTCGTCCGCCGAGCTCATGAATGAAAGTTATACACTCAAATTATTCTATATTAGCGAGTTCTGAGCGCCATGCATGGAATTGGCGAATTGAAGACATGTGGCACTGTAGGCCTGGCCTGGACTTGGTGCTTCAAATTCTGAGCATTTTGGATGCAATTGGGTCCGAAAGTGGCGCCATTAGCTATGCTTTGGAAGGATCCTTTTTCAAAATGGCTACTTCTCCAGTCTGGAAAATATCGTTCGTTTTAGGGGTGGTCTTCTTTAAGTGAGAATTTCTCAAAAGGTCATTGGTCAACCCACCAAAAATGGAAAGGAAAGTGAAAGACGACATGTTGATCAACATTTTTCTGCGCAGCCTGAACACCTGTGAGAGTTTTGAGTTTTGAGAGTATTTTAACAAGTATTTTGAAGAATGGGTATTTATCACTGGTGACTGGTCCCTTTTTTATACTGGGATGCACCATAAAGGATTATGCGCCTGCGATAGCGCTATCTATATTCATATTTGGTATACAAAGGTGTATGTTACTCTGAAAAGAACCAGTTAAAGCGTGGGTTTTTTTTCGAAAAAAAATATGCTCCGTTCGTCTCCAGGAGAATGGACACACTGTTCAAAATGTCGAGTAATTTAGGGGCCATTCAGAATTTTCAATGTTTTAAAATTTCGATCTTTTTTCCAAATTGTGGGTGGGTGGGTCAAGCTAAATAATTGAAAATCGAAAATCACTTTCCATGGAAAAAGTTTTAAAAAACCCAAAGAAAGACAGTTCTTTTGACTTGCCTGAACTACGCGCAAGCGTTCCAATATCGCGATGCGTGTTTCTTTTCCAACTTCGTCCCCTGTATGTACTGTACATGTACGTCATGTACGTGTATATAGACCCCCTGTGGCATGAGAGGGAGGTGGTTTTTCAGTAGACTTGGACGTCGGGCGTTTGAAGCGGTTAGGCCTTGCAGAGGCAGCAGGGTACCAGGTGTACTAGATCGGCTCTATAACACGCCGCGGGAGTCGATTACCAATCGCTACAAAAACTGGACTATTCAACCACTGGACTCCAAGACTACGAGGAATGCAGCCTGTGATGTGATGTCTGCCCAAACCTGATGTTTTTCTTATGCTCGTACCCCCGCCCTGCAAACAGGGCATGCAAGTGCATGTACATGTACATGTACATGTTCAGCTTTTTATTAATCGAAATTAGGGGTGGGTGGGTGGGTCAAAATAATTTGGAAAAAAAGTCGAAATTTTAAAACATTGACAATTCTGAATGGCCCCTTAGTCCCTAAACAAATGCAGAGATGTAATGATGTATCACATTTCTAAAAAGAGAATCATACACGCACATGGTGCTACGGAAAATCTAACTCAGTGTTCTCCAATATTTCAAACCTTCAAGCCTAACATAATGAGAGAATAGTGAAGAAAATTAAATCACAGTTAAACCTGTTAAGTGTTTGCCTGAATACCTAATCTTCGTTCCTTCCCATCTGCTTCCTCGTCTGTAGATCTTCAGAGTATCCCGACTGCTACCGGTAAGCGACTCTTAGTGTCCGGTTGGTGGGGGCTGGTCCGACACCCAAACTACTTGGGTGATCTCATCCTGGCTCTGTCCTGGTCTCTGTACTGCGGTAAGTCATGTGCCATAGTTTGTCTTTTGGAAGTGAAAATTCTGGACTGAAATGCCCCCCCCCCCCTTTGGGGGGGGGTGGCGTCGATACTTAACCCTGTTTTATATTTCTTCTGTAAATCGATTTTAATTAATAAAACAACTGCTATGTTTGTTTTTACGAAATGGATTATAAAATTCAAGGCAACAAAAAATACTTCAAACCTTAGTAAAACTTCGACAAGAATTTTAGAAAATGTCAGGGGAAAAAATAGTATAGTTTTGTTAAATTACTCTAAAAAAAACGTTTTGTTTGGTGGGAAAGAAAGGGTAACCCTTATCCCCCGTACGACCTGCTTGCTTCCAACTTTTAAAGAATATTTTTATGAGGGAAAACAACAAGCCACAAAGTAAAATGTACAATTCATTTTAAGTTGCCAACTAAGGTATACGTTCGTTTTTCACTGGAGAGATATCATTACATGAAAGTATAGTCTACCAGATTTTAAAAAAGTAATTGTAAATACGATTTTTTTAAACTTCCCATCATACATAATTATCTTTCCTTCTTTTGCATTCTCTACCTCAGGGTTTGACAGCATCATCCCGTACTTCTACCCAATCTACTTCACCGTCCTCCTCGTTCACCGCTGCCTCCGCGACGCGGCCATGTGCAAGGAGAAATACGGCGAGGCATGGGACCGCTACTGCCAGAAAGTGCCGTACAGAATTTTCCCTTACATATTTTAAGCTCACACTGAAACAAGGCTAGAAAAAAAACCGATTCTAGAGCACACAAAAGTCTTTTCAATTGATTTCGAATGGCCGAAAAGTTTGTAGAATATGGAGCTGTACTGGGTGGTGTTTTGATGGAAATGAAAAATCCACTTTCGCGTAATATACGCATGGAGATTTGGCTATTATTGTATAATGTCATTGAAGCAAGTCTAATTCACTAGTTCAAGTGAGTAGCCAGTCTAATTAAAGGGAATGTACAGCCTTTGCTTTTGCTGCAATTTTTCTAGAAATAAATGGATTTGGTGAATTAGTATGTTATAGCAAATACTGTTAAATTGACTTGCTTCACGTTTTGGACTCGGAGATGCTGGAAAATCCAAGAAAACCAACAATGTTCTTGTAGTCTGGTTCCCTGACCCCTCTTAAGATGAAACGGAGCAATTTATAGACTTTGGGGAATTGTAAGGTCAGATAATCAGTCTAGCTGGCTGGTACCCCTTCACAGGTGTGTAATCAATTGCAAAGAAAATGCGGAATAACTAAATATATGAACAATGAAGAGCAGTTTAAAAAAAAATAAAGCCAGTTTTCTCGGCCGACCAGCGTTGGAAAAATACAATTTTTTTTAAAACAGCAGCACACCAGGAGCCACGATTTTACAGAATGCTTTAGACTGTCATTCCCTTATAATCCAGTAAGATATTTCGTGATAATTTGATCATTTCGTTTTTGATGTTTGCAAATGTTGTGTCTTCCCTTTAAGAAGTGGCAGTGCGGTCGGTGAGACATGGGCGTCGCCAGGATTTTTCTAGAGGGGGGTAAAACATATTTTTCCCAAAAAAAATCCTGTATTTCTCAACATATTCTCGATTTATCAGTTTTAGAGGGGGCAGGGACATTTGCCCCCCCCCCCCCCCATTAAATTGACACCACTATGACTTCGCGCCTCTTTTTCTTTTCTTTTTGCGGTGAGATACGTAACCAGTCAAATTCACAAGTGACAGTCAGTCAATGAGATGGGTAACCATCTTATTCACAAGTGACGTTAGGTAAAGACTGTAACAAGTCTAATTGACAAGTGACGGGGAGTCAGTCAAGTCAGTCAGTCAGTCAGGGGAGTCATTCGGGGAGTCAGTCAGTGAGTCAGTCAGTCGGGGTGCCAGTCAGTCAGTCAGGTACAAAGATGATTATAGGCTGGCCCCTTTTGAACCATCAAAGATTAAAAGAGGGCAAACTTATTAAAGCTCAAAACAAATGCTTGTGACGAATTTTGAATAAACTGTTGTGACATAAAATTACATGGGAAACCATGTTCAAACTGTTGGACACTTCCACAAGGCGACTGCGATGACACTATGGCAATCTTTCATGATTATAAGTTGTTTTACGTGCTTATCAAATTAATGATATTATTATCATTATTAACTGATGAATGATATTTTGTTTTAAAAGCTGAAGTAAAGAACGTGTGTTAAAGTTACATAGGATCATTTGCATTTGATGCTTTTTGAAGCAAAAAAAATCGTTTATAATTTTAAGTAGAATGCATGACAACTATTAAACCAGTTGAAGTTTCAGCTTTGTGGATACTATATACATATATTTGACATTTTATGAGGGAACAGAAAAACCGTGTGCACAGGTTTTTTTTGTTGGTTGTGTAACTGGAATACTGGATTCCGTTGCTAATGCACGTTACCACCTTGAAAACACCTTCAATGTTGGTTTTCTTTCAAATGGTACCATGCTTTAAACACAAACTTTCAGAAAAAAACCCTTTCTTTATCAATCTGACCTTTAAACAGAACCGAATAATGGCTAACATAGATGTCATCGTATACATTGTTTAAATTCAATTTTTGAATCATAAACCTTGTTTAAATCACAATAAACGTTGGATTAAATATTCAGAAGCTTCACCCAAGTATTAATATGATTTTTTTTTGCAAAATAAGGATTGTATTGGTCGTCTGCCATTCTTCTTTGGCCGTTCGTTCACGTATTCCCCACAAAAAAAAACCCAAAACGTAGATATTTCTTGCATGTGATTTTGATAGAAAAAGAAAAGTTATGACGAGCGTTTTTATGAGGTTCATCATTATATTGCATTAAAAAATGTACGGAATTGTGTGATTTACATTTTTGTTTCAAGTCATAACCTGTCGCAAAACAATAAAGATCGTCTTCTTTGAAAAGTGCTGAAAGTGTACAGGAAAATATGGTCTTGTTTTCCTTCTTTATTTGGGACAACATTCATGAGATGTTTACGTTGACTCAGCCATAACGGTCTCTGCGACTCATTGTGGGACAACCTCCGCACGGTGACGTCATCCACCTTCACCCACTCAGTCCATAAATGGAAAGTACACCCCTTTGTTGTCTTCTTCAAAGCCAGCTGCTGCCCCTATTGTCATGCAAAACACAGACGGAATATTTTGGCTTTGGAACTCACCCACCTGTGTCAGGTGAGGGGCCAATATCACTGCGCATACCAATGCATTGTGATGTGAGATCGCGCTGTGTGTTTGCTGTATTCATTGTGCATAATCAGTATATACATTGTAATGGTGAAATGATTCATATGTGGACCATTGGTGGATTGCAGCGATAGAAGAATTTGCCAGACGATTTCAGGGATTATTTGGAATTTAGAAGCCAATGGAATATAATCGTCAGCTGGTCTGATGATACAGAAGGACATTAAAAACAACTACGATATAGGCTTGAATCCGTCAACGTTTAACCGAGGCACAAGGCAGTACGCAGCTACCAATACACAGTACACTACAACAGGTAAGGTTTTATTCAAGTAACATTATAATTTATAAAACACTACATTATGGTAACTTTCAAGGGCGGATCATAAGTGGGAGTCACCCCTAACATTTTCCCAATAAGACAAGCATGATAAAGTAATCAAGTCTCGTGTGTGATTCTGTAGTTCTGAAAATAAATAAATTGGTAACTCGATGTTTCGAACAGCATACTCTATTCATCCTCAGGAAACTGCCAGTGGTGCCTACCTTCCCACCATGCAAACTATTAGTATTATCGACTCATACATTGCTGAAATTATCTGCACACGAATTTTGCCCCTATGCCGTTTTCTGCTCTTATGTAGGTTATATTCCATTTTTAAACTCAGTCATTTTTGTCGTTTCGAGAAGAAATAGAGAAATGATTTTTCTTTCAATTTAATGCAATTAAACATGGAATCGCTAATAGCAATCATAGCTGAATTAAACACGTAATATACAATTAAATAATTTAAGAAATTACTTAAAATACCACTTGTGTTACACATAAGAAATCGAAAACTAAATTTTATCAGGTTCAAAAAACAAATTAAGCGATGGTTGGAACAGATAAAATGTTATAAAGTGCGAATTTCGTCGCCGGTAGAACGACCGGACTATGTAAGCCTAACATAAAACAAAGACTTAACGGGGGAAAAAACAAATTCCGCAAAGTGTCTTATAATATATCTTTCAAAATAAATTATTTGTAGTCCTTTTTTATAGTTCGTGATACACAAAATTATTTATATTGAATAGATTACGTTCGTTTGCTGTTTTGGTATCTGTATCTGTATCTGCATATTATGGTCGGTAAAGCATCTCAGGAGAAACATCACACCACCAACTTAGAGAAGACAATGAGAAGAAATTACAATATCAATCAAAACAAGCATTTTATACACAATTGACATCAAAGTATACATGTCTGCGCAAGTGACATCAAAGTATACATTGTTTATACGCAATTAACATCAAAGTATACATGTATACAAGATTGACATCAAAGTATACACTCATACGCAATTGACATCAAACTATACATGTACTTGTACATATTAAAGCAATTGACATCAAAGTATACATTGTATAGGCAATTGACATCAAAATGAATGTATACGCAATTGACATCAAAGTATACATTGTATAGGCAATTGAAATCAAAGTGCATGTATACGCAATTGACATACGTATACATTGATTGACATCAAAGTATACATGTATACCAGATTGACATCAAAGTATACACTGTATACGCAATTGACATCAAAGTATACATTGTATAGGCAATTGACATCAAAGTGCATGTATACGCAATTGACATCTACGTATACATTGATTGACATCAAAGTGTACATGTATACGCAATTGACATCAAAGTCTACATTGTATACGCAATTGACATCAAAGTGTACATTGTATACGCAATTGACATCAAAGTATACATGTATATACGCAACATTTATAATTTAAATTCAACAAATCTGAAATAAATTTAACGAATTAGTCCCAAACTAAATACCACTGAAGCAATTATGTTCTTCCCATAATAACGGCGAAATATTATAGTACACACCCTTCAGTTACCAATGCAGAAGCGACCAGTAAAAAATGAATCATCGTTCCGTTATTTGAATAAAATCCTGTGCACCTGCTTCTATTTCCGTAATGATGTCGTGATCAATTCTACACGTTGTTTGTGCATATTATTATCGCCACATATTAATAAAAAGTAAGGCACAGTTTTTCCTTGTTTTTTGATTTGTTTTCTCGGATTTAAAAGTGAACCGTGACGTACAACATGCAACTTTCAAAATCGATTGTAGTTTTAGGTGGAACTGGGCGTGGGTTTATCCTCTTGTCAGTTAGGCCTATTTGTATTGAACAGTCACCGTCGCGTCACTGCAGTCCGCAATGCTGAAGAGAACATAACTCATTTTTATGTGCTTTGAAAAGTGAATTATTCACATCGGGAATATGATTAGTGGCGTAAGTCAAGTAAAAGTTGTACTCTGTTGCTTTAATTCCAGTGATACATAGAATTACAATATTTATGCTAATCAAATCGATCCTCTTTAGATTTTAATTTGTGCATTTCACATCGAATAATGCGTTAATTGATTTGGACATTGAAGAGCAGCGGTATAATGACTTTCTGCCATGTATGAACGTGAACACCATCTGTCACAAACATTCTACACTGTAAAGGGGGTAGTGGGGTATTTCGAGAGAATGCGCCCATTTGGGCTCGAAAACGCATTTATCACGAAATGATAATAGAAATAGTAGAGTACGAAAGCTCGCACAACTATATACCTTCGTCATTTGTTGAAATAACCTAAGTAAACAATATTATTGATAAAACGTGAAATTTGGCGAAATCTGGCTAAATATGCACTTTAATTCAGGAATGGGCTATATAGGCCCTACATATAATTGTGTTAAACGAGATACATGTATAGGCATGACAGGGCTTTTCTTCTTATATCGTGATCACTATGACGTAAGGAATTCTGCAGAAATAGAGGGTGAATAAAAAAAGAAAACCCAAATGGCAGGACCATTTTTTAATGAAGTTCTTCTGCTTGTAGCACTTTCAAAATCTATGATATGAAAGCCCAATTAATAACCTTTCTTTTAGTACAAGAATCATTCAAATCACTCACCGTTGGCTTTCAAGTACGAGATTTGTAACAACCACTGTTACGGTTCTGTCCATGCACGGATCACCGAAAAGGTAAGCGTTCTTTCAGCAAAACGAAAACAATTCACATAGGGATGCACGTGAATTGTTTTCGTTTTGCTGAAAGAACACTTACTTTTTTGTGATCCGTGGACAGAACTTTAAAACAGTGTTTGTGTTTAAAATTCCGTAACTTAAAAAACCCAAATCCTTTGCTCCATATGATTTCATCAACTGGGGGTATGTTTGTCGTTGGCGGGCACTGGAGGTATATACCAATCTGGGCAGCTATCATTTCTATCACGATGGCCCCCTTCAATGGCGAAAGCATTGTGCTAGCTATTTTTCAGATAATTCTACAATAGCTTTCGCCATTGAGCGGCGCCTCGTGTGTGTGTTCTGTGATCACGTGCCCGGTGTCACGGTCTCACTTCTCCGGCGTGCTAGATTCTCCGGGTGAATGCGGCGGATGATTGAGCACGTTACAGTGCACGTTACATGAGCACGACACATGCTCATGTGTCCACTGTGCTTACTTTTCCTCGGGCTGTGTTAAATAACACAGTGAGCCTGAGTGAGGGATACCCAAGAATGTGTTATGTAACACTTCCTGTGGGTCAAGCTATTGAGCTTATAGAGAGTATGGTCACTCCCTGGGTGGGTCATTCCATGGCTTTGCAAGTGTGTGTTCATGGACGAATAATTAAGAACGAACCCCTGTGCATTGTCTGTGTTCCTTGCTCGTCCGTGGTTATCTTTATTTTTGTAACCATGGTTTAAAAATAAATGTGTATCCTTCAAGTTTTTTGGTTACAATGTATTGGGATTTGCGCGCGCCACGAAAATTCTGGATTCGACTGGTACCTTGTAACAGCTTACTAACTATACATACAATTATCCTAAAATGTCACGTGCACCAGTACAACCCCACAGAACTCAGCACACAAATAAAGTTGCCAAAAATGTACACTACTGCGCAATTTGTGCATGCGTGTTGAGGCGAAATTTCCCTCTGCGGAGAAGCTAGCACGCCGGAGAAGTGAGACCGTGACACCGGATTGGCCTTTACATACAAAAGGTATTCATATATTATTTTCTTATTGTTTTAACGCATGCATTGGTGTTTCTGATTGGTTTATTATGTGAACATCCAATTTAGCGCAAGTCCCTAACTTTTCCCCCTTCCAATTGAAGCCAACCTTTGAAGGGTTATATTATTTATTTATTTATTTATTTATAAGAAAAAGGACTCGTCGATATTTTATACCAGTGTAACCATGGTGTAATCTAGTGAGATACAACAAAATAATCCATTTCAACTGCTATATTGGGTTTTTAAACTTCTCCTTTCAGAACAAAATGAAGTACAATCAACTCTTGATCATCATTATTTCGAGCTCTCTCGCGCATCGAACTTACGGTAAGTACCGGTAAAACAGAAACCAGCGTTAAATGTTAACTGTATTTATAACTTGTAAGAAAAAATGCAGCATATCCCCCATAAATACAGCCTATTCCCCCATCGCGTCGTGCCGTCGCGTTGTCCGTCACAACTGGAGTGGGGGTCTTATAGTCCTTACTTGCAGCAAAAGCTGAATTGCGAAGGACGAAGCATGGAGGTAGGAACTAGCAGGAGGCATATAAAGGCGCCTTAATATATCCGCCCATTTCTGACCACGGAGCACAGCCATATCGGAAGTGTTGAGTTTTGGGAAACCGGAGAAAACCCTTGTGGCATTGGAGAGAATCAACGAACAACTCTTCTCACTACGACCTGAGCCAGGAATCGAACCCGGGCCACAGCAGTGCGGAAAGGCGAGCACTTTACGCACTGCGCCACTCATAAATGCCACCCGTTGCGCCGCCTCTCACACCTTGTCGACAACGCGACGCCATGACGCGATGCAGCCGTCGCACCATCTCGTTGGGGTTTTTGGAACTTCATGGATGAGGGTATATACCTGCCGAATAGCTTGTCTGGGAATATCGGGATTATTTTTGGGGAGAGGGACACTCCAAATTTCCCTTATACATGTATAGGTGCATGTAAGGATGGTAGATGTAGAGGAATATTTCCATCTGCGAAACACGACGACCACGTGCTCCTGATAGCCTACAGATCCGGCCCCACACACAGGTCCCACAGTATGTACAGCACTGAAATAAACAATTATTTCTCCGCCCTTTTGTTGCCTGATACTCAGCATACGGGTTCAATTAAATTATCAAACAAGCACCCAATCATTCAAGCCGCTCCCTGAGTTCTCCCTTTTGTAACAATTTCCACTTATTTCAGTCCTGAAGATTAAATTTCATTCTTTCGTGAAATACCAGAATTAAGTGAGAGGCAAATTTCATTGAAAGGAGAAATTGGGGAGTCGCAATTTTTGCGGGGAAAAAGAGTAAGCCTGGGTAACTGAACACGTATGCAGAATAGTCCGTTCGGATCACAAATTCCTCGATATCGGTCAGCGCTGGCCAAGCAGCGCCTATTTATAACGTGAGCCCACTCAGAAGTGGCAGTCTCTACTGCAGCGGACAAATAGGAGATCTCAAATTAAGTTTCTCTCGGAGTTCTTTTGTCGAGTTTATGTCTGGCCTCTGAAAATTCCAAAGCCTGGATTAGCTCTTGTCTCTACCGGCAGCGGTCACTGGAAATCTCTTCCAAACATCTCGAAGTCCATGTCCAGCATGCACCTTCATGTCTCATTTGTAGACATCACAAGAGCAGAGATGGGGGGCGTCCAGTTGCTCTTTTGCCAGAGCGGAGCTCGCCGTAGAGGAGGATATCCTTGGGAATTATCCCATCCGCCATGCAGTGAACGTGGTCAAACCGGTCGAAGACCCAAGCCTGCGTGCAGCCATGCATCCCTTCACTTTCTCAGGCGAATAGGGCCCTATGCATTTTCAACCGTAATTTTATCAATTCTGCCCTCGGATGGAAGCCCCAAAACCAGGGAGTTGTTCCTCGGCTATATTTGCACAATGTGCCACCGTTTTTTTAAGCCAAACGGTCTCCTTTTTCAAAAAATGCTGAAACCATGTCTCCCTCATGATTGGGCTTGGTCTGGAAGAAGGCGTTGGCAGTGCCTGTGGAGCGTGCATAACTTGAGGAGTCGGTGCCTGTTTTTGTTCATCTTGCCAACACCGAACTGTCTAAGGCAGGGGGACATGGAGTTATCATCAGCACCCACTCCTGTGTTAAAGTCACGCAGCAGCAGAAGTTGTACCATGCTGGGGATCCCTTTGATCACTGACTGGAGCTCATTGAAAATACTTGTCCTCCTCCTCCTGTGAAGAGTACAGTGTTGGGGTATACATCGATACTGACGAGCCTGATGTGTTGGGTCAGAAAGTAAGCAGTTTCTCCAATCCTCATGCACTGGGCTCAACCGCACCCAGAAGAGAGTTTTCAGTGAAGGCGAAGTCAACGCCATGCTTGCTCTCTGGTTTCATCCTAACTTTTTCCATCCCAGAGCTCCACGCACAGTGAAGCAAGCAGACCTCGACGGAACAGCACCTTACTGGCTGGGGCTGCCTATTGAGGGGGGGCGGTAGCTATCCAGTGAGACACGATGGTCTCTCCCACCGTCGACAGCAATCCCTGGCGCCATGCTCTTAACTTAGCTAGGCTTATAACTTTTGCTTCCCGTGCTGTGCCATCCCGCAGTCCTAGTGGCATGATAATTATGTGGTGGACCAGTTGTTTCCCTTGCAGCAGGTTTTCCATACCTCAGATCCCCCCTCTCCACGCAGCCGATTGGTCAAAGCAAAAGGCAGACGCCAGTACTAATTGGCACCAGTTGCGTCACAGGAGATGCCAGGAAGGTGCTGAGAACAAACCAGGTCTGCTCCGACTCAGGATTTCGATCTTGGTTTGTAATGGGTGGTGGATTCACATCGAGTCGGAATGACCTCCAACTTTGGTGATATCTTTGGCTACTCTTTTATTGCCTGACAACATGAACTCGAGAACTATCTGGAAACATGACTAGCGCCCTCTATGGTCTGATACTATTACAGGGTTTACTCCCCATAGCCTTTCCTTCAAGAGGGTTTGGCCATCCTTCACCTGGATGGGTAATATACTAAAAGACTGACGATCCCAACTGCTCATGGAATGATTTTTACCTCTTACTGAGCTGGCAGGAGTGTGCTACCTTAAGTCTGACCTCTAGCCTTCGACTTGTCTGACTTGGGTGGTCCCTTTATACAAAACGACTCCTGTCAGCATCACTCTCTCAGGGTCTCACAAGAGGTACACAAACTCCTCTACAGGTAGTAGTCAAGAAGAAGGGTTAGATAGTGATCATAGAGAAGCCTTGTACAGAATATCAGGGTGAAAATTGCCGTTGAAAAAGACTATTTTTCAGTACATTTTTGTTCACACGTGTAACGTCGGCCTGGTACTATAAGGACATGAGTGCAGTTGACTGGCCCTAGGCTAGACCTGGGGCTAGTATTAAACTCTAATATGGGTCTTTATAATGTATTTCCTGAGGATGATCACTATGTAAGACTGATATCTGTGTTTGTACATTTTGATTGCAGCTACCTATTGTACATCCGATCCATGTGAGAATGGAGGCACATGCTTCACCGGTGAAAGCTCCTATCTGTGTGTTTGCCCCACAAGATATACCGGCCAAAACTGTGAAACGTATATAGATGAAAGTAAGTATCAAGAAAAGACACTTTCTAAAAGTTGTGCATTCAAAAACAGTAAGGTAACTCTATAAACCAATGTGGGCAAGCTGTTTAGTGACTAAAAGCATTGTGCTAGCTGTTGTTGAGATGTCACAGGGTAGTTTAGTTGCTTTGTACAATGGTTTCTCAATGCTTTCACCATTGAAGGGGGTCTCGCAATTGTCACACCCCAAGGGTCCATCCCAACTTCCGTTGGCATTGTCCAAACTTAACTTGGGACCAATGTTATTGGGGTGTAACATAATTATTGGAGTGTCCTTCTTTTGTCTAGTCAACACATTTACATCGATGTATTCGAGAAAGAGAATTTTCTATGGACTTGAAGTAAAAATACAACACTGTTTCATGGATATTAATATCAGTCGCAAAAATGTTTTTTAATTACTATCATTTTTTTTGTTTCTATAACTTGTAAGATAACATAATTTTATCTCAGAAAAAAAAGGAAATTGGCAAATAAAAGTCAACTTTCACTTGAAAATGAATAAAACTGCTGCAACTACTTGCTGACTGGATTTGCCTGAAATATTCAGATCAACAAAATTATACGGCCTATGTTTCGATCAAAGGCAAAATGACAGGGGTAAAGGCAAAATGAGAGGGGTAAGGTAAAATGACAGGGGTAAAGGCAAAATGACAGGGGTAAAGGCAAAATGACAGGGGTAAAGGCAAAATGACAGGGGTAAAGGCAAAATGACAGGGTAAAGGCAAAATGACAGGGGTAAAGGCAAAATGACAGGGTAAAGGCAAAATGACAGGGGTATATCGCCAAAATGACAGGGGTAAAGGCAAAATGACAGGGGTAAAGGCAAAATGACAGGGGTACAGAAACGGACAAGTGTGGGACACACAACCATGCATGGGTGGATGGTTGTGCCTCCCTTGTCTGTTTCTGTGCTTCTGTCATTTTGCCTTTGAAAAAAGGTTCTGGTAGGATTGAAAAGTTAGGCCGTCTTATTTTGTTTGATTTAATTATTACTTGTTAATCTTCTTCAAGATATTCGGGCTTTGTCTAAATAATTGCCTTGTAGACTTTAAGAATGATAACTGAAATATCTACAATTTTCTTGGTTTTACAGTCTTGATTGTTTCCTTTTTATTAAAAGCTGATTACAGCACAACTCCTTGCACATCTAGCACGTGCCACAATGGGGGAATCTGCTACACTGGTCCCAGTGGGTCTTACTATTGCAAGTGTGCCAGTGGTTTCGGGGGGACCAACTGCGAAATAGCAGAGGACACAGTCGTCGCCAATACTACAGGTTAGTGTTGAAATTACAGCACTTAATATCCTCGCACAGTGTTCATCTCAATAGGGCTGTGCATTTTAGTATTGGATTATTCCAACTTGGACTTTATCAGATAACAATATTCAATTTCGAAATGCACTGTTCAAGTTAAATATGCACCTAAATTACTAGCCACTGTTTGGGATTTCTGTGCGTGTGCCGAACTTGTCAAAAAAATTGACAAAGAGCTTATCAAAATAGTACAAAGAAAAGGTAGCTGTGGCTGATATTTGACCAATTTTAAAGAAGATATGTTCTAATATTCCTCATGGAAGCTAGCTCTCAATCATGCGCAATAATGGCTTTTAACAAAAGTGTGGTCGTTTACAAACAATAAAACCACACAAGTTTATTAGGTTTTTCATCATCTTTGAAGATAATTAAATAAGTAAGTTCGGTATTCCAAAGTAGTCTGGTGCACAGCAAGATTCGAAGATTTTTTTTCGGGATAACAGTGGCACACAAGACTATGGAGGACATGGTAACCAAATCTGCATTCTGTGCAATTTTTCGTGCAATATGGAAAAGAGATGGAACTTCCTTTCAGAAAAGTTTTGATACACAAGAAAACTAAAAACACTGTCCAAAGGATTTTGCAAAATGTTATACTTCAGAACACGGTGATCTCTTCAATTTTGCTGGTACCCCACTGTGCTTTTGCACGCATGCGATGAAATATTTATCCCGAAAGAAAAATTGGCAAATTTTGATGTGCACATGTGCAGTTGGAATACCGAACTGGCTTATTAAGAAATACTATTTGAATATTCGGTTGATGATCCAATGTTTGGTACATAGGCCTATATGGCACAATCCTTTGTCCCACCATGGAGGGTTTCACTGCCTGAATTCGGTACTAACTCCACATCAGTGGCGTAGCCAGGAATTTTTCAGTGGGGGGCTGGAACATTTCATGGGGCGGCGTCATGATCAATGAATTTTTTTAGAAACTCAAAATCTCACTGGGGGGAACTGGGGGGGGGGGTTTTCATGGGGGGGGACGCCCCGTGCTACGCGCCACCTGCTCTTCATTGCAAGTGTCAATCATCTAGGTGTCTCTTTGACATCTCTGTTATGGAGTCAATAGCATAAAATAAGACATGCATTGGCAAATCTAGAGAGAAGGCAGTACATAGCAAACGAAAAGTAGCAAAAGTTCAATTGAAAGTTTATTTCCATAAAAAGGGACATATTCATTGGAAAAAGGAAAAATTTTGCACGGTTGTGAAACTTTAAAGAATAAAAACACAGTAAAACTTCATTTTTTGCCTTATTGTGCTCTTAAGTTGTGTTTAAGTATATAACAACTGTCAAAATTGCCTTTGGGCACCTAGAAGAGAACAGGATTCTAAAAGGGAACAAAATGGCTTATATCACATTTCGGAAATAAATTCCCCAATTTATCTTATAATACTTTAAACTTGATAATTCTTGTAAACCTTAGAAATCCCAAACCAAATGTGTGCCCATGCTTGTGTCCCCATACACATTTTGCTTCATGGATAAGTAGGGTCATTCTATAAATTTGGGGTCAACTTTTTTTTCTGTTCCTGTTACATCTGATGATCTGACATAGGTGATTTTATGATGCACTCCTTAATGCAGTTGCGCTCCAAGAGTGATATTGAATAGCAAACGAACAAATAATGAATTGTTTAAAGTCATTCTTGAGTGGCAAATTACAAAGTACCAAGGTATCAGGGACAGGAAAAATGGCACACTTTGGACCCAAGAGCGAGTGAGCTTGGTCATCATAAAATCTTTCTTTCTGTATTTTTCCCCTTTAGACCCTGGTAGTGTAACAAGCTGTACATCGAGCACCTGTCACAACGGGGCCACGTGCTACACGGGCACATCCTCCAATTCTTTCTTCTGTCTGTGTCCCAGTGGCTATGCTGGCGTACAATGTGACAGAGTGACTGCAACAGTACCACCACTTGCTGTCCGTAAGTTTTTATGGGGCCGGACTTATGAGGCGTTGGACTTATGAGGCTAAATTACATCTCATAGGTCCGACGCCTCATAAGTCCGACACCTCATAAACCGACAATGGATAAACGCTGTTTTGGACTTATGAGGCGTCGGAGCTATGAGGCCTCGGACTTATGAGGCGTAGGACCTATGAGGCGCAATAAATAAATGTAATGTCGGACTTATGAGGCGTCGGAGCTATGAGGCCTCGGACTTATGAGGCGTAGGACTTATGAGGCGTAATAAATAAATGTTATGTCTCGTAAGTCCAAAGCCTCATAAGTCTGACGCCTCATAAGTCCGAAATTTTGGACTTACGAGGCGTTCAACCTATGAAGCATCGGACTAAGAGTGGACCCCGTTTTTAGTTACTGCACACTCCTTAAAAGATCAAAATATAAGATAGCTTGACAGGTTTGCCTTGAAATTTTAATTTCGGTATACACTTATACTTTCAATTTCATTTTATGCAAGCCAGTGCAGCACTGGCTGCAGCCCAGCAGACATATATCCACCAGTGTTTATTGCTTTCTTCTAATATCCCACAAAGAAATTGGACTATGGATTGTTGGTTTGTTTTGGATTGTAGCCCTTCTATCCAGCTTCATTTGTAGATATTTCTAATGCCAAATTGAACAGCCTATGCAATGCGCCAGCTGAGCCTAGCTAACAGGCATAAAAGTACAGTATTGTATTAGTATCACTATCAGGCAACCACCAAAAGGCCTGACTGAGAAAGTGCAATATTAGAGAGGCAAAGTCTTTGAAGCAGTGGTCTGCCAAGGATTCCTTTTGAGGAATCCTTGGTTTCATTACCAGAAATATATACCAATAATGATAATAATAATAATAATAATAGTAATCCTGGATGGGACATTTGGGAGACATCCCCATAGACTTGTGCATAAAATCTTTCAATCTTAAATGCGCCCTAACCCAATATTCCCTTGTCCTTTTTCCACGAATTTCAGTATGTTTACTGATTACACCACGAGCAAAAAATATAACCTAATTGCGACAGCAAAATTGTACCTCTAAAGGGGGCTGTGACATTAAGGAGACATGAAAATGTCTCCCTAATGACCGATGTCTCCCATTGTGTGAAGAAATTACGATAACGTGTCTCCATACCGATACCTCCCTAATGACCGATGTCTCCCATCGTGTGAAAAAAATTACGATAACGTGTCTCCTTAGTGGTACCGTTACACGTATAATAATAATAATAATAATAATAATAAGCTAGGTATAATTGTTTAATTGACTGCCAATCACATTGGCAGAATTCTCTTCATGTACACCGTTTGTCTGCTCATCTCTATGATTTCCTGGAATTCCATGCAGCATCTGACATCTTTTTATCTGGTTATTACAGGTTATTGTGCTTCGGAACCTTGTGAAAATAATGGGACGTGTTATACAGGACAGTCTGGCTACATCTGCCTTTGCTCAACCGGCTTTACTGGACAGCACTGTGAGACAAAACGTAAGTGGTAATGAAAACAAAAGAAGAAAAAAAAAATGACTAGAAAACAAAAATGAGATTTTGTATAAAACTTGCAGAAGGAACAGGGTTCCCCTTAAGAAAATAACTCAGGTTTCGAGGGACAGCATATTATGTGAATGCGTAAGAAGTACAAAACATGGGAAATTTTACACAGTTTCTGTTTTAAGTTCTCATTTTGAAGCTTAATAGAGAGGTTTCACAAGTGAATGTTAGTGCGCTAGATACTTCATCAGTTATGTGGTCTTGTGACATCATACGCAACTCGCTATCTGCTACACGTGTACGCATCACCCTCTTTTCCGACAAGTAATACAATCATGCATAATTTGACTGAAAGAGGATGAATTGCTGAGCATGTATGTGCCATTTGTCTGTATTTCAAAGAAAGAATCAGCCGCAGATATGAAGTTTTCATGCGTATGCGTACACGATGCAAAACAATGCAAAACAATGGAAAGATTGATAACGGTAACAGTTAGCTAAACATATGCTTCATGTATTCCTTTGGATGCGAAATGTACCGATACAGCTTTCAGTGGTTTAGTTGATTTGAATTTATTCATAAGATGGAATTCGTGTCGGGGTGTTGTAAATCAATATTGGGTTTTGCCCTTCACCAACGTATAAACACTGTATACTAAGTGTGTTACCTCCCGAGTGAAAGTTGGAAAAAATCACTCGGGTGGGACTCGAACCTTCAACCTTCTGCTTTCTAGTGCAGACATCTTACCACTCGACCACCGAACTTGTGGGATCGGTTGTCTGGTTTGAATCTGATGGAAAAATGGTCCTTGTGCTCTTGAGCAAGGCACTTCCAACCCATGTCAAAATGGCGGTACATGTTTCACAGGCCAATCCAGCTACAATTATTGCTTCGTCATTCGGATGGGACGTAAAGCTGTAGGTCCCGTGTGTTGTGTAATGCACATTAAAGAATCCAGTAACACTTATCACTAAGAGAAGGGTTTTTGCCCCGGTGTTTCTGGCAGTGGCTGCAATATGCACCGCAGCACCTTGTATACCCTTTATAAAGGTGCTACATAATGGGTCTCATATTTCTCATAAACTTCATTTACCTAAAAATAGACATAATTACCAGTGCCTTGATGAGTACCTAATTGTTGGTAGATACGTGCGCTATATAAGACTTGGGTATTATTATGTGTAGGTCACGCAAGAATGAAGATTGAAATTCAGTCCGGTTTTCTTCTTTTTCCCCCATCTTCTAGTTTTGTGTAATTCCAACCCGTGTCAAAATGGCGGTACATGTTTCACAGGCCTATCCAGCTACAAGTGTGTCTGCCCCAGTAGCTTCACTGGGAAAGATTGTGAGACACCAGGTACGTAAAGTTACCAATGTGATCAAATGAAGTAAAAAAAATTGAGACAGGGCTAGAACTCAAGGGTAAAAACTACATTGATCGAACCTTGTGCATGAATGAAAAAGACACAAGTGTTAGAATTTGAAAATGAATAAAACTGCTGCACACTGCTTATTGATAGGATTTACCTAAAATGGCTTTAAGGCATTGTGATACAACTGTACAGCTTATGCAAACTGGTGCGCTTACAATACGTCAATACGGTGCATTTTTTGTGCCGTTCGATCTCCGTTTTTGCAGTGCTGTTTAATACATTAGGACTGTTTGAAAGATAGAAAATAGCGTTAAAATCATGACTTTTTGTTTTTGACCACAAAAATCTGAGGGGGAGGGGGATGATCATATGGCCCATCCACCCCTGGTCAACACATTGGGGACATATATCCTCCCTATCCCCCCCCCCCCCATATCAACCCTATCCCATCCGCTGTGACCCGGGTTCGAATCCCGCCCAGGCCAACATGTGGATTGGGTTTCTGTAAAATATTAAACTTTAAGGCATTTCATATTTGCCAATTATGTCTGCAGTTGTAGATTGGTGTAATTGACATGATAAATCATCAATGATTGGCATAATAAATAGTGGGCAGTCATTAAAAACCTTAAAACCTAACTACATGTACGTATAGGCCTACCCCGAATGTAATCAAGTATTGCAGTGCCTAAACGGTTTTGTAAATTAAATGGGTTTGAAACCATTGATAAATATTTATGTTATGGAGCCTATACTATGTTTAACTCAAAGGAAGATTGCGTGATAGAAGCCTGTCCCATTTTTATTTTTCAGGTTTTGTTTAAACATTTTGGGAAAATTTGTAGACGGATATAGAATTGTTTTCATTTCAGCATTTAGACGTGTAAACATCACATCATTGGTTATTGGTGACTGATTTTTTTCTTCTTCTTTCAGCGAGTTGCACTGATGTTCCTTGTGAGAATGGCGGCTCTTGCACTCCAGTTGGTGGGAACACAGCAGACATGGTGTGCACCTGTCCAAATGATTTCCATGGTGTGCGGTGCCAGCATCATGTTGGTGAGTGCAAGACACTGGGGCACATTTCTTTCTACCAAATTGAAAATGTTAATCACATATTTTGACTTTTATAATGTGAATTATTTGAGACAGCTTTTCTGAAAAAAATAATCCTTCCTAAAAATCTCTTATGAGAGAGAAAATAAACTATGCAATTGTAGTTTAAAAGCTGGACAAAAAATTGACAGGAGTAGGGTTTGAACCTGCAACCTCAGGATTGCTGTTCCAGTGCTCTACCAACTGAGCTATCCAGCCCTATGTTGGCGGTTTCCCTTTTTGTCAGCGTCTTTGTTCCAGGGGCACTAGTCAGAAGCCAAAAAATCCTATATGCCATGTAGCCAGGGATCATGCCCAGGGGCGGATCCAGGAATTTTTGCAGGGGGGGGGGTTCATCAGCCAAAAAAATCTGAAATGTAGACAGGTTTTTCGCCTGACACATGGCCTCCGAAAAATCAATAGGTGTGGGCTTGTACCTTACTTTCAATGGGGGTGCTGTTCAAATCCGACAATTATTAACGCTACATTACAAAATAGTGTACAAATACCCCCTAACCCCTTTGACTCTATCCGTATTTTGTGCACAGGCAGACATTATTACCTGTATAATTTTTTGGGTGTCAAAACAGGGGGGAGGGTTTGCATTATTTTTAAGGAATTTCTATGAAAAAAAAGTGACAGAGCTGGGGTTTTTTTTATCCCCCCCCCCCCCCGAATCCACGCCTGATGCCATGAAGTCGCGATGCTTGCAACATTTAAACTGCAAACCTGAGAAATAGCAAATGGGGATTTCTGAGAAAACGATTTGCCTTTTTATTACAAATTTTCAAATCTGACTAAGTGTACCTAGTCAGTTTTCATTTGTTGTTTATTTGAAATAAATGCGTTGGTGGAAGAATATCAGTGATTCAAATTTCCAAAGGAATCTCATATGGTTGCGTGGCAGGAAATAGCTTTTTCATCTTGATCATCATGTGAATTAGCCATCAAGCAACCTCATAAAAAGTACAACAAATTTAAATTCCCAGTGATTTTGTCATCAAATGTTGAACCTTTAAGCACTTGTATTACATTGTATTACATTGTATTTACCCCTCAATAAAATAAATAAAGCCATAGCGTGCGGGGGCGATTTGAGGCTTGAGGCAGCATGAGGAGTAACAGGCAGGGCTGTGTGGGGCAGCGTGAGGGCGAATGGGTTAAAATTCTTGGTCATATTTTAAAATCTATCCCGTTGGCTCGATGGTCGAGTGGTAAGACATCTGCACTATAAAGCAGGAGGTCGTGGGTTCGAGTCCCACCTGAGTGATTTTTTCCAACTTTCACTCGGGAGGTAACACACTGAGTATACAGTGTTTTAACGTCCGTAAAGGGCAAAACCTAATTTGATTTAAAAACTCAGAAAAAATGCCATCATTTCACAGTCATTCTATGCCTTTCAATTGTCTAAGCATGAACAAATTGGACTGTTTTCTGCAGATATTTGCTCCTCTAACAGTCCATGTATGAATGGAGGAACTTGCTTCACATCGAGCCAGAACCAGACAGCCTTTATCTGTTCTTGTCTTAGTGGATTTGAGGGAAACCTGTGTGAACGTTCAAGTAAGTCTCTGCCGTTCACACTGATGGCATACTTTCTTGGCTTTGTCTACTGTATGAACACTGTGTATGCAAACAGTAGAAGCTGCTTTTTGAGGGGGGATGCCCGATAGTCTGAAGGTCCGATAGTCCGAAGATTCGTTAGTCCAAAGGTTCGTTAGTCCAAATACACAAAACTTCCATAAGAGGGGGGTTCGTTAGTCCAAAAATGAAATAAGGTTTGTTAATCCAAACATTTGATGCAATAGTCCAAAGGTTCAGTAATCTGAAGGTTCATTAGTCCGAAGGTTCATTTATCTGAATTGACAATAAGGTTTGATAGTTCGAATCGACAATAAGGTCCGATAGTCCTAATCAACAATAAGGTCCGATAGTCTGAAGTGTCATACTGACGAACCGTATTGCCCATTCGGACTATCGAACCCTACCGTACATTCCGACTATCGAACCTTATCATCTATTCGGACTATCGAACCTTATTGTTGATTTGGACTATCGAACCCTATCGTCTATTCGGACTATCAAACCTTCGGATTAATTAGCCTTATTCTATTTTCGGACTAATGGGCCCTTCGGACTATCGAACCTTCGGATTATCGACCCTTCGGACTATTGAACCTTCAGGCTAATGAACCTTTGGACTAATGAACCTTCGGACTAATGAACCTTCGGACTAATGACCCCTTTGGACTAAAAAACCTTCAGACTATCGAACCTTTGGACTATTGGGCTGTATTATTGCAGAGTTATTGTGCCTGGTACGACCACCGTCAATCCACTGTGCAAATGTGCACGTGGTTTGCGGTCTATTAAGCACAGACTTGCACTGTCTATAATGTGTAGGCCTACCATAGTAGGTAACATTATGAGCCTTCACCATACCGTACGGTATGATTCCTTACTGAGAGACGGTAATTTTCACGTGATGCGGGTAAGTTCAGGCCAAAAAGCGGACACAGTTGCCCAAGCCAGATATTCAGGTTTTTCGGGTGGGCTTGGTTTCAGGTCAGTTTGGTTTGCTTCAAGTTTTGTTGGGTCAGGTCAGAATGTCGGATTAGGGGAGTTCAGATCGGTTTCGGTTCGGAGTCGATTTATAGCTGTAATAATTTGGGTTGGTTTGGCCTGGTCAACCCAACCTGATGGACAACATTAACGCGCACTGTACTGGTTCGCATTCGTATGGCATGACTTGCCCTCGGGTTTTCAGTGGGATATAGTCTACTACCGTACTACGCATGCATATTTAACTGTGTGTAAAACCTGGCATGCATGCTTGGTTAACAGCAAAACTAGCAGCTGACACGTGAGGGTTAGTAGACTAGTGCAGAGAACTCGGCTCTCGATCATGAATGTGTATGAGGTAAAGTAACATTGAGGTATAGTAACACGTACAAGTGTATCAATTGTGATTCCAGTTTCAGCTTGTTATTGTTAACCACGTGCCTGTTTTTCCCCATAGATCCATGTGCCAATAACCCCTGCCTCAACGGTGGCGTATGCTCGCATCCGTTAGACCCAGCCAACGACATGATCATGTGTCAGTGCTCCAACGGCTTTGTTGGTCAGCGATGCGAGATTATGGACACTGGTGAGTTGGCCCATCCTCATTGATAATTTCGTGTCAAGATTGAGGACCTGTCATTTTTAAGGGATGAATTCTTATTTAATCAAAATTAAGTTTGATGAATTGGTAAACAAAAAAATGCTTCATGTATTGATCATTATATTGAAACATGACTATGGAAAGGACAGTGGACACGATAATCATCACAGCACAGGGGCGGCGGAACACTTTTGAGACTGGGGGGCAACACCAAAAAGGGGCAATTTGCTCAGAAAAAGGGGCACCTTCCGTCGGTGTGAAAGCGGAGGATGAGAAAATGGTCCCGTTCATTTCGCTACAAACCTATACATGACAAGGAACACATTATGAATACGTTGTCCATCTTGCTCTTTGTGTTTCTTTTACCTAGTTATGTAGAAAGACCATATTTCACTATTGCGAGAGGGGCACTGTTGCTTTTGATGGCCAGTTAAGTGACCATTGTATTCGCGTGAAGAGCACTATTATTTTTTAGGGGTCAGTTTGCCATCTTGAGTGGGGGCACGATTTTAATGTTGCTGCTTTTAGAAGCACGGTATGTCACGCAGTCTGTCTGAGACTTGTGAGAAAAATTCACGCGTTTACTCTGTTTATCTCTGGGCAGGTGTTGGAGCTTGTGTGACAGGTGTTTGTATGAATGGAGGCACCTGTATCCCTTCGCCTTTTGCCGCTGGCGGCCTGACGTGCCGTTGCCCAGCCTCCCACACTGGCACTCACTGTGAACAACAGAGTAAGTCCAGCTTTCGTATGTCATGATCGTTAATTAGAGCCCCTCTACATTTTTGTTGAACACTTTTTGTTTGTTCCTTTAACCATTTCTTACTCATGGTTTATAAGAAAGAGGGTAGCATAGTTTTCAGTCATAAGTTGAGCCTGTCACAAGCCAATGTGGCCCATCAGGCCGGCGTTTATCTCCGGTTTCAGTAGCATGAAACGACTGAGAATATTTCTATTCCTCCTGGATGGGATGCCAGTCCATCTCAGGTTACTCCCCAGCTAATGCCGGTACCCATTTATACTCCTGGGTGGAGAGAGGCAAGTGGAGATGAAGTAGCGTGCCCAAGGACACAACATATGGCCAGCGGCTGGATTCGAACCTCTGACCTTCTGATCACGAGTTACAAACACTAACCACCAGGCCTTCAGTCAGATACGCTTCCCCACATTTTCATCAGTAAAGAGTTGAAACTTTGAATACTCTTTGAATAGCTGCATTTTCTCAAATATGTACAAGTGTTTGAATGTAGAGATTGTGTCCAAGTTGTACAAAACATTGAAAAGATTATGCCAAGGTTTGGATCTTATGAGTGGGTCCTGTTGGATGACAGCTGAGCTGCTAGAGAAATTGTCAGACTGACCTTACCCCAACACCTACCATTTTGTTATATTTTAACAAGATTGAGTTGATTCAACATACATGTATAGGTCAGAAAATGGTGCTTAAAACTTGCCAGAGAGCTTTAGGGCCATCTTTTTAGTACCATTTTTTTTGTCTTTGACTACTTTAAATTGACTACTTTGTCTAGCTACTTTGTATGGAAAAAAAGAGGCTCAAACAAAATGTGCCCACGATGTCTTTCGCTTCGCCGGGGACTCACCCGAAACGCCACCACACCCACGAAGCTGCCTCCATGTAGCAGGCGAGGCAAAGCCTTCTTACAACAAATGTTGCTAGATTTTGTGACTGGACATTTTCTGTTAACTCCTAAACGCAGAATATTGTTCCTATTTTGTAACCAGACTATAAATTCTTTCTTCTTGGTTAACAGTTCCCCTTGCCTGTGGCAGCAATCCTTGTTTGCATGGCGCCGCCTGCGTTGACGTTGGGGATGGAAACTACAGATGTGCATGTCTGGAGGGCTACACCGGGCGTAGGTGCGAAGTCATTGGTAAGTTTGTTATGCAATTAATAAGCAACTGTTGTTATATCATTGTATAATCCCATTGGAAACAACTCACTTGAGGTCTAAATTGTATGTACATATTTTATGTGTGTGTGTATCACTTCACGTACCATGGGGTGCTGAGGTTGACTCGTGTGCCGTGGTACATGGGTTCGAATCCTGACCGTGGGAACATGGTGCTTGTGCTCTTCAGCAAGGCACTTTACCATTATTGCTTCATCCTTCAGATGGGACGTAAAGCCGTAGGTCCAGTGTGCTGTGTAATGCACGTTAAAGAACCCAGTAGCACTTAACGCTAAGAGAAGGGGTTTGCCGCGGTGTTTCTGGCAGTGGCTGAAATATGCGCCGCAGCACCTTGTAAACCCCTAAAAGGTGCTACATAATGAGTCTCATATTTCTCATTTAAACTTCATTTACCAGTCTTTAATAATAGACATAATTTCGAGTACCTAATTGTTCGTAGATATGTGCGTTATACAAGACTCCGTTATTATTATTATTATTATTATTATTATATCACCTTGATCATTCTCAAAGACTTTTGAAATATTTTCATCCTGGCTGCTTTACATAACACAGCTTAATTGATACTGTATGTGCAAAGTCAGAAAAGATTTTCAGCATACCTTGTTGTCTAATGAGTGAGTAGTTGAGATTTGTTTATTAGAAATATCGAATATTTTACATTTTGTGTTTAGGTCCATGTGTGTCCTCACCGTGTATGAATGGTGGACTATGCGTTGAAGTTGTCTACAATCCTGGGAACTTTGTATGCCATTGCAGCAACCAGTATACAGGGCCGACGTGCACCATCCCACCTCAGGAAGGTAGGATTATGCACTGGGTCTGTGGCTATTTTGCATATTAAGTCACGCGATCTGTTGCAATGCAAAATTTCCAAGATGATCTTTGCATGCGGTTCGTCAAACGATCGGTACGTTAAAGGGAACATGCATACTGCTGCGCAGTACAAAGGCTGTACCGTTTATCACGAACTTAAAGCTATAGTCCATCATTCTGGCAAGCTGTCATTTTGAAGTAATCAACGAAAGAAGGTTTTCCAGCGGTGTGCGTCTTAAGCACCGTGGAAATTTTAATAACTAGTTAATGATGGACTATATCTTTAAGCTTCCCTGCTAAGATTGTCTTGCACCAAGACTAGCATTGGATAGGTGAAATGTGTTGTTGCCATAGAACTTTATTAAATTACCAGAGCGCTAACTTCTCATTCTGAGACATGGAGATACTTTGAAGCCGTCCTGCGCGCAAACATTTTGAATTCATGTGCGTGTTTGTAGAACATAATGAAATTAGATGGAGTGAATTTTGAAAGTGTACTCTAAATGCCACGCGCAAGAAGAGCATACACAAACAACTTAAGCGCATCATGACGGTTTAAAAAAAAAGTCGCTGCAAAATTCAGCTGCAGCGGACGCGTACGTTTGCAGTGTTTGCACAGCGCAAAATGTATCGCTCATTTGCTGATCGTGCTTTGGTTTTGGGCGATCATTACTAACGCCTGTATAGAGGCCGTACAAAGTCTGTGTAGTCATTTAATATAGCTCAATGGTCGTTGCCTGCACATGCGCAGGGGGCAGGTCCGAATGGATCAGCCTATCGGTCACAAGAATATGTGTGGCTAACGACAACCAAATGAAATAGCACCCTCAATAGGGTGCTATTAAATTTGTCTTTGTTTCAAGCAACTTATGTACAATAATTAAGAACTCGATAATTGATGTTTGTGTTCCTAGAGTAACTGGCATCAACTTTTGGAAGCTAAGTGTTTCTTTTTGTAAGTTCTTTTGGGGGGAGTGGGAGGGGGAGGAAAATAAATATTCGGGCAATTATGATCAACATTTTACTACTTCAAATTGTTCCCAGTATGTAGCTGCTTTTTCGGGGGAGGTATTATTTTAACAGCCAACAGGTTCTAATCCAATTTGTGGCTCTTTAAACCTAGACAAAAGTTGCTCATAAAAGTTTTACGTTGTTGAATAACTGATTCATTGTCTACACAGATCCGTGCAATTCCTCTCCGTGCCAGAATGGTGGATCATGTATACCAACCAGCAATGGTACCAGCTACCAATGTGAATGCCCGGAAGACTTTGTCGGCATTAACTGTGATGTTCCAGGTATTAATAAAAACCAACATTTGCAATCCCAACAGATTAAGTCTCATCCCTTCCCAAAACAAGCCAATTTGAATCTTATTCATTAGGAAAAGGGTGGGGGTCACATGTTGTGGAACAGTCCTGAAGTTGAATGTGAGAGGCACAGTATACAGTCTCTGTAGGGGGTGTCAAAAGCTGGGATGAAAGAACAATATTTGCTGGTTCCAGAGGGCCAGCCTAGTGAACGCTTTGTAAATATCTCACTGATGTCATTTGCAGGCTTTCAAGTGTTCCTACTTTTCCTACTTTTTTTCCCGGATTGGCTCGGGCTATTTTCTGCAACCAGACCCCTAGCCAGTTTTAAACGTACTTGTTTAAAATCGGCTGAAGAAACAACACCGTACTCCTTTTGGGAATTTTTGTAATTGTGTTACTATCTGTTTTATTTTTCTAATATAACTTTTGAAGGTAAACCGTGATAAATATTATTTAGGTTGAAAACTATATTTTGATATTAGATTTTGCCCTTCACAGACATATAAACACTGCATACTCAGTGTGTTCCCAAGCGAAAGTTGGGCAAAAAATCACCGAGGTGGGACTCGAACCCACAACCTCCTGCTTTCTTGTGCAGACATCTTACCACTCGACCACCCAGCTTGCAGGTTCGGTCGGCTGGTGTTTATACATCGGTAAAGGGTAAAACCTAATATTGATTAACATCACCTTGATGCAAATTCCATCTTATGAATAACTGTATTTTGCTTTGAGTTTTTCTCCAAGTCAAAAAGAAAAACTATATCAAAGAATTCTGATCTTGACCATTACTGTTTGTTTTCCATCGCTCACAGATCCCTGTAGCCCCAGCCCTTGTCTGAACTCCGGTGTATGTAATGCCATCCCTGCGGCAGGCGGAACGTGGGGCTTTTATTGTGTCTGCACGGGCCAGTACCTCGGATTGACTTGCTCTGTACAACGTGAGTATATAACATTCAGAAGTCTTATATTCATCAGTCACATCTTAAGACATATTGCAAGTCAAGTTGAAAATCCTCAAGTCAAGTTTTAAGCTAAATGCTTGCCTTTTTTTGATGTTCAAAATGTTACTTGTGGCATTACGTGAGATTTCACTTGTGATTGGCCAGTTGATTTCATGATGCTCGGGGCTGGCGACGGCGCTGAAAGTTTGCCTAAGATACATTTAAACAAATGCCGGAGAGTAATTGAAAAACACGTGGCATGTAACAAAAGGAATGTTTTTAAATATTCCCTTTGTTATTTTGCAGAGATTTTGAACATTTTCCTTAGACTTTTTCGAAAGTAAGAAAAAAGTTTGAAAATTTGTGCAGTGCTCATTCAAAAATGAATCAAAAGTGTTCATTCAAAAGTGAGTCAAATTTTAAAAGGATTGGTCACCTTTTTGGGGGGCAGATCTGTCATTCCTTCCCAATTCTCTGTCAGAATAAACTGTGAAATTAAGATAATTAGAGGGCCTAATATTTGGATCCTTGCAGGACCTTTGAAAACTTTCCTTTATTTATTTAGGTGCCTGCGTCAGTAGCCCCTGCTTGAATGGTGGACAATGTGTAGATGTAGCGGAGTCAGCAGGCCAGCCCATCTATGGAACTGAACTACACAGTGGGATGCTACATTACAACTGTCGCTGTCTGGACGGTTGGACCGGCCAAAACTGTGAAACACAAATCACTGGTAATCCCTCATTGCTGAATATCTTTTCCAAAGACATCCTGGGCCAGATGTCATCCGGTTCGTTAGTAAAAAACGTCATACGTGTGCACGCACCACTGATTACTCGCGCCCATTGGATAAACACGTAAGTTGCGTTAACTTCCGGTTCCAATGGTTCCAATGCTACTTAATGGGCAGTGGGCGTGGTTTAAACTGAAGTGACGTCACAAGTACCCCTTCAACGGTCAGAGTTGTAATGACTCGAGTCAATGACTCGACTCGAGTCCGACTCGAGTCACATTTTTTGGTGACTCGACTCGACTCGAGTCCCGACAGGTAAATGACTCGACTCGACTCGAGTCACTGCGAGTAAATGACTCGACTCGACTCGAGTCCCTCATCAGAATGACTCGACTCGACTCGAGGAAGGCTAATAAGACTCGAGTCCCAAAAATAAAAGCAAAACTTACTTGCGAAAAATATTTGCAATGACTTACGCCGCGCCGTTCACGTTGCCAGTTTTTGTTCACGTCACGTTATGTTCGCGAATTATGTACGTTCATATACATGTACATGTACAGCGGCCGTCTGTTTTCCTTCCTCCATAATGATACAACAAACATACACCGTGTCGCGGACTCCCACCTTGTGGTTCTATAGCATGTAATGCTAAATCCGGAACCAGACTTAAAACGCATTTCTCAATCCGTGGTTTCATCATTGGTTTCGGGCAATTTCTTATAAAGCCCTTGGTGGAACGCTGGCTAAATTTATGTCCCGATTTCACACACACAAAAAATGGATACGGATGGGACCATCTTTAAATAATCAGAAACAGTTTTGTATAATGTAATTAGGTTTTGACGTTGTCAGCGATCAGCGAACAACAAAATCTAAACCCGAAGCCAAAACAGTTATAAGACCGAAGTTTCACATCTTCTTATCTGTGACGTGAGCTAGCAATGGAAACTGTTGGTTGGGTACCATATACAGCATACTTTATGTCTTTGGATTTTCGTAATAGACTGGTGCCTTGTATTCTTTCTCTCTTGTGTTTGTTGCTATTTATTGTAATTTATTATATAGTGTTCAAATATTTGTGACTCGAATTGACTCGAGCTAAATACTTGACTCGACTCGACTCGACTCGACCACACACACTGATGACTCTCGGCGACTCGACCTTGTTGACCTAATGACTCGACTCGACTCGAGTCACAAAAATCAGTGACTCGTTACAACTCTGTCAACGGTTACAAAAAGACAGTTAGGGGAGACCATGGGAAGGACATTTGATTGCATTCCTGGTGGCATATGGGGCTCAAGTGATGTCTGGTGCTCACGCGACGACGTCTGGGGTTTACAGGGATACGCCATTAAAGTGGAGTGCCGTGGCCTCGTGGTCTGTGGGCATTGAATTCATGGTCTGCAAGTAATGCTGAAGGTAGTTGGTTCGATTCCCGCCCGGTGTTGTGGTACATGTGCTCTTGGGCAAGGCACTTTGTCACTCATTGCTTCTCCCCACCCAGGAGTAAATGGGTACCTGTGAGGGCAGAGATGGTTATTGTGATTGATTTTAGCTGCCTTACGCTGAAATGGCTGCATCGAGCTGTATACTCCCCAGGGAGCTGAGATGGTATTTGGTATGTTTAATTGGCCCAGTGATCAGGGGTAACAATTATGTAAAGAGCTTTGATCGTAATTAAAAGTACTGTAACAGAGCTGGTGAGGTAACGCAGAAAAAAGTGACACTGGTTACTCCCCAGCTAATGCTGATACCCATTTATACTCCTGGGTTGGAGAGAGGCAAGTGGGGATGAAGTGGCTTACCCAAGGACAAAACATATGACCAGCAGTTGGGTTTGAACCCCTGACCCTCTGATAATGAGTCACAAACCCTAACCACTGGGCCACACTCCCCACGGCTTGCTTGAAACCAGCACCTGATTTCACGAAGCGCTGCGACGCGTCGCAACTCGAGTTACGACGTCCGTTTTAGCCAGTTCGTTTTAGCCAGTTTTGTGCCATAAACATTACATAAACAAGATTATAATACCGAGGCAAGGTGTGTAAAGTTCTAAATAGAAAATTCATTGAACAATTATGAATTACCCTGGAATATTGCAGTTGAAATTTCTTTCATTTAAAATTGCACCGCACCGGCCCATTTTTGTCCTATTTTAACAAACTGACTTAATACATAAAACAGTCACCGAGTTGTGCTATAAATACACGACGCCGTCACACTTACTCGTGGTTTGTGAAATGGATATCGCAGCAGGCGTGCGCGCAGCTGCGCATCGTGAGGGATGATGCGTCGCTGCATCGTCTGACGGCAATATAAATAAGAAGAAGAGTTGGTTTCGGGTGCTGGTCCTGTAATCCTTGACTTTCAATAGAACATTGCATAACAGTGATTTAGTATTTGATATACAAATTTACCCTTCTGTTCTGCATTTTGGTCAGATCCCTGTCAGTCCCTTCCATGCAAGAACAATGGCACGTGCTTCAGGAGCCACTCAACCAATAGCTTCTTCTGCAGTTGTCCTGAAGGCTTCTATGGACAACTCTGCGTAGGTGAGTTCAAAACGTAGTTTGCAGTTCTTGTTTCATTTTGGCGGTACATTTAAAATATTTTGTTCCCACCTTTTACAAGGCTAAGCTACTAAAGGTAAAAGGCTACAAGTGAAGAGCAAAGATTGGCACCAAAGAGTTGCTTGCCCCTGTATCCCACAATGGGCCATTGTGTAGTTACAAACCCTGTTCCCATATAAGAGAACACAAATCCACTTTGAGGTTATTGGACCTATCAACCTAGTTACAGATGTTTAAAACCAAAGGAATATAGTGGATAGAGGGCAGGATTGTGATTTTCTGAGGGAATTTTAGCGTGAAACAACAATGAATACGACAAAATGCAACATGAAACGTATGGCGATCACCACAGTGCACCACGTTGATTTGCATTGCATCAACTGTAAAATGCGTAAGAAAAATTGTATTTTCTATTGACAGGTACTGTTCAAAATTCCGTAGGTTTCATCTTGGCATATGATAAAAACACTCTTGACTGTAAATTGACCAATAATAAAGAGGGCCCTTAACTACACAATCACCTCCCAAAAGTGCACAGTCTAAGTGGTGTGGTAGAGGTACGCCGATTCATGACTCAATCTGAAAGCATCCACAAGGGACTCAATGATCGTGTTCATTGAAAAACCACTTCGTCTAGGATAGGATGATCAGCTCAGATGGGGTTACGTGAAAAATTCATAAGACTTATTCCTAACCAAGTATAACTTTACACACAGCATCCTCTTATCACAATGATTGAAACTTTAATTTATCGTTTCATCCAATAGCCGATCCCTGCGCAGCCAACCCGTGCAAGAACAACGCTACGTGCCAGTCAACCGGGAACGAGTACACCTGTATATGTGACACTGGCTACTCGGGCGTTGACTGCACGGTGGAGGGTGAGTTGATGTTAATTTTGGATTCCGTGGAGAAACTTTAGTTCAGGATTTGCGACCAAATCTTAAAAGCAAAGGAAAGCCACAGTCAAATTACATAGTACAGGGGTGTGAAATCTCAGCTTTAAAGCTGATTTCAGCTTTTTTTAGTTTTGGATTTCAGCTTTTTTCAGCTTTTTCCCTCACTTGCTGTGTACAAAAGTATAGGAGATATCCAAAGTCCAGCTTTTTAACACCCTTTTTTCAGGTGTTTTCAGCTATTTTTATCAGTGGTCACTTACACCCCTGATAGTAGAATGGTGGTAAAACTTCCTTCAGAATGGAGGCTTAGCAGCATACCAATGCGAACGCGACAGACATTTCATCAGCAGCACCACGAAGTTACACCCATGTACATACCAGTAAAATCTAGCAATCGGAGAAAACGGCTTCTAAAGTTGAAGGCCTTCTAAAACAACACTTTGTGTCAAAGTGGCAGAGCATTTTCAGTTGGGTTTCTCATTGTGGACACTTGATGAATTGAATTTATTAAATCTGCTATTTCTCACCTGTTGGTGTATTAAATCAACAAGAAGAAAGAAGAGTGTTACTTTGTGGAAACGTCTTTGCTCACATTTGAGCAGAGTGCCCGCCATGCATTACAATGGTAAATGGAACTTGAGTGTTACTTCGCGAAAACGAAAATTGTCACTTTTGCACAAAAGTTGCCATGGATAATTAGCGTAATTATTAAAATAAAGCTCTTGAAGCTTTGAAACTTTGTGCAATGGTAGGCCTTGATGAATAATGTTTAAAAATGTAAACAACTGAAAATCGAAAAAAAATATGGTTTAACATGCAGCGTGTTACTTCGTGGTGTCGGTGGCGAAAAACTCAAGTTTTTTTCTCATGTAACATATTGCTAAACCTCTCCAATAACAGTGATGTTTTACACTCTGCAAAGTGATACTGACTAGGTGCATATAATAATTGTAAAGTTGAACAAAGAAATTGACTGGAGCGGGGTTTGAACCTGCGACCTCCGGAATACGGTTCTGGTGCTCTACCAACTGAACTATCCAGCCCTATGTTGGTGGTTCCCAGTTAGTCAATGTCTTTGTTCAAGGGGTGCTAGTCAGAAGCCATAAACCCATACATTCCATGTAGCCAGGGATCATGCCCCAAGTCTCGATGCTAGCAGCATTAGCAGTGCTGCAAACCTGGAAAGGCAAACAGGAATCACTCAAAGAGGATACGGCTTTTCAAAAAGAATCAACATCTCAATTTGCAGTATTTTTTTTATGACTATGCAGTGCAGCCTCTAGACCCGATACCTCAGTCATATTTTTAAAAACTTTACAGTGTTAGATTTTGACAGATTCAGGCAGTTTCAAAATGAAACTACCCTGCATATAGCAATTGTCCTTTACAAAAGAAATTTAAAACTGATGATAATTTGTTTGACTTCAGATCCATGCCACACCAATCCCTGTACGAATGGAGGAACATGCACATTGACGGATACATGGTTTGAATGCAGTTGTGCCCAAGGCTACATCGGCAGTGACTGCTCACAACAAGGTATTGAAGCATCATATGAGACCTACAATCCTGGCCAAATCTCGCTGGGCCCCCAACCCCCGGCCCCGCTCAATGTTGTCTCTCATTGCGTGGTGTGTGTTCCATCAGCTGGAGAGAACAACATTGACCGAGGGAGCGGGGGAGTGGAAGACCGTGGGAGGCTAAAGTTACTTCCAAGTGTCCCAACTATTTTGGCCAGGATTGTAGCCGTCACCATGAGATAAGCTTATAAAGTCAGAAATTGCCACTTTGCAGTTGGGCAAAGTCAAAATTCAAAGGGGTGTTCGTTTGTTTGTTAACCCTAAAGTTGGTATATATGTGCTTTTTCAAAATTTTAATTTACTTTTCTTAACGAATTTTAAAGGAATTAATGTCCTGTAACAAATGAAATTGCTTGTTTGCATTTGCAGGCCTTTTTACAGTTAAAGGTTTTTTAAAGTGTTTTTAAAATACAAGGTATGCTGGTTCATGGTGTGACCAACATATTGAAAGTAGGTTCAAATCAAGCTGTGTTTTTCTATAACTGTGTGTTGACTTTCTTATGGATTTACTTTTCTTTTCTTTTCTTTTAAATTATTTATGGGTTCATTCTCTTTGCTGGTACCTTTTTTTTGGAGAAACCTTGAAGAAGGCCATAGCAGGGATTTAATCCTTGGTGTTGTACGTTTCTTTGCTGCCTCGTTCACAGATCCATGTTTTGTGAATCCCTGCTTGAACGGCGGTAACTGTATGAAACGTGGCGCGGCCAACACGCTGGACTACCAGTGTCTGTGTCCTCTTGGCTACGGTGGCCTGACCTGTGGAGTATATTTCGGAGGTGAGATCCCACTCTAGTATCGTTGTGCCTCTGTCATCTTTTTAAAAAAAAGCCTGCACCCAAACCCTTCAGACTGTTGTCAGTGTGCCAACTTTTCCTGTTTATATGTCCTAAAATAATGTGTTCAAATAGTAAAAGCGGAATTTAATTTCTTTGTTCATGTACGTGTATGTCTGTGCCTTTTGCCAAATTGCTTGGCTATATTTAAACTCTAACGTGTCTCTTTTTGTTTGGGGAGGGGATGGACAGCATGTGTTTATATCACAGATTAAGACCACTTATCATTTACAGAAAGTTAATGTCATGTTATTTTCTTGAGGTCACAATATATTTTCTTAGGCTAGGTTATAACATGCTAAATAAAAAGGACAGTTGGATTCCATGATGTCATGCCTTAGGCTTTAGAAGGAGTTGCAATGCACATTCCTACTGCTTCACCTGCTGATCAGAGCCAGAACCCCCCAACCCCCCCCCCCCCCGGCCACCAAAAACCAGGAAAATACCAATACCAGACACTTGTTAACCCCCACCCCCTTTCACAGCAAACCCCTCCCCCTTCTTGAGCCCAACCTGGATCCGCTCCTGACTAGCGAAGAGAATGACCATGAAGCACAAATGATTGAAGTAATGTCAGTATCTGGAATGTAGGCCGTGCATAGTAAAAGACATTTCATAACCGCAATGCGTTAACACTCGCAGCTTCCAGCCCTGTTATTTGTTGCACTCTTAAAGCTTTTTGAAAATCCTTTCTACTCCCCCCCATCTTCCATCTTGCAAATCTTCCGTTTCTTCCTGTCCTCTTCCTGTCCTCTTCCCTGCATTGAAGAAGTGAACAAGTGCGTGCTGAACCTGTGCGAGAATGGTGGCAGTTGCTACCAGGGCTCGGCCTCGTCGGCGGGTGCCTACATCTGTGTGTGTGCCCAGGGCTACCAGGGGAGGAACTGCAACGAGCCGGTGCTTGCAGGTATGTAACCCTTCCCCATCCCCACCCAACCAACCCCTAACCCCCACCTGCAACCCCACCCATCTCTGAACCCCACCTGCAACCCACCCTACCTCCACCCCAACCCCAACCCGGCCTTCCAAACCCCTGCCCCACCTCCACCCCCAATCCATCTCCCACCCTCATGCCTGCATCCACACTAACACACACCCATCTCCATCCCCACCCAAACCCCAATTGCTTGACCTATGGTCTTTCACTTGTGGCCTGTTGTGTTCAATGTCAATTTTATTGATTTTGCAAAATTAACGGTGCCTTATCATTTCCCTGAGCAGTGGTGGATCCAAGGGTGGGGAGGGGGAGTGGAGCCCCCCCCCCCCTCTCCAGCATTGACAAAAAAATTCTAAAATATCTGCCCCCAGCACAGCTTCAGCCCACCCAACACTAACCTCTCTGGATCTGCCATTGCTGAAGCTGTCACTTTTAATCTTCACGGTTGTTCTTCATAATGAATTATCATGTAGATATTTTCCTGTACCACACAAACCGAAATGCATACATGAACCCTTGTAACAGAAGAACCATCAGTATGCACAGGAAAAAAAAAATGAATTCTTCCAAGCCACCAGAATGCAAAAGTCCTCATTGTAAAGTTCAAATGAATGAATATTATTATTTTTTTTAACTGCATATATTCTTTTTAATAAAAACCCTCCCTCTCTGGCTGGCAACTTCAACAATGCCATCACAACAGTCAAAATAAATTAAGTGGCTGTTTGTTGTTTTAGATAGCACAGGATTGACTGGCTGTGACCATTCATGGAACACGACACAGCTATGCTTTGACTATAGATTGATAGGCCAGCTCTGCCTACCAGTTACATGCTTTTGTTTGTTGATGGAATTTAACTGTCACAGTTCCTACAACAAAATATGATCCGACTGTTGGTGACTACAATCCCGGCCAAATCTCGCTGGGGCACCCTCCCTGGCTGCGAATTGTTTTTCCCAAACGACATCCGTTTCCCATCTTCTGATTGGTCCATTACATGCATATCTAATGCCTTGTTCTCCACAACACAAACCCAAGATAGGCTTAGCGTCTTGTGAGAAATGTTCCTTCATTACTTTAGTTATTTAAAAGGTAAAATGAGAAGAAGTGAAAAACACTCACTGGGGTTCGAACTCGGATCACCTGATTAGAAGTCAGGACTGACTTCCAACCAGTCCACGAATGAGCTGCCAATCGTCGGTGATTTAAACTCTATTATTCCCTGTTATATAACTTATTCTCTAAAGCCCTGGACATCATGTATATGCATAATGCAGAGAGAGAGCGCCCTGTTTTGATATTGTTGGATCTCGTTTGGGAACAAATAATTTCCCCCACCCCCCCTGACCCCTGGTCAGTGTTGTCTCTCATTGCGCGGTCTTTGTTCCAGCTGGAGATAACGACATTGAGGGGGAGTGGGGGACTGGGGGAGGGTATGCGTGTCCCAACCATTTTGGCCGGGATTTTAGCTTGTGTATAAAGGCATGGCAGGGGAAAAAGATTGACTGTCTGTGGCTGCTCATACAGCAAGAGGCTTATTAAATAGATGTTAAGTGTTCCCCTGATGTGTTCCTGCTAACGCTTTTTCCTTTGCCTCCTGTACTCCACGGCAGCCCCTCTAAGTGCGACCCGTAGCTCTTCCAATCCCTGTGAGCCGGAGCCGTGCCAGAACGGCGGTAGGTGTTTTCAGGGTAGCAATTCGACCAGCTACTTATGCGTGTGCCTGGAAGGTTTCATAGGAGTTCACTGTCAGAGTCCAAATACGACAGCCGTACCCACGACAGCCGTACCCACGACAGCCGTACCCACGGCAGCCGTACCCACGACTGCTGCACCAGGTGAGGGGCATGTGCCACAATGTCATAGATTCTGTGCATAGATGTCATAGATTCTGGGTGGTATTATACAAATATAACATGGTTTGGGGTGGACACGATTTTAGCTCCCCGAGGTATTGGAAGTTGAGAATTGTTCGCCTTGGGAACTAGTTTGTCAACTTCCGATACTGGGGGAGCTAATATCGACTATCCACCCGAAATAAAACATGTTATATTTGTTTTTACTATGCCCCATGCAGTATGCACCTCGTGAGCATAAAATCTTTGGAAGAACATTATTGCTCAACCTCAGAAAACTTCACTTCGTTTGCAATACAGTAACTCCTAAGAGTTTTTAATGAATTGTGGATAACTTTTTTTTAATACAGGAGGCATGCATCTTTATTGTCCACAATATTCTCCGGTTCAGCATAATTGAGCTTGGGAAATTGAAAATGAACATTTACGCGTGCAACCGTCTATTCATGTGTAGCTAGCTATGAGACGATGTTCGCACGTGTGTACTATACACCCGTGTGACAGTTCTACAATTGCCAGGCCCGTCGACAGGGGCCTGGATGGGCCCATGCAACACACTTTCCAAGTATGGCTTAATTATGCAAAATGAAAGGTCACAGTTATGCAAATTGGTTATAATAATTATCTTGATGCCTAATTGAACAAGTATTTTTTCAAAAATAATCTTGTAGGTTGTGTCTATTCATCCCAAACATACATGGATGGAGAAACTTGGCAAGATGGCTGCAAAGACTGGTAAGTAAAAACTACTCAGCAAAAAAACAAATGAAAAAGTAAAACTCAGTAGAGTCTGCTTTATGTATTTTTTTTAAAGGGAATATACAACATTTGCAAACGTCAAAAACAAAACTACCGAACTATCACGAAACACCGTACTGGACTGTTAGTGAATGACAGTCTAAAGCATCCTGTAAAGTCATGGCACCTGGTGTGCTGACGTTTCCAAGAAAAGTGGAATTTCATTTTTTCCAATGCTGGCCGGCCGTCCAGCATTGGAAAAAATGTTGGTTTTTTTTCAAATACTGCCCCCAATTTACCATATAGTCAGTCCACATTTTGTTTGCAATCGATTACACACCTATGAACGGGTACAAGCCAGCTAGACTGATACCCTGACCTTACAATTGCCTCGTGTCTATAAATTGCTCAGTTTCATCTTGAGCGGGGTCAGGGAACCAGACTACAAGAACATAATTGTTTTTCTTGGTTTTCCAGCATCTACGAAACCAAAACGTCAAACAAGTCGGTTTAACAAAATACTAACCCCCCAAATCCATCCATTTCTAAACATTACAGCAAAAGCAAATGTTGCATATTCCTTTAACGTTTGTGTCATATTGCTCGCTTCTTAAGTCGCTGAGCTGAAATTTATTATTCAAGTCTTAAACAAGATGTGACTTTTAACCTGAATATCTGAGTGAACAACTCACTGTAACTGTCATTTGTTATTTTTGTCGCACTGATGAAGTGTGTGTTTTATAAGTAATTTGAACTTGGTTTATGAATAATGTCATCGGTGCTCATCATGACTACCCATTGCCGGGGTTTTGAAGAGGGGTTGTTTTTGTCTTTAAGGACAATTCTTTTTTTAAGCAGGATGCAGAAAGGGAGAATGGAAAATATAATAATGTATAATGCTTATTTATAAAGCGCACGTATCCACCAGTATTGGCGCTCAAGGCGCTACATCATTATTACCCTGCTCATTGGGCCCAGTGAAACATACCATCTCAGCTCCCTGGGAGTATACAGCTCGATGCTGCCATTTCAGTGCAATGTAGCTACAATCTACCACAATAACCACCTCTGCCCTCACAGGTACCCATTTACTCCTCGATGGAAAGGACAAAGTGCCTTGCCCAAGGGCACACGCACCATACCCCCAGGCTGGACTCGAACTCACAACTTGCAGACTTACCAGCAGACCACGAATTCAATGCTCCAGACTACAAGGCCACAGCCCTCCACTAAAAAAACAACATATTTCCAAACTTTTAATTGAAAAAGAGGGATGGGGGATATATAACATTTGTCACAAAGGTGTTTTTTGTTGTTTTCAATCTCCTGTGTCGTTTCTTTTTTGCAGCATGTGCCGTGGAAGTGAGTACTCCTGCACAACCGAGCGCTGCCGTGAGTATTTAGCATTTTGCATTGGTATTTGTTGTTTTACAAGGAGTCATTGAAAGTTGATATATTCCTAGAAAAAAAAAGTCATGGAATCGTGCTCAACCAAAATGCGATGATGAATGGTAATTTGCTATGACGGTGTCCGAGTTTGCATTCCAGATATGCATAGGTATAATCTATATTGGTTGCATGTTCAATGCACAATTGTGATATGCTTTTGTGGTGCACAGTGGTCTTGTGTTAAACTGGAAGGCTGAAAGGGAGTGGTGTCCCTTGCCTCAGTGATGACTGGCTAAAAAGGGGGCTAAGATGCCAAAACAGCGTAGATTTTGATCATGGAAAGCCCTATATTTGTCCTGGAACAGTCACGAAAAAGTCATGGAATTTCATGTTCAGATTTCTGTTGTACAAGAATATATGCGTTTCAAAATCCTCATCAAACAAATTTCTTATCATAATTTCTGTCTACCAAAGTATTGAATGGGCTGCCTTTTTTGAAAAAAGTTTCAGATAATGTCTACTTTCTGATACCAAAGTTTAAACATCTCAGTCATTCCCAAATTTGAAATGATAATAATATTGCAGTATTCATATAGCGCTTTATACCAACGGTTCCAAAGTGCTTTGCAATTATTATTCCTGTTCATCAGACCCTGCAGCAGCTCAAGATCCGCCCAATATGGTCTCTACCTCCCTAGGTACCCATTTATACTCCTGGGTGGAGAGAGGCAATTGTAGTACAGTGTCTTGCCAAAGAACACAGGCACTCTGTTCCCCGTCAGGGTTTGAACCCACATACCACGGCACATGATTTAAAAACCGTAACCACTGGACCACAGCGCCCCACAAAATGATATCTTAACTTGGCTGATGAAATTCCCAGAACCCCATCTCTTTCTTGCAGAAGTTTAAGAAAATTTAATCATAAAAGTTAGTCAAATTGGTGAGATTTTGTACAAAAAAATCCTGACATGTTGTTTTCTCCCTATGTTTTCACAGAGTGTACCTCAGGAAGCCGGATATATAACAATGGGGAATCATGGGAAGTCGGTTGTCTGTTTTGGTGAGTTAACTATTGCCATGTGATAACTTGTGTTTGGAGAAGGTTTTCTTGTATCCACAGGAGTTGTTGGAGAGGTAAAGTTACAAGAACGTAATATATGCCCCCACTTTTTGACCAGGGAGGATGGGCTATTGAATTATCTTCCCCCCCCCCTTCCCCCGCTTTTTGGGTTTAAACAAAAAAATTGAAGAGTGCCCCCTAGTGTATGTGGTGTCCAGCCAGCCAGCCCTGCTCTCTCCCCACTTTTTGAATTTCCACAGCCGGCAATTTTGGATTTTGGTCATCGCCAATCCCCCCACTCGCCAGCACAAATTTACACCACTGCTATTGCGTCATGGATACACGCGTACACAAAATATGCAATTGCAACACATGTATGACTACAGGCTTAATACCGTAGGCAGGGAGAAACAGGGTGGTTCGGGGTGGCCTAGGGACTTCAGTGAAATGCCGCTATAACGAATATCTCGGGATCCACAGAAATTGTTTGTATAATAGCGATCATTCAGTATAGCAATTTTAAGCCGATACTTACCAGCTTGTGGTTTTTCACACATTAGTGGCGCCCTCTTTTGACCATTGTTATAGTGTAGTGGCATTTACAAACGGTGTGCTGATTCGCCAAACTTGTCCATTCATCTTTTCAATTCCGTAAGCAGAACTTCACCGTGTATGCCTTGGTAGTTACTGAAAGACGACTTTAAATACATGCGACTATTAAATCAAGTAATTACACAGTTTTGTAGCTTACACGGGTGGCTTTTTCCTTTTATTCCTTAAGGAAGTTGATATTTTTCAACAACAATGTTCGGTACATTTTATACACAAAAATTGGGAGCCAAGGATGATGTTCGATATAGCCGAATGTTCGGTATAGCGGTGTTCGGTATAGCGACGTTCCACTGTAATGGGTTAGTCAGATATACACTTGTAAATAAATATATAGAAACTACATATATAGCAGTGATGATGCTTACATGTGTCATTTGAAACCCACCCCCTGCATCCATTCGTAACTTCTAACTATCCTGCTCTCACTTCGCAGCTCCTGTTTGAATGGTCTAGCATCCTGCTCGGACATGAACTGTGCAAACCGTAAGTATATTCACCTGTATCTTGTGATTTTTTGACAGGGATTTTAGGCAGGGCCCCGACCATTGCTAAGATATAGTTAGTTTTGTTGTTGAGGCAATTTGAGGGAGTACTTGTGCACAGAGTCTAGTCCGAAGACTAGATCACCATATGTGGACTGAGAGTACCCACATAAATGCCGAAAGCATTGTGCTAGCTATTTTACTTAAAGGTAGAATACATCATTTGTTATTTGTAGGTTTTTTTTTTCGTTTGAAGCAACAACAGTGCTCAAAATTTAGATTTAGATTGTAGAAGGGTGCCGAACAACTAACCTGCAGATGAAAATTCAGCTCAGTGAATGCTGTGTATTCCGAGAAAACAATATTCCAGGATCTCATTTCACTTCAAAAGTTGCTGAGTCATGTTTTGAATTGCGCCCGAAATCAGCGTCCGAGGCACGTTCTCAGTCAAATGCAGCTATGCGATGTCACGCACTGAGCTGACTGATAATAGCAACCGCGCGCTCGTACGCGCACTCATTGCGCGCACTGATTCACAGCTTTGCCGAATTAATATCGAACTACGAACAGAAATTCCCAAAAATGCGTCTTTAGACGTATCATTGGAAATGGCCTTTTATTATTGTTTTCTTCAAAATGACAGCATGCCAGAAAGAATAGTTTCACAGGGAGTTCAGTACCATTACCATCTTTAAACCAAGTATGCTTTTCAACAATAATTTTGTCAGTTACTTTTTGGATAGCTGCAAATGATGTACTCTGCCTTTAAATAACTTACCATAGCCTACATTTTTGTGAACATTAGCTGCCACAATGCTTCTCCCATTCCTTGAAAAACCCAACAGTTTACTGTCATCCCGTTTCCTTGACTAATGTATTTCTTGCTGGTATTTACTGGTTGTTGAAGGCCATCTGTAAACATTTTTGACATCATTTTTTCTTCTTCTTGTAACCAGGGTGTCTACATGAGAGTCGTTTATACAATCCTGATCAGATCAGAACAGATAACTGCAACACATGGTGAGTCCAGGTGTGGATCCAGAGGGGAGGTTTTGGGGGTCGGAAAAAAAAAAAAAAAGCTCTGACTCAATTTTTTTTCATAGAAATATAGTAAAAAATTATGTGGAAACACCCCCCCTTGCTCTGACGCGCACAAAAATTAAGACAATTATACCAGTAATAATGTCCGCCTTTACACAACATTTGGACTGAGCCAGCTGAGGTAGGGGGTATTTGTACACCATTCTGCACTACAGTGGTCATGATTATCGGATTTGAACAGCGCTCGCATTGAAAGTACGGTACGGTCGCATTTTCGTAAAATTGGCCACAGCTTCAGATTTATTGTATTAATCCTTCATACGGCAAAAAAATACTTTTTTGCAAAGGGTGTCCCAATACCTTAAACTGTCTAAGTACAGTGTGATTAAATAAAAATGCAACCCAAAAGTCGGGACTATGTTTTAGTAAAGTTCTGCATGTAGCACTTTCAAAATCTAGAATATAAAAGCCCAATAAATAAGCTTTCTTTTACTACAAAAATCATTCAAATCACTCCTGTCCGTTTCAAGTTACGGAATTTTAAAAACAACCACCAGTTTAAAGTTCTGGCCACGGATTACAAAATAAGTGTGAGTTCTTTCAGCAAACGAAAACAATTCACACACATCCTTATATGATTTGTTTTCGTTTTGCTGAAAAAAAATCTTACCTTTTTTTGATCCGTGGACAGAACTTAAAAACGGTGGTTGTGTTTAAAATTCCGTTACTTCTTGTACTAAAAGAAAGCTTATGAATTGGGCTTTCATATCCTAGATTTTGAAAGTGCTGCATGCAGAACTTCACTGAAACAATGGTCCCGACATGTTGGTTTTGGTTTCTTTTTACTCACCCTGTACCCCAAATTGTAGTACAGAAGGCTGAAGCTCACTTCATTTGTTTTTCATCATTTTTTTTGTTATCTCTCAGTACTTGTAATGCTGCAGTCTGGACGTGTACAAACAATCCTTGTGGTAAGTTTTTTCTCTTGAATAAAAACTGTTTCCAAACTTTTCAAAGTTGGGTATGGAGTTTTGATCCCTTTCTTTCCATTTTTAACCCCACCCCCCAGGTGACCGTAAGGTAATGTCAAAATTCTGCTAGATGCGCTTGGAAAATCTGCTACATTTAACAAAATCTGCTGAATCACCTTTTAATATTTCACGAAATACATTATATACACTTAAATACTCAGATGCAGATGTTATAAAATTTCCTTAAAGAAAAAACAAACCTTGTAACATTTCCTTTAAAAAAAATTAATGCAAACAAACTTACAAAAAATTTCACTTGTCTAGCCTGGCTTGCAATGGTCTAAAGTACTTTACTGTGTACTAATACACGTCAGGGAACCTCAAATTGAAGTTTTTTCAAAACTAATCTGCTATATTTTTCAAATCTGCCATTTTTATGTCAGATTGCCAATTTTACACAATTCAGCTGGAAATCTGCTAAAAAATTCATTCTGGTAATTTTTTTTGTCAAACTTGTATTTTTCGGTCAAGTGTAGCTGAAATTGAGCTAAAACGGTCACCCTGCCCCGCCCCCCCCTTTTTTTCTACCCTGTCTGTCAGTGTTACCCTGGTCTCATTGGATTAACTGAAAACATGTTCAAGTTGTGAACTTTCATTTTTCCGTAGGTAAAACTTGCACATATATGGGCGGAGTGTACCTTGCAAATGAAAATCGGAAGGACGACTGCAACACGTGGTAAGTGTATGTTAAGTCGCACGTAAAAATTGTATTGGGAAAAATAATGAAAAACCTCCTTTCCGTCTTTTTCATCCTGTCAATTACATCAATATGACGTAGCCAAAATGTAAATCAAATGAAAGATATTTCCATGCTCTATCGATTACCCAAAAAATCCGAATTCAAACTTTTGACTCATTTTTGCCCTAATGACCTTCTTCCATGCACTTGAAACGTTTTTATGGCTTCTGACTAGTGTCCCTTGAACAAAGACATTGACGAATTGGGGCTGGATAGCTCAGTTGGTAGAGCACCGGAACGGCAATCCGGAGGTTGCAGGTTCAAACCCCGCTCCAGTAACTTTCGTTGCTCAACTTCAAAAGAAAAAGGATTTGATGACGCACACATAGATTTTTGCTTCAGGAGGTACTCTGAAGAATATACAAAGAGAGAGTTTTAAGGAGATATTTGTTTTCTTTGCTGGGTGAAATTTGAATGTTTCCAGTGCCATAACTATTATATTTGTTTTTGTATCCAATTAATTTATCGCAATACACATGTTTCTCGTTCCATAGTTCCTGTATAGAGGGACAATGGGGTTGCACGGAGAGAACATGTGGTAAGTGCATTCTCTTCTGTGCATGTTCTTTAACCCTAACCCCTTGAGTACTTTTATTAGAAAGTATCCTGAATCAACCAAAATCCATCAACTTTGTCAAGCAAAAAAAATGTTGGTGTCCTGAGTCCATCAGAATCCACCATTGAGTCCATCAGAATCCACCAGTCTAGTGCATATACCTCGCACATACCAAACATATAAGGAGTTAAACTTTTGAGATCCTGAATCCATCAGTACTGCTAGGTTTACTGTCCTGAATCCATTAAAATCCCACAACTTCAATATGGAAGTATCCTGAATCCACCGAAATCCTCCAAAACTGGGGGTGTAGATTTTGATGGATTCACGTACATCAGGGCTAAAGTTTTATTCCTAATGCTCTTCCACATATTCTATTTCTTTCCCTTTTTGTGAATAGGCCTAATGAATATTCAACTTGTTTTATTTTTAAATGTTTAATTCCAACCAAAAAACCCTCTTTTTTCTTATTTTGGAAGTCTATCACCCTCTGAAGAAAAACATTTTGTTTTGAGCACAAATAGATCCACTTTGCAAGCAGACTGGCTCCGGGTCCGTACATTATCGATACTGATTGTGGGGCGGGAACCAGCCTACACTATAAGAATGTTTTTATGTGTCTGGCAGCCAATAATTCAAAATTGTACAGTAATTCAGTAAGTTGCCTGTAAATTGCCACATGTAACATAGTGCGTATGTGAATTTTTGAAACATTTAATTCATTATGCCTTTTTTCATTCCCCTTTTTGTCTTGTTTTGTTGCTCTTTTCTTTCACTGTTTCCTCTGTTGCTGTTTTCTCCTGTGCACGCACCAACCTTCAGATGCCGCGTAAGTAATGATCATCTCATGATTATTAGTTCAGATGCAAAATTTAATTTAAAGTATTCTCTAATCAAAAGAACAAGCTGATAAAAAGAGGAGTTTTTTGACACTCCAATGCAAATGATGACAGATATTGTAGTTTTTAAAAGCACTTTTCAGGGGATTGGCTTTTTAATGAAACAGTTTTCAAAGGGTTTGCTTCTAAGTGATTCTTAGTGACTTCAGTTTTATTTTGCCAGAAACCGATCAATAATTCCAAATATTCTTGGGCCAAAAATCAGTGTGTCCGTCATGCGTTAAGCATAGTGTGCACTGCGTGATGCGTAAAATTCAGATGTTAGAAAAGCAAGTTTGTACATACGTCCATGTATCTGTATTGCGCTATTTGTACTACGTTATCCATTGAAATTTAAAACCCTACAGGAAGCGATTGAAACGGATAATGCATACAATATGCATAAGGTGTAGTGGTGGGGTAAAAATATAAATATTTACGGCTTGCTTTAAAACAAAGCAGTTTATATGTGAGTTTTAATTTTCAAATCCTCCGTTGATAAAACATTGAATATTCATATCCTTTTTGTATGTTATGGAGAAGTTAAATGTTAGCAACGTTAATTTCGTAAAATGTGTACTTTGACAAATCTATTGAAAATGGTCACACGGATGTTCAACCTTAAAAACGATGCAAAAAAACGTCTGCTACAAACTTAAAATGTTGAAATTGTCATGGATCAGCATTGTTGAGCTATGTATTTATTGTGTCTTTATACAGCTTGTATTTTACACTTTCATCTCTGCTTTCCGTACACAGTCCAATTGTAATCCAAGTGGAATTTGACTTCACCAACGATTTCAGTAGCATAGCTGGCAAGGAAGAACGTTTCACTACGTGAGTTGATTTTTTTTTTTTTTAATTAAGTTATTGTCTCATGTGGTGTATGAACTTCCTCACAAAACCTATCATTGTTTATAATGGCAGAGTACCAATATTAATGGAAACTCGAGGAATTTGCTTAGCACAACAGCAAAAAAAGTATTGTCCATCTAATGAGGTCCATATGATACAACCAGCATCGAATTATTTTGCGTTCAATTGTACACGCTTTCACGTCATGAATTTTGGGCCACTTGATTGTGAAACTGTAGTAATACAGTGTTTATCAAAAAAAATGATACATTTAGGGAAAAAACATTAAAAATACTAGCTCCTATTTTGTTTAATAATAACTTATATGTATACGCTTAAATAATGATTATTTCTCAACACAATGCTGTTTTCTCTATCTCATTTGGACACCTACATCCAGAGCATAATCTCAGTGTGGGGAACTGGGGCGGGGCGAGCAGCTGGGGGGCCGTCGCCCGCCCCCCCCTCCGCCGCCACTGATCCAGAGCTATTGACAGTTAATTGAAAGGGATGATATGTCAATGTGGTCCAATTTGCAGCAAACTTGATGAAAGGAGATTAACATGCAAGCAATCTCTCCATTGGCCAACTTATCTATTGTTCTTTGCCAATCAATATTTAGTTGGAACCTATGATTCATTGATTATGTAACTCATTTACATAACCATTGGAGCATATTAAAGTTTAGGTCGTTCCAACTCAATGCTGCAAATTGGACCACATTGACATATCATCCCTTTCAAAAACTGTCTATATCTCTGGATGTAGGAGTCCAATTGAGATAGGAAAAACAACATTGTGTTGAGAAATAATCATTCTTTAAGCGTATATAAGTTATTATTAAACAAAATAGGAGCTAGTATTTTTAATATTTTTTTCTCTAAATGTATTTTTTTTAATACACACTGTATTGTCCCTAAAGTGTCTAGAAAACAAATAAAGAATTTTTTGTTTAAATTTCATTTCAGGGCATTGAAGGCAAACCTCATGCAGTTGTTACGAGTAAGGGAAAGCCATATTCAGAACTTGACGGTAAGCTAAAAGCTCAATCATATTGAAATGTAACAGACACTTTTGGAAGCCTTTTTCTTTTCTTTTGTCCATGAGCTGCCACCTGCGAGCCACAGCGCTCAGCCGGCATAGTTGGCTCGCAGGTTAGGTGCACGGATCTAGTTCTTTTGTCTGGCTAATAGCGCTTGCTCTGGAAATAGGCCCTATATTCACTAAAAGGTTTGACTGCTCCAGGCAGGGCTTACAATAGACCTTTATCATGCCACCATTTTAGTCATGTTCCCTGTATCCAATAACAGTACTGAATGATAATATTTTTTGTGCAAAAAGAACCAGACTATTTTTCCTTCCAGCCTCGCTTTGGTTACGTTGAATTGAATGGAAAAACAAATCAATAATGGTCTATTTGGGACAATGTAGTACAGGTCGTGTAGCTGTGCTTTTCTATGCTGGTAATAAGTTGTTGTTTGCATTATTAAAAAAAAAGTCAAAATCTGTCTGTACACATTGCCAAACAATAATTATTTTATTGATAAATTTCATTTTATTTTTTAGTGCTCATGGTTTTGTTTGTTATTATAGATATCTGCTGGCAGCATAAAGGTCAGGTTCAACCTTGTCGAGAACAAGACAAATAATGTGGACATTGAGACAGTGGCTGTCGTATTGGAAACATCGGTAAGAGAATTATTTTTTTCTTACCCAGTATTAGCTCCCACAAATTGGCACTAGCTGTAAAAAAAAAACTTAGATGACAAAAAGGAAAAAGTTTCACCTGATTTTTATTGTTTTATCGCTTTATCCAATATTTTAGGGGGAGCAGACTAATGATGTGCATCAGGTCGTGTCGACCAGGCCAAACCGACCCGCAACATTAGAGATATAAACCGAATCTGAACCGAAACCGATCTTAACTCCCTCAAACCGACCCGACCCGACCCGACAAAAATAGGGTAAAACCGACCCGACCCGAAAAAAGAAGAAAAAATCCCCAAATACCTGGCTTGGACAAAGTGATCACTTTTTTGTGCCTGCCCTTACCCACGTGGCATGAATTCTTTTGCAAAACAATCGTCTCTCTCTCTCCGTCATACTCAGTTGGTTGATCAAGAGTAACTCCGCTTATTGAACAAACGCAAGGTCACCACGCGGTATCATGAAAACTGTTACAATCTATCTATTTCACTGTCAGTCCCGATCCCACTGGAGAAATTAATACCGTGGGAACTTGACAGTGTGCTCGGTGGCCACACCACACAATGGGCTGCGGTCACAGTGACTGTCAATAATATTGCATCACCTGAATTTCTCATTTAATTGTTTCGGTTTAGTTCGGTTTATTTTGGTTTTTTCAAAAGTTGGCTCAATTAACTGACCCGACCAAACCCCAAAATGTAAATGCAAAACCGACCCGACCTAGCTGACCCGTAGACGGTTTCAGGTCGGGTTGGTTTTGGTTTCGGGTCGGGTTTGCACATCATAAGACTAGACCCTTCTCACGTGACGTCTACTTGTATATTCTTAAGATTTTTTTTTGGGGGGGGGGAGGGGGGCTGTTTTCTTTTCAGCCATTTCTCATAGCATTGTACATGTTTTCATCGTGCATGGCACTTTGGGCACAAAAAATCGATCCGATTGCCTTTATACTTTGCACACTCTTAGACTAGCACCTGCAGATGTTTCAACAAGTCATTTTTTTAAGGCCTATATCAACAGAAGTACGGGTTCAATTTGGTACTGAATACTTCGTATGCACCAACAGTGGGATGCGCAAATTATCAGTCTATATCATGACGTGAATTTATATCAACAAAATTCCGAAACAGCCATGTGTTCAAGGGCGGATCCAGGGGGGGGGGGCCAAAGGGGGCCATGGCCCCCCCAAAACGAAACCAATTTTTTTTTTTTTATGTGACATTGCAATAAAGGCAGGCAATGAGTACACCACCATCTTTTCCTTAAAAAAACATTGGTTAAAGTGGTCAGAAATTGCCTCAGATCGCACCACAGAGCATCTAGAATCCATTTATTTTCGGGGCCCTTAAGCGGGCCCCGAACCCCACGCCGTAATTTTTTTGACCCACTTTTTGGGGGGACCAAATTTTTTTTGCCCCCCCCCCCCCGAAAATTGTGTTCTGGATCCGCCCTTGCATGTGTTGGCCCACAAACATCTAGTATTTTAATAGCATTTTTTTCGGGGGATGGGGGGGGGGGCGGAGGTAGGGGATAGACAAAAGACAACGCCCGCTACACAATCTCCCGTAGAACCGCGCCTGGTACAAGAATTCCATGACAAATTTGCATTTTTTTGTTATTACACCTTTCTTTCCTCGGTGTCACAGATCAGCAAGAATTCCTACACCTTCATATTTGACAACCAGCAGTACGAATCGGACCCTGCATCCTTCAGGATAGTAAGACAAGGCGCACCTACACCGACTCCTGGTCCTGAGTCTAACTCACTCATCATTATCATAGTTGTGGTGGCCTGTGGGGTCGCCGGCATTCTTATAGTCATTGGATCTGTCTGTTGGATGGTAAGTTTGTTTGTTTGTTTGTTTGTTTGATTTATATTTTTCGGATGTGCTGTGTAGTTATGTGTCCAGTTATTTTCTAAGTGCAAACAGGAATGCTGAAGTGGGGGAGTCAGGTTGGCGTACTACTTCTTTCCTCACCTTCCACCGCTGTGACCCGGGTTCGAATCCCGCCTGGGCCAATATGTGGATTGGGTTTTCAGTCCCTACCTGATTCCATGGGTTTCCCTTTTAATATTCATCAGGGGTTTTCCTCCCGCCTCTAAAGCTGTAATTTCTTCTCATTGTCTTCGCTCTACGGGTTTCTTCAGGCTTGCGAGCCTACAGTGCCTAGGGAGCTATTTGAAGAATCCTTGCTTTCATTACCAGAAATAATTAATAGTTATAATAATATTAATAACTAGAAAGCACTCAGAGAGCGCACACCTCCGCCACGGCTGAACAATTCCTTCCCATATAGTTAGTACACCCATACAGCCTTGCATGCCCATTGGACTTCCATATTTTATTGCACATTTATAACATCCTTAAACTCAAAACATTTTGTATATTCATGTATATGCCTGTGTTGGTCTACTTTTCCACTCCCCCATTGTATAACATGGTATAGTCCATTGACCTAGTGGTTAGATTAGGTGGGTTACAAGGCACACAGGGTCAGACAAACACACTAACCAACCAACCAACACAAAAACCAACGCCGGTGAAAACAAAACTTGGCGGAGGTAATAAAAAGAGCTCACAGTAGGAATAAGACCTGAGAAACTAAGAGGTGCTTGTTCAGAATTTTTTGAAAACTGTGTCCTTCTTTGCCTTTTGTGGCATCGAATTTATAGTCAGACTAAACAGACAATATATATGCATTCATTTTGTGCAGGTGAAAAGACATAGTACAACAAGAGGCATTACAGAATATGGAGATGACCGTTTACCCAGCGTAAGTCTGAAACCTTTGACTTTCCCCAGAAGAATAGTGGTGGTTAGCCAGTTCGCATCAGAGGACGTGATAACACGTATTTCTATACCTCATACATATTCATGATCGAGAGCTGAACTCTCACTGGTCAATTCACCATCACGTGCCAGATGTTATTTTTGCTGTTTACGGTGACCCAGTGCGATAGTCTACTAAGCAATCGTGGAACTGTACACATACGAAGAGATGGTTGCACGGCGCGTTATTTTTCCCGAGCTCAATGATGCCGAACTAGAGAATATTTATGGACAAAAGAGATGCATCCTGCACAAAAGAATGTTGTACACAAACTACTGTACAGCTACACTGTATTGTAAACGAACTGAACTAGTGAAGTTGAGCAATACGATTCTAGTGGTGAACTGGACAATTTTTTCAAAAAAACTTTTTTGAGGTGCATACTGCATCGAAAAAACAAAAAAAACAAATCGGTGCTGAATATGCATGAGGTATAGTAAAACAAATATAACATGTGTTATATTTGTATACTGCCTGCTTTTATACACAGGCACAGCTGATGGGTTAAGATGTCAAGATTGCCTCGACTCGCCTACGGGTGACGTCTAAACACGCTAATCCCTCGTGCCTTTTGTACGCAGACACAAAGTCTGTGAAGTCTGTGGAGGCAGACCGTGTGTTGATCTTGAATTGGGGAGCGGGGAGGGGGGGCACTGTCTCCTCTCTTGTAATGCAAAAGTGCCTCTCCAAAACACAGGTACCCCTCTTGCATTAACAAGATTGTGCACCTTCTCGAGATGGAAAACTACCCCTCGAAAGCACACATACCCCTCTCGCAATAGTAAAATTGCGCCCCTCTCGATCGACATGGAAAATTGGCAATCCAAGCCAATAGTGCTCCTCTCGCAACATTAAATTGTGCTCCCTCTCAAGATGAAAAACTGGCCCCTAAAAAATGGTCACTGAACTGGCCATCAAAAGCAACAGTGCAGTGCCCTCTCGCGATAAAAAAAAAATGGTCTCTCGACATCACTAGGTAAAAAAACACAAAGAGCAAGATGGACAACATATTCATAATTAGTTCCTCGTCATATACCCGGTAGCTTTATAGCGAAATCAACGGGACCATATTCTTTTCCCCCACTTTCACACCGATGGAAGGTGCCCCTTTTTATGAGCAAGTGCCCCTTTTTGGTGTTTCCCCCCCCCCCCAGTTTGGAAAGCGTCCCGCCGTCCCGGAGGAATACACTCCAACACTACACATCGAGACAGCAAAATACCATATCTAAAATCTCTTTGAGAGATGCAGTTGTTGGTTATTTGCAATTCCAACAAATTGGTCATTCATAACCTGTAGCAAATTCCATACTTTCAAATTCTCCGCATTTGTGTACTTTAAGCCGTGTGCCATAGTTTATGCTCTAGTCTGTGATAGCGCATATCTTTAGTTCAATGTTCTTTATAAAATTGTTTATTAAAAACACGACCAAAAAAACCCGCAAATTGGTTTACGCAATATTTAAATGATTTCCAAATACATGTATTATGAACTGTTTTATAAAGTCTTTCTTTTCTATCTTTTTTTTACAGCATAACCCTTCATTTGACTTCGATAATGGAGGAGACGATTATCAAAACTCCATAAGCAAGATGTGATTTTAAAAAAAAATTCTCATTCAATTTTTGTTTATATAAATCATTCACGTATAAGTAAACAACCAACTTTTTTTATGTAGAACATGCATAATAGATTCTTTGCATTGCAGTCATCTTGGAGGTGCATGCTTTTGTATAACATGAGTAGACTTTGTCTGCAGTCATTGTTACAGAATTAAAATGACAAACTCACCTCCAAAATAGCACCAGAATTCAAAGGGTCCGTTGTAATTTTTACCTTTTTTTCCATCAAAAGCCGGAACTCTGATCCTGTACATAATTATATTCAGATTAGGCAGCTCAGACAAAGATTTTTTTTTTCTGGGAAATGATTTGAAACTTTATAATGTTAATTGAACTATATCTTCAATATTAAATATTTTTAAAAGTTTTATATTATAAATGGAAAAAGGGACCAACTTTGTGGTTTGAATTTTTGCAAACTCCTACTTGAGAATTTTTATGGATGTCGACATGAAAAGCATATAAGATCATTTGCATTTATCCCAAAAGTAACCTACCGAATAACCATCCAAAATGCTAACTTGGGTTGAAGATTGTACTGGTACTAAACATTCGGCGAAATTTTTCCAACTGGCTTGCTGTCATTTTGAAGAAATCAAGAAATGTAGGTGATTTCCAACGATCAGTCAATTGCCTGATTTTTAAAAAATAAAGAGTGCTATCAACGAAATCGTGTTTCATGATCAAAAGGTTGGCATGGTTTTCACTATTTTCTTGAGAAGTGTAATAACCACTGAGATGAACCTTCAACAGGTTAGGTTTTGGACATTCGTCTTTGGATTTTGTGTCATTAGTGTGGTGTTATTATTGGAAACAGACAAAATGCATGAAAAGCGAATGATCGTATATGTCCTTCATTCATTATTGTTTGTTTTAATCTCAGTATATGTACATGCTCCCTGGTGGAGAATACTAAATGTTAGAGTTTGCAGTCAAGTAATCATAAGCTGCCATTAGTCAATTATAAGTCAGCCAGTTTAAATTTCTTTCTTTTTTTTGCTATAATGGTCGGAGATTTGACTTGTACTTGTCTTAACAACAACTATGCCTTGTGTTTATTTTATCAACATTATATTCAATTGTTCCATGGATTTATGATCAAGAAATTGTTAGTGTAGGACTTTAATTATATTTTCATTATGCCGTTATTTGGAACAGACATATTGATGTGAGGGATGGTATAGTTAGAATCCAACAATGTTTTCCAACTAGAGGCCAAAAACAAAATGCCTTGTTTTTGAAGAATACTTTAAATTTGGAAATCACAATGCAGTGGACTTTTGAAGAAGAAAAAAAGGTAACATTTTGATAAGCTTTCTATCGTTGTTATGAAATTAAATCTGTGCCATGAAATAATCATAAGGTGCACTAAATTGTTGTACTATATTGAAATTGAAATTGTGATTTTGTTTTGATATTTTGTTTTGATATTTTGTTTATATAGAAGAAAACAAGTTTATAAGAATATTGTTAGTGGAATGGAAACTGTATTCCTGTTTTCCCATAAAACAATACTGTATTTGCATTCCGACTTGTTCGATAAAATATGAAATATTCCTTGTCTTGTGTACTAGTTATTTCATTTTTTGTATCTTTTCTTGTATTAGTTATGTACCCATTTTATTATGTTACTGCAGACCTATTTTTTATCTGCTTAATGTTCCTCGTATTTACTTCGATGCAACAATTGCCTTAACATGCGTAATTCGCTGTATGACTAAAAAAAACACAGTGCCAACACTGTCCACAAAACTAACATGATTTTATCATGTGTACTCGATCGATTTTATGTTTGCTTGTAAGTGGAGGGATTGATAGTAAGGACTATGTAGGTTGAAGAGACATTACCAATGCATATCAGAGGTTATCTGTGAAAACAAGGAAAAGACGGTTCCTTAATAATAGATAAGTAACGTTTTTTTCCGGTAGGCAAATCTTGGAATGCGGCTTTTCTGTAAAAGATTTGATACAAATTAATTATGAACAGCATCGTGGGATGACAGAGCATTTGATTTATTGAAGGAAAAAGAAAAAAAATGAGGTTATTGAGCATTTGATACACAAACTGTTACAGGAATGTATTTCATTTCATTCATTGGGGTGTTCTTTTTTGACTTGTGACTTGTGACTTGATCATATTAAATAATAACAAGAGAATAATGTGGCTTGCTGGTTGTGTCGCACAATGCAAATCGATGCTAGCACTAAGTAGCCATGGATGTAGATAGATCCGGGCAATTTCTTGCCTGTATTTTTTCTTCTGTACCACAAGAAGTGGGCATCTAACAGGATTTTTCAATTACAATATTTCTCGATGTTTAACCAATTTTTTTTGATCCACAAAAAAGAATAAATATTTTGTCCATCTGCAAGACTAATTAGATTTTATAATTGTGATTCTGTGACTCGGCCACTGTTTCTTTCTGTGTGGGAAAACCAGTGGTGTAACTAGGGTCAAACCTCCAGTGGGCCGACTGGAGGTGCATACATTTTCTCAAGGCGACACTGAAGGCAAATGATATTTTTGTTCAATTCAAGATTTTTATCCCGGGGGAGGGGAGGCATCCGGGGAGCACGGTCTTCTGTTGGGGGAGGGGCACGTGTCCCCCGCCCATAATTACGCCACTGGGAAAAAAGTTGGGGAATTGTGCACAGTTTCTAGACATTTCCTAGGGGAGTATTTGCTTAACTTTAAATAATAGTAAATGTTATATTTGCGTCATATCTCTATGTGAATCAATGTCATTTTCCCCCCTTTTTGACAATATAATAAGTTTCCTTTTTATTAGTGAAAAATGTATAAATAGATATGCAAACCAACTTAAATATTCTAGAAAATACTTATGTGGCCTAAGCGATTTCAGAAGCGGCGTAGCAAAGTGGGGGGCGCCCCCCCCCCTCCCACCGGACATATCTTAGTCCTATAAGTGACCATGATTAATGGGTTTTAACAAAAACTTGGCGGCCCACTGTAACATCCAGCCCCCCACCCACCCACCCACCCACGATGAGAACCATGGCTACGCCGCTGGTTTTCAGTAATCGTAATCCCCGGGGCTCCCAAAGACTTTGCACTTGACCGCCCTAAAAAAAAACATATTAGATAGCTCTCTGAAATGTAGCCACAGCACCGTTGATGGCCTTTTGTTTTTGCGCCTTTCGTCGACGTGTCTTGGGAAATTACGAAATCACACCTGTTGCATCACGGACACCGTGTAACTTGCGACCAATCACCAGCCTGCTTCAGCGATGGTGTGTCCAATTAATTTATTATACTGTATGCGCAGCGCATAGACATTGCATTGCATGCACTTGCTTGCACTAGAATTGCGTGCGTATTTTTCTACAGAGCGCCATTTTATATTCGACGCGACCTGTGCGCGTTTCAACTGCGTGTGTGCGTGTACTTCTCAACAAGTTCTTTGGCATTTTAGACGGTGAGATTGGCCTTGAAAATAAGCTTGATGGCCGGCTTCATGGACGTGAGATAAATACACATAACACTGTTACTTTAGTTGCAGGAGACAGGCTGACACAGTGACAGCCTTTGTTGACATTCATCGGACCTTCGCAGCATTTTTTATACCTGCTGAACTGCAGGTTGGACTAGGTCATCACGAAGCATATGGGCTAGAGGAGTCCACTAGCCCAGGTTGGACGGTTGTACGTAGGGAGGTAGGGACTCAGGAGTCCACCTGGGCACGCTTCGCTTACAGCCAGCAGCAAACATAATCTGTGTGATATAAACGCAGCTTGCTCACCCTTACTCTTGCACCGAAGAAGCATCCTTTTAAGAACAACTATTTTTAAATGCATGTAAGATAATCTGTTAAATATTTGAAGTAAATTATATCTGAGAAATGTTCATTACACTGTGGCTTTAGTAGTAGTTCTACCACAGAGGAATACATCAGCTGCACAGGATCAACTAGGTCTATGGACTTTTTATAGGAAGTATAGGATCACATGAAACTGAACAGTTGCACAGCAAATCCCCTCCTTGGTCCTGAGTAATCTATCTTGAATGCCAAACTTAGTTTCATTGTGTTCCTGAAACATTTACTGTGTAGGCTAATACAGTGAGTAATACTAGTAATAAAATTTCACGGTAATATGCGCTATCTTGTTCACGGGGCAAAAAGAATATCCGTTGCTAGACGCGGGCGCATTTTGGAATGACCGCACGATAACCTGAACGCGCAAAAGTTTTCCACTGACGATGCGTACAAAGCAACGCGTATTAAATTGCCCCACGGGCAAGATGGTGCATATTACCGTGAAACACCTTATTTCTTTTAAATCGAGAGTAGGTCTATGGACCACAACTTTTCATGTGGGCTCAACTTTTTAATTTTCCACCTTCATTCTTTTGAGGAACTTTTTATAATTGTTAATGACATCTTTGTTTTTGTTGCTAGTTGTTGTTGTTTTAATTATAACAATTCCATAGATAGAGCCATTCAACAATGTCCCAAGACCGCACACCAACAGAGGATGACGAGCCCTTGCCTGCCCAGTCCAGCCACTGCGCATCTGGAAGCACAGAGTCGGAGACCTCCGACGACCTGTCCGAAGCCTCAGATGCAGCTCTCTTTGGTGCCACCTCTGTCCTCGCGGGGCGGAAGCGTCGGCGGCGGACCATCATCGGGGCCGACCAACTCATGAAGATGGAGCAGCTCTACAAGCAGGAACAGTGGCCCGGACGGGAGAAGAAAGAGGCCCTGGCCAGGGAGATTGGCATGTCCACGCACTTCGTCAACATCTGGTTCCAGAACAAGCGCTCCCGGATGAAGAAGCTGGCCCAGGAGGAGGAAGAATTGGAGATTCTCCGCCAAAGCAGAAGCCCTGGGACTACTGTCAAGTTAGACTCTGCTCCAGGCCCTAGTACGGTGACAAAGCCAATAGCCATAGCTCCAAAACCAGCCTTTGGAAATCCCATCAGGAGTCCCCTCACGCCTGTTAGAATTCCTAAAGTAGGCCAGTGTGTGGTATTAGGGCACAACATCAGTGTCAGTAGTGGAAGTACAGCAGCTACTCCAGCACAGGCCAGTGGAGCATCCATGCACATGAGTCCTACTGTCAAGGTGCAGAATACCACTTCAAGCAGCAAAAAACACTCAAGAATACAGGTAATAATACTTGGGTTCTAATTAATTTTGTAATGAACCTGAATCTGGATTCTTTTTAAAGTACTCTCAAGAAAGACAAAATGCAACAGACTTGAACAAATTCATCAGCTTTGTGTTCAATCATCATTCACCATTACCAATTCCTTTTGCAGTTTCTGTGGTTGATATAATTTGAAACATTAAGTTGTGCATTCACACTACAAGCATGTTAATTTTAGACCTAGATTTCTGATTTCTTTATTTGTAAATTTGGCACTTTAGAATGTACATTGTGCTTGTACTACGTATAGAAGACTAGGCAAGCCTATGAAGCTAGTCCTAGAGTGCATACAATTCTATCCAATTGGTTTCAGAATGGCTGTTCACTAGAAGACTAGGCAAGCCTATGAAGCTAGTCCTAGAGTGCATACAATTCTATCCAATTGGTTTCAGAATGGCTGTTCACTGGAAGTCTTTTCATGCATCTGGTCTACACAATTTGCCGGATTTAGCCCATTCATTTTAGTTATCCTATATAAAAGCACTGCCCGACTCAAGTCAGTCAGTCAGTCAGTGATATAGTATACAAATATTGAATGCTTCGAGTGGTGTAGTAAAACTAGCCTCCCGAGGTGATCCATGGACCACTTTTACTTTTATGGAGGCTACTTTTACTTCACCACGAGATAAAGCATTTAATATTTGTTTTATAACACTTTCCCCACCATTTCTGCTTTTAATATTTAAAATTAAAATTATTATCTGAAATACACAATAATAAAAACTTCAATTTCAATACAAATTTGGTGGAAATTTAAAATCTCTCTCTTACCCCCTTCACAAAATGCAAACAACCAGTAAGCGTCTGCGGCGCGGAATAATCGCGCTACGCAGCTGCGCAACTTTACGCACATGCAGCATGCATGCACCAAATACCGCGCCGGAAATAGTACTGGTTGGTTGCTATATAATGGTACTTTAAGTTGCTATGCGCATATACTTTGGCTGTGCACAGAGAAGATAGTAAAAGAAGAAAACAAACATGTGAACGCTCGGCCAATCAAGACTACAGTCTGTGGTGTGGAGTGGGTGAATAGCCTTTCACCAAGGCCGTCGTGCCTTAACTTTAATACTGGCATTAGACAGGGCGGTGAAGCCACGAAGCGACTGGAGCGGCGACTACATTCGCCACTCGTGCGCGCTGACTTGTTCTTTGCTCCAGTTGCTTTCGCAGTTTCGCTGCTTGGCTGCTCTAAACCATGATGGCCTCGGTGAAAGGCCAGTGATAAAGGTGCTTAGAAGAACTTGGCTGGCCCTCTGAGACAGGCTAAAATAAAAAAATATCCAAAATGAGCTTATATTTTACAGGATTCTAAAAAGTTAGAAGGTGAAAACAAACTTGTGGGTGATTGCATTTTAAACATAAAATATCTTGCACATTCTGAATTTATGTCGCTCCAGACGTCCACAGCCTCACCAAAGCCGCCCACTTCACTCCGACCTCAGCAACTGTCAGTCAGCTCGTTAGGACTCCCATTACGCAGAACCAGCCACGCCCCACTGCCGATGCCAGAGACCACGGGCCAGCTGAATTTCTTCAAGTGCTTGGTCTCCATGATGGCCTTGGAGGAAGGGGGGCTCATCAAGAAAGGCGACCCGGTGTTTGACGTGGCAGTAAATGCTGCCCTCTATGGCCTGCGGATGGCCAACGGCAACATCTTGACGTACAGGAAGAACCGAGGGCTGTTCATACACAATGACCAGTGAGGCCGAGCCGCGAAAACATCTCGCCAGGAATCGCAAGGACTACAAATGAACACATACAATGAGCAGCATCTTGCCCTTTTTAGATTTCATGTTGCAAACTGTATTTTTTTCCTAATAAACCTTTTATGCATTAATTGTCACCAAACATGTGCAGTAAATATATATGTGTCATTGTAGGATAGTTTGCGCTGCACATATTAAATTCTCCATTCATAGCACAAAAAAACTGTTTCGAAATGCATCGCAAGGTATACTTCACTGCACAATTCAAATGTGGCCGTAAAAAGGTCTATTATCTGTGTGTTGTCAAACAGAAATTATTTGAACACTGCTTCACCTAAATAAACAGTACACATGCATCATACATCTGTACAAATTGGCTTTTTCCTTAAAAAAATGTCTGTTTTGTTTACACTTTATTTAAACAATTCATATTGTTCCATTGCATTATCTGTAACATCCATAACTGATTCCAAAGATTTCCCCTTACAACACGTTTGTATTTTATTTTCTGCAAAATTTTATTTATACTATAACACTAAATTCTGTTTACTAATTTTGAAATTGTTTATTAAATTACAAAATGTCTATTTGTTACTATAATTTACTAAAAACATGTAAATCACATTCTTTCTTTATATAGAGTTCATTGCGAAAATGAGTGATTATATCATAGGAAATAGGAAGGCCTATGACTATAAAGTCGTGCCACGTAACTGTGTGAATTACTATTACATACAGATTAAAGATTCTGTTTGAAGTTATACAGTTATGCCAATACAAAAAAAGTAACGCTAAAGTTAATATTGAAACAACAGATACAACTTTAAAGCTGTATTTTTGAGTGCTACATGTACACATACATGTACATCAAGACAGATGGACAGATAAACTTTCTGTGACATGCTGTAAATTTTGATGGTTTATCGCCACCATAAAGTGTCTGACAATGCATCTAATTTATGTGTGCTGACTTGTAATATTTTTATCTCTGTTTCATGTTTTCTTCCTGAAACATGATGATTAAACGAAATGTGTGGAACATGAAACCAATCTGTTATGCTTAGTTTGCCTGTTATTGGTGGAAACTTCTTACATGCAAATGTACGGTCAATATGCAAATTGCGTGCAGGTCTCAAGTTGAAAGGTCACCAGACGGGTACCCTCAACGCTGAATTCTCCACGTTGAAACAAGTATAAGAAGAGACTGGGTGCATGACCAGTATAAAAGAGATACGGACCACATTGGGTTCGCGTGGCATTTTCTACAAGAAAAAAATTGCTGTTTTCATCACTTTGGCGAGAAACATCTCGTTCCAGCTGTGGTATATAGTCATTTTATAGTCTGTCCTGTCGCTATGTTCAGAAGGAAGCTGGAAGCACTTGGCTATCATCAGACTGACATCGATATAACTGGTGAGTGTTCTGCAAGCATTGCACCAGTATCGTGAAAAATTATCAACTAGGCCCCGCCCCCATGACAGTCTAGCCCTAGTCTGTTTCTGAGCTGACGTCACGTGTAGTGGTTCATTACCGTGATTTTCGGAATATAGGTGGCGCGGAGCACTATAAGTAGCCACATGCAAAAATCTGCAAATTAAGATTTGACGTCTAAAGTGAAAAAGCTCTGATCCAGTTTCATTTGCACTACGAAAGCTAAGCCTATAGTATTAAAAAGGGCCACAAAAGTCATTTCAAAACATTTACGGTCTATACTCGTTATAAAAAAATATGACTAAGAAATTGACGATGAGAAATAAACACCGGGAATTGCTGCCGGCTGGTTCCCGGCCTAAAACGCATGGCCCAGCAGCCTGTGCCGGCGAATGACAACATTTTCCAGCAGCAGCGCTATCACTTGAGAGAGTATGCAACCCACCTTGTGTCGTCTGACTGAAGCGCTACAAAACTTGCTTTGTGGCAACAGATGCTAATTTGTTTTGTCCTAAAAACAAATAGGCCTAGGTCTTTTTTTTACAATGAAACTTATCAAATTGTTGTGATTACTCACGAACTAACGTAAAAAAATCCAGTTTTCGATCGTACTTTCTTCGAAAACAGTCAACAAGATATGCATGCATTTTCTTGGAGGAACCCATTAATTTCATAAGGGGCGATTTAGCCCCTATTTTGCGTTTTACATCGTTTCTTGAATACATTTCCCTCCCAAAATTATATTGTTACGTTGAACGACTGATTGTCCAATAAAGAAATGTTTCGACCTTCATAAAAAGTATTAGTTGTCCCTTTTTTTTTTAAACAGCAGTAAACATTTTCATGGGCAAAATCATCGTATGAGCCGCAGCTTATATTCTGAAAATTACAGTACTGGTTGTGTAAAAAAGTCTATGTATTTTATTTACCTATAAATAATGGGGCCAAATCCCAGCTGCTGCACCCTTTTGGAAGGGGAACATTTTTGGAAAGATTTTTTCCCTTCAGTGACCTATTGTATCAGTCATCAGAAAGTGATAATATGCCCTAAAAAGTCAAATTTAGCAGGGAAAATATTGAAGTATTTACTGAGAAAACACTTTAAAAATTTCAGACCAGTCTCATACGGTTTGTGCACAGGATGACAAGTGGTGGCCAGATGTGGGAATCTTTCCAAATGTTTGCAGTTTTGGTTTTGTATATATAACATGTATAGGCCCTATTTTTTTATTTGAAGTGGTTTTTTTTAGCCGTGAACTGGTCTCTCATTTCGTCACCGTTTTCAAGAAGAGCCACATATGTCCAAAATTACCATTTTTCTGATTTTTATTTTTTTCAATATTTTGCTTTAAAACAATGTCCTTGACCATTTTGACATGTTTCTAAGTTACATGAATGTTGCAAGGGGCAAAAATCTTGATGAATGCATTTTGCGTTTTCACGAAGAACCACATACATTTTGGCCCTTTGAACGCGTACAAAACCCATTGCACTGAAATACGTAAAAGTAGGTCAAATGAGATTTCTGTTTTCACGAGGAGCCACATATCTTTGTTACATTTTCAGCTGCGCGCGCGTACTCACGCGCACCTGTGGAAATACACGTTGAACAGAAAGGGCCAATATGTCGGAAACCTGAATTTGCGTTTTCACGAAGAGCCACATATCTTTACTTAACTGCTGTATTAAGTCTTATTACTGGGTTTATGTAAAAATTCAGCTCTCGAGAATCATGTGATGGTTTCCTTGCTGCACAAAGTGGTTGCAAAGTGGTATTTTTGGCAGTTTTAAAATATGAGAAACCTCTTTTGCGATTATCTCGAAAACGCTTTTTCTTCCAAATCCACATGTGGCTCTTCGTGAAAACGGTGACAATTTTAGTGCCCTCATGTGCGTGTATATCAGAGTTGTAACGAGTCACTGATTTTTGTGACTAGAGTCGAGTCGAGTCATTTTAAAGAAGTGACTCGAGTCGAGTCAATTCGAGTCACGAATATTTGAACAGTATATACCAAAAATTTATAAAAGGAGGTCATAAATTTAGCCAGCGTTCGAATCCAGGAGCTTTATAAGAAATCGCCTAAAGCTAATGATGAAACAGCGAATAAGAAAATGTGTTTAAAAATCTGGTTCCTGGATAGTATTTTGTGCGTTCTAGAACCATGAGGTGGGAGTCTGTGACACGTTGTATATTTATACATGACTGCTATTTGCAAAGGCAAGTGATCATAAATTTTGCACCGTAAGTCATTGCAAATACTTTTCGCAAAGTTGTGCTTTTATTTTTGGGACTCGAGTCTTATTAGCCTTCGCTCGAGTCGAGTCGAGTCTTCTGATGAGGGACTCGAGTCGAGTCTTTGACTCGAGTCATTACAACTCTGGTGTATACAAGTAGGCCTTCACCATATAAGATAAAATTTGTAAGATGCAAGTAGATAAGGCGCGCCGCCTCGTAAGTAACGCAGCCCAATTTCGAGTCCCAGTGTGACCATTGTTTTTGAAACTTTATTTTTGTTGTGTTCCAAAAAATCTGAAATGTCTTATTTTATTATTTTAAATTGCATCCTACATTTGGAAAGAATGTTGCAACCTGATGCAACTTTTTTATACATCTAAATGAAGGTCATTAATTGCAATAATGATGATAAGACATGAATCTGGGACTGAGAAATATTCCCAATTTTGTTAGGAAATATTTAGAAAATTGTCTTGACTCTCCATAGAATTTGCACACAACCACTGAAGTGGCGTCAGGTTGCAACTCTTCCCCTACATTTAATTGCTCAGAATTTCATCATGTTCTGATTCATGGCTCTTGAGGATTTTTTTTTACGTAGTGGCTATCGTTACAACAGCCATAACCCAATTTTCAAATCATTACATTCGTTACTATCGTTACAGCATTGTAAAAACGTAATGCGAACATGTAACAGATTTACAACTGCCCATCCAACCAGAGCGCTTCGGTAGCTCGATTAGTGCAGATGTTAGCAGAATGAGCTGGGGACCCTGGTTCGAAACCCTGCAGCACTAAATCAATTTTTTCTTTTCCTTGTTTTGAATATTTTTCTTAAGTTTCAGGATTTTAATCAAGTTGTTCTTTTCATTTTAGTCAATTTCATTTTCTTCTTTGAAATCAGTGGAGGCTTTTTTAACTATTTGGTTATCTTTTGTTTGTCTTGTATGGTTTTTGGTCTTGTTTTTTGGGTGTGTGTTTTTGTTCCTTGTTTGTAATCTAGTTTGGCTTGGTTTTTTTGTGTGCTACGCGTAAGTTTGTCTTGTCCTGTTTTTCTGCGTAATGTTCTTTTAAAATCTCTCTCTTACTGTTGGTTGGTTTATTGGTTTTATCCTGAACACTTAAATTTAATGCCTTAATTGTATAAATAAAGTTTTCATTTTTAATGTTCATCTGTGTCACAATTCAGCCTTTTGGCTGCAATGAACAGATTTTAATAAACCAGTAATAATTGATAGTCTGGTTCCAACAGCCAAAGATCCTGACGTTGAATACCATTACGTCACGGAACCAGACAGTTCCGTAACGATACGATAGCAGTTGAAAGTCGCGTTACGGCTGCCGTAACGATAGCCACGGCGGAAAGTCTGAAATGGCAATAGGTCTGATTCCCATCTCTTGAATATGAAGTCACAATGAAAATGTAAGTGTGGAACCAGACGAAGATTTGTCACAGTAAAAAATGGCTCAGGGTCAAGTATACATTGCCTCTAGTTTTCGTGTGCAGTAATTTCCAGAGGAAATATTATAACAAGAAATTCCCAAAATCTCAAAGGAAAGTTGACAGAGAAGGTTCAGACAACAAATAATAAGAAACAAGACGATAGACAACACAAACTTTAGCTGCAATAGACAGTGAAAATTTGGACATTTTTGGGAGTTTTATTGCATTAGAATAATAGAATTATAACTTAGGCCCCCCCAAAAAAGTCTCCGGTTTCTGGTATGCGCGCGCGTCGCCGTAGCCATGCGCGTCGGCAAAATGAAAAAGGGTTTTTTTCAATGAAAGATGATGTCTCAAAACCGCCAAACTCTCTGGTTTAACTGGAATTCTGCTGCTGCGCAATTTCAACGTGTTTTTAGATGGGGTTATGATCGAGAATAAGCTTTATGTGGCCTCTCTGGACTCCCATATATTTGCACTAAGTTTAGTCGGGCACCATTTGCAGTCATCAGCCGACATTTGAAGCAAAAAAGTCGGGTAAAAAAAAAAAAAAAAGCCGCGTCGCCGCACCACTTTTTGGACAAGCTCCATACCAGAAACCGGAGACTTTTTTTTTTGGGCCTTACAGAATATCTTTTTTTGTGTGACTAGATGAAATGAAATGGCGCAACTTTGTCGTTTGGTTGGAGGATCAGAAAATCCGGATGTACAAGATAGAGGAGAGACAACCACTGAGGAACTTTATCAGTGGCGAGTGGCCCAAAATATTTCAACAGGTAAAAAAAGTGTACTTAACCCTTCCCAAATCCCCCAAAATCCTCTTTGCAAAATGGAGGATTTTGCAGGATTGAGGCTATATGGCGAAAATCTGTGGCTGATTTTGCAGGATGCACTGTGTCAAGGTCTTGGGCCGGACCTTGTGTTGTTTATGCTCAGCCGTGCATAAATATAGGCCTAGATCATACTTGGCTTGTAATCCTCCCCACTGCTCCAGGATGTCACTGGCTCTGCCTCAACATATTGACAGTGATTGCTGGAGGAGTTTGCAGGATTGAGGCAGTGGTCACCCCTTCAAGGACCACATTCCAGAAATACAGAAGAATTTGCAGGATTGAGGCTGAGTGCAATTTGTACACGGAGGCAGTTGGAGGAGTTTGCAGGATTGAGGTTGCATCCTAGCAAAAAGGCAAAGACACTACAGCGGCTTAGACACTACAGTGCCTCAGTGTCCTGGGCTCTACTACCGCCTGTGAAAAAAATAGGAAAATTTGGGGGTTTAAGAGGCGTGGAAATATAAATTGTCCTGCAACTTCACTTCTGGTTTGGAAGAGCAGTGAGTTACTATATTGGGTATATAGTATTTCTGACAGTAAATTTCTGAGGAGATTTTTGGCAAATTATTTCCATGATTTCGTCCAGGAATGACATAAAAAAGTTGCCAGCTAGGAATGCCTGAACTACATGTAGTTTACCAGGGTTATTAACCAGGTGAGCATGCTTGCAAACTAGATACAAAGTTACAGAATAGTCGAGTGGTGGGATTTCAATTCAAATTTTTAAAAATTCGGTTTGAATTCCACTCTTTGGTTTTTGATTTTGGAAACCGGATATTCAAAATCAACCTTAAAAAATATTAATCCTTTTTTAAATTTTTTTTTTACACATGCTAAAAACACAACAGGAACATCCCCCAATTTGCTCCATGGTCTCTGATAACTGCATTCACTTGCTAGTGGTCATCTTGGTATACGAATAGCCTGCCCATTCAACTATCAAAGAGTTCCCATCCATTTTTTTTGCCATCCATTTTTTTTCCATCCATAACATTACAGCTCTGGAGTGTTTTTGTAAAGGCCCAGTGGTCATTGAATCCTGCAAAGTATAATCAGTCATTGGAGGGGATATTTCATGTGGCCCCTTACTTGTCACTTTTTGTTGGCATGACTGTGAGCTGGATGGGAACTTCCCGTGAAATCAGAGAACCATTATTCGCTTTGGGAAAAAAATTAGAATAACCGGATTTTGAAATCTTGGATTCCTCCCACCAGTAGAAAAGTCTAGAGCTTAGCCCCCCTATGCAAACATACATTCTATGCCAAGTAGTCCTTTAAGTCAAAATCGATCAAGTGACTGTTTTCAACAGTTAGGAATTCCCAGCCTACATAAAGCAGGATTGGCTGGCTGGGTCTGTTTAAGTAACTTGATACAGCTATGCCTTTAATAACTCGGGTGAGTGATAACACAGCTGTGACCACAACTTGCCCGCTTTGTCTGTTGACTGAGTTAGACTAGTCACAGTGCTTGCTTGACATATGATCTGACTGCCGGTGACTAGCCTTTGTTAAAAATATAGCAGGGAAGCGGAAGTGAATTTTGACTGTCCGTGACGTTTGACTGTTTAAAAAGCAGGAAGGTTAATAAAAAAGAGAATTTTCCCACACATTTTCCCACAGGTAGAAGTGAACATCTTAAACACATTCAGTGTTTTATGTCCAAACAGTGGGGTTTTTTTCGTCTTTTTTTTTCAGCCAGAAATTCTCAATAATTTATATTTATCTTTTCGTGCATACCAGTACTTAAAAGATCTACACTGCCCGTTGGACGGCCAAGATCGTCCAGCGGCCTGTGAGTGGTTACTGGCCCATGCTGTCAGGCTGGACTACGGCGAAAATGGTAAGTACTGGGAAAAAAACCTCACCCTTCCACATCCTGGAAAAATCCATCAAGAAGTTTTGAAGGATTTTGCAGGATTGAGGAACATGCTGCCTGGGTTACTTGGGTAACATTATTTTCACATAGGCTTGATGACCATGAAAGGTAATATACAACATTTGCAAACATCAAAATACATAAAACATAAAACTACCGAATTAGTATGAAATACCCATAGAGCTATATTAAATTACTAGAGCGCTAACTCATGTGCAAAGAAATGCCTGCTGGGTGCATCCATGTTTGTACACAAACCTATGGAGAACTGGACATTTTGTACGGCGTTTGTATGGCTATTTGCATATCTGCATTTGTACTCCATACTGGTGCGTTATCGAAGCCGATACGCCCAAAACCGAAATGCACAATCAGCAAATGAGCGTTTCATTTTGCTCTACGCAAACAGCGCAACGCGTGTGCGTATCCGCTGCAGCCTTGATTATCCGTGTTTTTTTTTTTTTTACCGTAACATGCGTAAGAAGTTTGCGTACGTTCTACTTGTGCGTTGCATATGTAGAGTACACTTTCAAAATTCAATCCATCTAATTTCATTATGTTCTACAAACATGCACATGAGTGCAAAATATCTGCACCCAGGACGGCTTCAAACTGTCTCTGCGCGCAAACATGAGGAGTTAGCGCTCTAGTAATTTAATACAGCTCTATGGAAATACCTTACTTGACTGTAAGTGAATAATAGTCTCAAGCGTCCTGCGAAATCATGGCACCTGGTGTGCTGTCATTTTCGAGAAAAGTTTATTTTTTCAAAAACGTGGGGCTGTCCCCATTGGACTTTTCAGTGTCCCTGATAACTTACCTAGGCTGAGCAGAAATATTCAGCAACCACTTTCGGCCTGGTAGTTTAAGATCACGGTAAGTTGACAGGGAGGTTAGTTAACCGTCCGTCCCCATTGGACTTTATTTTGTCATTCTTCAGGAAAATTGTGGTAATTTAACCAAAAAAAGTCCAATGGGAACACGGCTTTAATGCATTTCTGATTAGTGTGTCATTTGTTCAATTATTATCGTTTTTCTGCCAAATTTCGCAGTTGACAAGTACAAGGCAGTAACTGGCGGGGCACTGTCCAGACAAAATTCATCCCAGGCTGGGTCTGACGACCCCTTTGAAAATGTAGACGGTGAGTAGCCTTTCTTTCTTTAAATTCTTACCAGCCATGAGATTTTTCTGACTTCGAACTGAAATCAGACCTTTTGAATCTGAGAAAATTGTGTAACTTTGCATGGAAAGTAACCTTTCGTCCAATTTTCAGACCTTTTTGGTTAATTGACAATTTCATCCCTGTCTTTCGTCATAATTGCCTCTGATTTGGAACTTGGCCTTGATGTCAGATATTTCAACGTTTGCACATTTGCTTCCATGTCGTATTGTTCATCTCATATTTGTCCCCCACCCCTCACCTATGACATGAGAAGAGATCTAAAATCCTATAAATGCCTATATTTTGGCGCATGGAAAACCTTTAAAAAAACTATTGATGAAGAGGGGTACAGTACAAAGATGGCTACCGGTTATAAATGCAAAAGAAAAACGTTGAAGTGCTTATGGAGTTCTTGATCAACAATAATATTGTGCATTTATGCTGTGTATCAAGTTGGGGTTGACCAGGCCCAAACCAACGGGAAACATTATAGATATAAACTGAGTCCGAACCCAAACTGATCTAAACTCCCCTAATCCGACCCAACCCAACACGACAAAAATCAAGCAAAAACCGACCCGAACCGACCCGAAACAGAACCGACCCGAAAAAACTCTCTCCTGCTTCCAGCTTGGTAGCTGTAACTCTGACTGACAGTGAATATCTGACTTGGGCAACAGTGTACGCATTTGTGCCTGAACTTACCCGTGTCGCATGAAAATCGTCGTCTCTCAGTAAAGAATAATTTTTGTACTGTATGGTGAAGACTCATAATGTTACCTACTGGTGGACCTAGATGTTATAGACTGTACGTGATAGACCCCAAACCACATGCACATTCACACGATGCGTTGATGTTGGCCGTACCGGGCACAGCAACTCTGCAATAATATTTCGCCACGTAAATTTCTGAACTGTTTCGGCTGGGGTTTTATTCCAGTTTATTTCGGGTTTTGCACTAGAATTGTACGTACACCCTGCTGATTTTGTCTGATTCCCAAATTCTTTACCTCATTGGAAAGCTTATTCATTGTTCTTGTCAGTGAGCCCAAAATCCCAGTTTTCAAAAATTGGTCCAACTGACTGGTTTTGTGCAGTCTATGGAATATTCCCTTACAGGGCAATGCTTTATACGAGCAGATTCTGTAATTAAATACGCAAAACAAGACTGCGAGATCTTGACCTCAAAATTCTGACCATTCAGCGAGTGTCTTCTATCGGATCTTTGTTATCCCATTGTTGTATCACAAAAACATGTCAGCCAAATTGACCAATCAACTGCTTTTATAGTCCACATTTCTGATCGAAATGACGTCGCAGTTTCTAAAGTTGACTCCGATTGGCTGGCGCGCGAGGTCACATAAAATTTGCATTGCTCACATATATCAGATGTTGGTTTACAGAGAGGGCTCTGTTGGACAACGGCGATAGTAAGACTAGGCTCTGTGCTGGAGGCTTGTAAATAATGTGCTATTGGTTTCCCGAACAGTAGAGAAGTTGGGACGATTCAGGTAGTTCAAGAGTTAAATTTTACATCACATCAATGCAAAATTCCCATCAAGACTCATCACGTGATGTTATTTGCTCATTGCAGTGACCAGTCCCGACTTCAATGCAGGCCTGATATCAGTCTGTCAGTTACTGAACATACCCCAGCACTACGACCGGGTGACCACACTGGAGGCTGTCAGTATCTTGATACAGGAGAGATTAGCACAGGATGGAACCGACCCCGAGACACAAGAGGTATAACAGAAACTCTCAATCACAGTTGACATGCTTAGGTCATAAGTCCAATGCTTAGGTTGTTATTGTGTTGTGTGCATTAGGTCTAACCTTGCCAGATGCGACAGAGTGCACTAGGTCTAACGCCAGCCTCAGGTCGACCTTGCGACGACACCGACCAGGCGGCGACTAACTTTTCAGGATCAAGCTGCATCTGAGCTACACTCGTCAGGAACAACTCAGTCGCCGATTTTGTGTGATCTGAGTGTAACTGTGACGATATTAAAATGATCGGCATCAGTTGGCGCTAAAAAAAATCAACAGTCGCAAGGGTAGAACTATTTCAACTTCTGCGACGTGTTCCGCGACCATCACACGATTTCTGAGTTTTGTGACCTGAGCATTATTTTTCTGCTTGATGCCGATGGTTCCATCGTGGTGCAAGCAAATGTGCTTCGATCTGAGGCTGGCTTAAAAGTCGGTGGGGCCTTGTTGCATTTGGGCAGACAGGTTGGCGTCGCCGTACTTCCCTTGCCGTCCACCGCTGTGACCCTGGTTCGAATCCCGCCTGGCCGACATTTGGATTGGGTTTTAAGTCTCTGCCTGATTCGGTGGGTGTCCCCAGAATATTCTTCCGGGGTTTTCCTCCCACTTTAGGAAAGTAGTCGGAAATGAACTGCTTAAATGGATCACATGAAATGTCACCATCTAATATGGCATAACAAAGCAGCTTGTCACACCATGCTTGTCACACCTTGTCACAAATTCATTTGGTATCAGGTTGGCGGAGCGGTACTTTCCTCACCTTCCACCGCTGTGACCCGGGGTTCAAGTTCCAGGGGGGCAAGTGGCACCCTTGGCTTCCCCTCGGGTGCCATTTGCACCCCTCAGGCATACGAAATGCCATGGACTACATCGCAGCAGACAACAATTGTATTATGCTTCACTGCAAGCTAAGGCAATGCTATTATTCTTGGTGCATCCACTAGGTATATGGCATACGAATACATAACGAAATGCAGCTTGAAAAACGTTTACATGTCATACCTGAAGTGCAAACATTGCTTAGGCTGAGAGCTCCCAGGATTCAGTCGTTAACAATTTACTGATGCCTTCCCTTTTTTTGCAGGGTATCGACTTTGATTTGAACAACTACGAGCTAGGCTTTGAAACCAAAGGTAATACTCGAAGTGAATTTTAGATCCAATCCTTCCTACCTTCTATTGTGTTGTTTCATCCTGTTCTTCGTCTGCGGGCAACATTCAAGCCTAACATTCAGGCAACATTTTAATAGGGCTGTTTAGAATGTACCCAATATCCAAATACATGTAGCACTTTTCTGATTTCTTAAGGTTTTTCCTATATTTTGATGGCAGATCCAGTGTTGGACGAGGCTAGTCGAATCCTTCGACTCCTCCACGTGGCAGAACTACGCGACCTACAAACCAAGATCAACGAGGCCATCGTTGCCGTCCAAAGCATCACGGCCAATCCCAAGACCGACCAGAAACTGGGCAAGGTGGGCCGGTGACGACGGCACAAGACTTAGCCCAAGGACGGGGAAAAGATGAAGGACTCCAGTGAGTTTGGATGGAACAAAGGACATTGGCACATGTTGATGGGGACTCAGTCTGTGGACCATCCAAAATCTGTTATTTTTGTTTCACGATACTGCCTTCTTTGACTCCGGGACACATTACATGATTAGGGTTAGTCACAGCATGAACTGGTTGCAGTGAATTCAAAAATAGCTCTTCAGCTGCTGGAATGTTCCAAGAAAAAGACTTTGGTTTTCAACTATCCCACGGCTAACCTTAAAACATTGTATAAAAAGCAGTTAAGTTATTCATTCTTGTGGAAGGCCAGTTGCATGTTCATAATGCATTCTCACTAAATGTGGTACTCACTCTGTAGTTGTGCAGTTCGAAACATAAACTAAATGGCACTAATTTTTGTTAGTTATGCACAAAAAAAGAGCAAACTGCGCCAAATTTAACCCATTACCACTTGTATAATTACATTACATGTATCTTCAAGTAAAGTGGATCCTGATGATCAACCCATGGCAACAAGCCATGCTCCATAATGCAGCAGCACTCCGCATATTGCGCTATTCTAAAATGCGCGCGCCATTCGGTACAACATGCACCTGTAATAGGATAACCACCGAAAAGTTTGTGTACAGCGAGTGTATTCCATCTTTACTGTGCGTCAGGGAAGTTGTTCCTAATCCAGCTACATATACCCATTACAATTAGAATATTGTGGATAAACCTTTCCCGCAGTTCATACCACATACATGTATTTAACAAGATGATTCCTAAACACAAATATCCTCTTAAAAAACACTTGAACAATAAGTATGCGCACAAATAACAGCATGTTATACTTCTGTTGCTAAATATCTTTATGATGTAACAGCTTATAATTGTCACAACTGGGGCAACCCCAAACCATTAAATTACTGGTTTCAAACCAGATTTATTTACTGTTATTCAGTGTTAAAAAAAAGAGTTATTTTTGTTGTATTTAAGTGACTTCTTTACTGCACTGCATGTGCATTAACGTTCTCCTATAGACAGTGGCCATATGAACCTTGACCTTTAACCTACAAGGACAAAATTAAATATATCTCAAAGGCCAACACATATGACACTATCGGTCAGTATTTAAAGACCCATAACATAATAACAATCGACTGACAGTGTAGTACTGCATAATGAAATAAAAATGGCCGGTAGTGTAGTAATTATTACACTATCGGTCAGTATTTAAAGACCCATAATGTAATAACAATCGACTGATGGTGTAGTACTGTCAATTTTCACTGACCGATAATGTAACAAAAATGGCCGGTAGTGTAGTAATTGTTATTACACTATCGGTCAGTATTTAAAGACCCATAATGTAATAATCGACTGATGGTGTAGTACTGTCAATTTTCACTGACCGATAATGTAACAAAAATGGCCGGTAGTGTAGTAATTGTTATTACACTATCGGTCAGTATTTAAAGACCCATAATGTAATAACAATCGACTGATGGTGTAGTACTGTCAATTTTCACTGACCGATAATGTAACAAAAATGGCCGGTAGTGTAGTAAATGTTATTACACTATAGGTCAGTATTTAAAGACCCATAATGTAATAACAATCGACTGATGGTGTAGTACTGTCAATTTTCACTGACCCATAATGTAATAACAATGGCTGATGGTGTAGTAATTGTTATTACACTATCGGTCAGTATTTAAAGACCCATAATGTAATAACAATCGACTGATGGTGTAGTACTGTCAATTTTCACTGACCGATAATGTAACAAAAATGGCCGGTAGTGTAGTAATTGTTATTACACTATCGGTCAGTATTTAAAGACCCATAATGTAATAACAATCGACTGATGGTGTAGTACTGTCAATTTTCACTGACCGATAATGTAACAAAAATGGCCGGTAGTGTAGTAATTGTTATTACACTATCGGTCAGTATTTAAAGACCCATAATGTAATAACAATCGACTGATGGTGTAGTACTGTCAATTTTCACTGACCGATAATGTAACAAAAATGGCCGGTAGTGTAGTAAATGGTATTACACTATAGGTCAGTATTTAAAGACCCATAATGTAATAACAATCGACTGATGGTGTAGTACTGTCAATTTTCACTGACCAATAATGTAACAAAAATGGCCGGTAGTGTAGTAAATGTTATTACACTATCGGTCAGTATTTAAAGACCCATAATGTAATAACAATCAACTGATGGTGTAGTAAATGTTATTACACTATAGGTCAGTATTTAAAGACCCATAATGTAATAACAATCGACTGATGGTGTAGTAAATGTTATTACACTATAGGTCAGTATTTAAAGACCCATAATGTAATAACAATCAACTGATGGTGTAGTAAATGTTATTACACTATAGGTCAGTATCTAAAGACCCATAATGTAATAACAATCGACTGATGGTGTAGTAAATGTTATTACACTATAGGTCAGTATTTAAAGACCCATAATGTAATAACAATCGACTGATGGTGTAGTAAATGTTATTACACTATAGGTCAGTATCTTAAGACCCATAATGTAATAACAATCAACTGATGGTGTAATAAATGTTATTACACTATAGGTCAGTATTTAAAGACCCATAATGTAATAACAATCAACTGATGGTGTAGTAAATGTTATTACACTATAGGTCAGTATCTAAAGACCCATAATGTAATAACAATCGACTGATGGTGTAGTAAATGTTATTACACTATAGGTCAGTATCTAAAGACCCATAATGTAATAACAATCAACTGATGGTGTAGTACTGTCAATTTTCACTGACTGATAATGTAACAAAATGGCTGGTAGTAATGTTACTACACTATAGGTCAGTATTTAAAGACCCATAATGTAATAACAATCAACTGATGGTGTAGTAAATGTTATTACACTATAGGTCAGTATCTAAAGACCCATAATGTAATAACAATCAACTGATGATGTAGTAAATGTTATTACACTATAGATCAGTATTTAAAGACCCATAATGTAATAACAATCGACCGATGGTGTAGTACTGTTAATTTTCACTGACCGATAATGTAACAAAAATGGCCGGTAGTGAAGTAAATGTTATTACACTATAGGTCAGTATTTAAAGACCCATAATGTAATAATAATCGACTGATGATGTAGTACTGTCAATTTTCACTGACTGATAATGTAACAAAAATGGCTGGTAGTGTAGTAATGTTACTACACTATAGGTCAGTATTTAAAGACCCATAATGTAATAACAATCAACTGATGGTGTAGTAAATGTTATTACACTATAGGTCAGTATCTAAAGACCCATAATGTAATAACAATCGACTGATGGTGTAGTACTGTTAATTTTCACTGACCGATAATGTTACAAAAATGGCCGGTAGTGTAGTAAATGTTATTACACTATAGGTCAGTATTTAAAGACCGATAATGTAACCACAATCGACTGATGGTGTAGTACTAGAATGCAACAAAAAATCAATATGCGGCTGGGGGATCCATTAATAAAGAAACAATAATGGACACAATTCAATCATGTTGTGGAAAATGCAATTTTAATTTTCACCCTTGCTCGGCGACAATTTAGTGTCAGTTCATTTTGTGTTCACAGAAATAATTTTATAAACATAATGTCGTTAAATACAAGCTGAAAAATACAACCTACTTTACCACGAATATTTGTTAGAACACGCTCCTTATTTAGAAACGTCACTGGTGTATGTATTATAGTCCAGTGAAGTCTGACAATATTTAGGAAAGACCGTCATTACACATTTCAAGGTATGATCAAAGTCTCTTAAGAGTATTCTAATCGTATATCATGATACCATTTATTAAAAACTGATTTCTGCTACTCTAAAAATCCAATTAAAAGATCCGTCTGAAATAAATAAGTTTTTAAAAAAGGATGACGAGTAAAATACATGCAATCTTTAGATAAAAATACAGATAGAATACAGTGCCTTTATAATGGTGTTCAAATTCATTGGTCAAATTTCACAATCGTGAGGGACTTGATAGTATTCCCTTCCAGTACAGCGCTTAAACTTGGGATATCATGATTAGAACAAAATAATAACTTAATAAAAGAACACCTTTCTTCCATGAAATTCAGTAAACAGTTCAGTGTGATTTTCCATGATTTGTACTTGTGTAAAATTTATTTTGGGTCTTACTGACATGAGGGCACATCAGGCCTACTGTCTGTGCAGTGGAACGTCCCTATACCAAACACCGCTATACCGAACATTCGGCTATACCCAACATCATCCTTGGCTCCCAATTTTTGTATACAAAACGTACCGAACATTGTTGTTGAAAAGTGTCAACAGAAGAGCGACAAATGGCCATTACTTCCCCAGGAATAGAAGGGAAAAGCCACCCGTGTGAGCTCAAAACTGTGTAATTACATGATTCAATAGTCGCATGTATTCAAAGTTGTCTTTCAGTAACTACCAGGGCATACAGGGTAAAGTTCTGATCATGGAGTTAAAAGATGAACGGGAAAGTTTGGCGATTTCAGCGTGCAGTTTGTAAATGCCACTATAACAATAGTCAAAAGAGGGCGCCACTAATGTGTGAAAAACTGCAATGTTCGGTATAGCGACGTTCCACTGTAACAGAACCTAAGCCAAGAATTTAAAGTTATGCAGGCACAATGATTATAAATTTTAAAAATAAAACTCAAATTAAATAATTACAGAAAGAAACATGTGAAAGAAGTATGAACAAATCTCCCTTTTTTTTCACCTGAAAGTTTGTTAATGAAGAAAAATAAAGGCAATGCAGGTGTAACTCTTCTGCAATCCACCTAATTTTGAATTTGAACAAAAACTGACATTTAAAAGTGTCTCAACAGGAATACCACAGTGAAGGGCAATACCATAACGTAATTGAGCATTTGTGCATTTCACAGTGCTCTGATCGCATTCTAGAGGGCGTTTTACACTGTCTATAATCTCCACATTGGATCTGGGTCAACCGCGGAGATTTCGGAATTCCCTTTCACACTAGCAAGAATCCAACACGGCTTCTACACGGGTAAAATCCAACCCTGGTTCAGACCCATGTACACACCGTTGAATTTCATTGCACTGCACTCAACAGTTAAGGATGCTCCTGTGCATTATACTACAAAATAATTTCCAGTCTTGTACAAATAGTTCTACATTTTGGCTCCTCTCTTTGTTAGTTTCAGTCTGGACAATTAGCAATTTCTAGCACCATTCACTCTAGCCTTAACAGACTTGGTCCTATGACAGTAAGCACCTTCATGATAAATACGTAGTGTTGACACAGAAAGCACAGAAATGTGGTTATACTGAAAGTTACTGGCAGACTAAAATGGAAGGTTATACGTCTAGGATAAACATAAATTACAAAAAAGAAAAGTTAGAGGTTCCTTCTATATATTTGGCTTGTACACACCTAAACACAAACCGAGAAAGACGTCACTCGAATAAAATGTGGATATTTCACAGTAAATTGTCCAAAAAATAATAGTCTACAACTAAAATGCTTACGCTGGTGCAGCATCATGCCGTATGCATTTTGTTTTCAAATTTAAAATCTACACTCTCTCCCGACTCTGCAAAAACCTGATCTAGGTTCTCTACATATTAACACAAAATATTTACTAACATGGTTGCCAGTGTTAACACTTAAAATATTGACTGTCCAATGACAAGGAGTGTTACTTGCGTGTGTATGGAGGGATGACCACTGAAGTGGCTTGTCTACTTTCAATCCAATCTTTTTGTCCAATGAGAGAGGCTCAGTGGTATTTTCCGACCAATGAAAAAGTCCTGTTATGTATCAAGTCATTGGCAGTGAGCACCATAGGTTGTAGTTCACACAGATATAGCAGAACGGTTTTTCTACAAAGAAAAAAGGAAAATACAAGGTGTATGTAAAAATGTATCACATTTCTAGAAGAGACACAGACCACTCCCCATCCATCTTATACCAACCCATCCCAACCCCTATCCTTCCCCCATCCCTACCCCAAAACCCCTCTCCCAACATCTTTAAACTCTTTTAACTTATTGCCTACGTGGTTGGTAGGGCAAGCACAATACCACTGGCCTCCCAAGACGAGTGCGTACAAGTACAAAACCTACACTCCATGCTTGCATCCCTCTACCCAATCACAAAACCCTAATCCTACACCCCTTCCTCCAACGTCCCTACCCTTAATCCTATCCTCACCTTAACACACATGGCACCTAATTGCTCTCGTGGTCAGTGGGACAAGAACATATCCACTGGCCTCCCAGGATGGGTTGATGCACCATCCCTACTCCCCTCATGCCAATCCCATCACGAGATCCCCAACCCCCTACTTTGCCTATTACTACCCTACTTCCTCATCTTAACACTCCTAGTATCTTGTTGCCCTCCAGTTTGGTAGGGCATGGACACATATCCTCTGGCCTCCCAGGATGAGTACTTCCCCAATCCCTGCACCCTCAACCCCCCTCCCCTCATCCCTCCCTTCCCCAAGCCTACACCCCCCTTCCCTAACCTTACACACATGGCACCTCATTGCCCTCCAGGTTGGTAGGGCATGCACACATCCACTGGCCTCCCAGGATGAGTGGGCACAACCTACTTACCCAATCCCTGCACCCTCAACCCCCTCCCTCCCTTCCCCAAGCCTACACCCCTTCCCTAACCTTTACACACATGACACCTCATTGCCCTCAAGGTTGGTAGGGTAAGCACACATCCTCTGGCCTCCCAGGATGAGTGGGCACAACCTACTTACTCAATCCCTGCACCCTTAACCTCCCCCCTCATCCATCCCTTCCCCAAGCCTACACCCCCTTCCCGAACCTTACACACATGGTACCTCATTGCCCTCCAGGTTGGTAGGGTAAGCACACATCCTCTGGCCTCCCAGGATGGGTAGACACAACCTACTTCCCCCAATCCATACACTCTCAACCCCCTCCCTCCATTCCCCAAGCCTACACCCCTTCCCTAACCTTAAACACATGGCACCTCATACAACCCCTTCCCTAACCTTACACACATGGCACCTCATTGCCCTCCAGGTTGGTAGGGAATGGACACTTACTCTGGCCTCCCAGAATGGGTAAACACAACCTACTTCCCCAATCTATGCACTCTAAACCCTCTCCCTCCCTTCCCCAAGCTTGCACCCCTTCCCTAACCTTAAACACATGCCACCTCATACAACCCCTTCCCTAACCTTACACACATGACACCTCATTGCCCTCTAGGTTGGTAGGGTATGCACACTTCCTCTGGCCTCCCAGAATGGGTAAACACAACCTAATTCCCTAATCCCTTAACCCTTGACCTCTTCCCTCATCCCTCCTTCCCCCAACAGTACACCCCCTTCCGCAACACATTTATACATGACACCTCACTGCCCTCCAAATTGGTAAGGCATGCATAATTCCTCTAGCCTCCCAGATGGGTAACAGAACCTACTTCCCAAATCCCTGCACCCTAAACCCCTCATCCCTCCCTACACCCCTTCCTCCTGACCTTTACACACATGGCACCTCATTGCCCTCCAGGTTGGTAGGGCAAGCACAATACCGCTGGCCTCCTTGAGTAGGTAGACACAGGCTGCTGCAGCCGCCGTTGTTACTACTGCAGGCATTGGAGGTGCTTGGGCAGGAGGTGATGGCTGTCACGCTGTAGATGCGGCCGTTACCTCCCCGGGGTAGCTTCAAGTCGGTGCTCTCTGAGCCGCCGGTCTTACTGATGGTCTGAATGCTCTTACTGTGTGAAAACACAACAACCCAAGTTAAAGGAAAGGATACTTAAGAGGATGCAAAGGCATCAATCGCTTCTAAAACTTGGGGGGAAATACCTTGATCAGAACTTAGGCGAGCACGAAGCGCAAATCCCTAATAGTGAGGGGTTTTGGATTCTAGACGCCCTGTGGTGCGATCTGAAGCAATTTTTGACCACTTGAACCGATTTGTTTTATGCAAAAGATCATCATTCAAACATCATTTTCGAGTTTGCAGTCATTGAATCAGCTATTCTGGCTATAGAATGAAATGTAGGCTACAGTTTTATTCGAGGACAAAAAAGTGTGGGGGACAACCAATACGATACCCCCACTTTAAAAATTGGGGGGAGGGAGAAATCCCCCCCCCCCAACTGATCGATGCAACGGAGACAAAGACAGAGTTAAGACCACTTCATAGCTCAGGCGAAAGCAGTGAATTTCAAGACGTCAAGAATGGAACTTTTATTGTGACTTTTGCCATTACCTTCCAAATTTGCTTCGTACTGAAATTTGTGTTAAGTAATCTCCAAGTACAAATCACCTGGCAAATTTTCATTCCATACAATCATTTGAGGATTTTCATAAACTGCTGGGAAAAATTGATTTTGCTCTTCGCGAGGATTCCTCTAGCTTACAGTGCATTGGGTTGGCTGCAAGTTGCTTTTTGAAATTGCCTCCTGTGAATTGTAAATTGCCTTGTGTGAGTTGGCACCAAGGAGAGGCTTTTCCTGTCAGATACTCACGTTTCCCAGTCTGACCAGTAGAGCTTGAAGCCATAGGAGGCTATGCTGAAGGGATAGTTGGAGTTAGGGAACACGGTGAAGCGTGTCAATGGATCCCCATTCATGTTCATACACTCAATCCTCTTGGTGCCTGCAGCAAAAGAAAAGTTTGTTTTAAAAGAACGGAGGCCTTGTACTCAAAGTATTTCAGCCTTGAGGTAATGGACATGATTTGCAAACATTCAAAAATGAAACTGCCAAAATATTATGAAAATATCCTACTTGATTGTAATAAACTAATAGGATCAAGGACCCTGTGAAATCATTGCACCGCCATTTTCTAGAATATAGGAATTATTATTGAAACCTTGTTATGGTTAGGCCCAAACCATCGAGAGAAGGGGAAAAATCTAAAGGTCCAAATGACCAAATTTAGTTTAGTTTGCAACTGGTTACATAACCGTGAGTGAAAAAAAAAATTCCCGAGTGACAAACTGGGGCTCAGTCCACAAGAGGGTGCAAGTCAAAACGTAAATAAACATTCTGGTAGGAGGGCTTCGACTGAAACCTTGTTTGCGTCGAGAAAAATGAAGATGAATGTTCAGTTTTCACAAAAAAGTATATCTACAGAGCGGAAATTCCAACAGTTGTTTTATGACTGCTCAACGATTGCATCTTTGAGAAACGAGTTCCCGTTTATTGTGTTGTCCAAGTTGTTGACTTCTGGGATGCTACACAAATGCATTGATAAATAAAAGACTCGGACACATAACTCACACTCGGACTCTCACCACATGACTCTTGACTCAGACTTACACAAAGTGACTTGGACTCAGACTCTGACTCGACCAGAACGACTCCATGCTCGGACCCAAACTCAAACTAAGTGATTCAATGACAACCCTGCTACCTAGAGTGGCCACTCCTTGGAAATTTTCCCAGGTTCTTGGGAATTTGGGTATAGCCCAAATGGGAAAGTTTTTCCAAGTCTTGGGTACACATATAAAACAAATGTACGCTTGCATATAGCGCGAACGACTGCCCTGTTGAAATTGGATCTTAGCTGCTATTCTGATACATCATCTTGATAATCTTGAAAAATCTTAGGAATTTTAATGCAATCATCTTTGTTGTGTTTTTTCAAATATGTGAGTGGCCACGCTGATGACCAAAGCCCAACGGGCCCTCACATCCCAGGACTAACCTGCATCGGTCCAGCAGATCTGACTGGTGGTATAATCCAAGCTGAGACCATTGGGTAGTCCCAGGTTGCTATCTACCAGCACTGAGCGCTCACTGCCATCCATGTTGGCGCGCTCAATCTTAGGGGCATCACGGTTCCAGTCAGTCCAGTACATAAGGCTATGCACAGTTGGAGGAAAAGGAAATAGCACATAAGTTTTGTGTTCATAAGATGGAATTTTGCGCCAGGGTGATGTAAATCAAATTAGGTTTTGCCCTTCACGTATAACGACTGTATGCTCAGTGTGTTACCTCCCGAGTGAAAGTTGGAAAAAAATCACTCGGGTGGGACTCGAACCCACGACCTCCTGCTTTCTAGTGCAGACGTCTTACCACTCGACCACTGAGCTAATGGGATCGGTTGGCTGGTTCGAATCTGATGTACATAGCAGTGGGCACCGCATTAACTATTCATAAGATGGAATTTTGCGTCGGGGTGATGTCAATCAAATTACTTTTGTGTTGCAATTCTGGGGTATGCTTCATAGCAATGGGGGATATCCTGAAGGGGAATATGGAGCTCAAATATCAATGTTGTAGCCGAGTCCATCACAAGTCAAGTCTGAAGTCACAGGGGTCAAACCACATCAAAGGAACGTTTTTATCAGTTCATCTGAAGAGCTTGTGGCTTGACTTTATTACTTGTGTTGGAGTTGTGATAGACTTGTGATGGACTCGGCGTCAACACTTGCACATATGCACGTGACGAAAGGGTCTGTTGCGGGTTCAGGTCGAAAGAGCGGATGCACTGGAAAATTTAGCTGGTTTCAACAATGAACTTTTCCAAAGACACTCTGACATACTTGTTTTTCATAAGATTATGCTCCAAATTTTATTAATTATAGGATCATTTGCTTTTCATGCATTTTGTTTGTTTCCAATAACACCACTCAAAATCCAAAGAAGAATGCTCAAAACCCAACTTGTTGCAACTTCAGCTCAGTGGATATTACACTTGTTGAGAAAACACTGAAAACTATGCACAACATTTTGATCACAAAACATAAATTTTGTCAATAGCACTCTTTATTCCAAAAATCTGCCAAATCATTGGAAATCACCTACATTTCTTGATTTCTTCTAAATGACAGCCGGCCAGACAGAATAATTTCACAGAGTGTTTAGTACCAGTGCGATCTTTAATCCAAGTAAGCTTTTTTGATAATAATTCGGTTGGTTACTTTTGGCATAAATGCGAATTATCCTATTGCCTCTATCTAAACTTCTTTAAATATTTTCCACTGATCTACCTACCCGCCGATGGGGTCCACAGCTATAGCCCTGGGGTTGATCATGTCTGTCTTGAGGAGAACGCGTCGGTTGCTGCCGTCCAGGTTAGCCACCTCAATACGGTCATAGCCCGAGTCGGTCCAGTACATGTTACGGCTCAGCCAATCCACAGCCACTCCCTCGGGACTACTCAGACCTGCAGGGGGTACAGAAACAAATCAATGAACTAGTAATAGGTATTAGAATTGACTGCCTTTACTTGTGGTACAGTTAAACTAGCCTCCCTCGGTGGATGGTCATCACTCCTCTTGGGGCCATGTCACTTGAGCCAAATGATAAGCAACATGTTCGAGGCAATCTCAAAGAACAAAACCAAGTAAGCTTCAGGTACATGGGTTCAAATCCTGACTGTGGGAACATGGTGCTTGTGCTCTTGAGCAAGGCACTTCACCATTATTGCTTCGTCCTTTCGGATGGGATGTAAAGCCGTAGGTTCCGTGTGTTGTGTACTGCACGTTAAAGAACCCAGTAACACTTATCGCTAAGAGAAGGGGTTTGCCCCGGTGTTTCTGGCAGTGGCTGCAATGTGCGCCGCAGCACCTTGTATACCCTTTAGAAAAGGTGCTTCATAATGGGTCTCATATTTCTCATAAACTTTATTTACCTGTCTTTAATAATAGATAATTTCCAGCGCCTTAAGCACCTAATTGTTGGTAGATACGTGCGCTATATAAGACTCTGGTTTATATACCATAAACCGTTGGAAAAATGTAGGTTTTTTTTCTAAGATCTCCTTGCTCTGCATTTTGGTTGTCCGAAAATTGCCTCTTGTGACTGTGGCCTGAACTTGTAGTCAAAATCTTTCATAAAATAAAAAAAAAATCACTCCAAAATTACTGACTCTTCCATGACTTTTCAAGGACAAAATTAAGGCTTTCCATGATCATTTCCTACGCTGTTTTGGCATCTTAGAAGCCTATTGCTCTGGAGGCAAAGGAAACCACATCCCTTACAGCCTTCCAGTTTGGCATAAGACCACTCAGCACCATGAAAGCATCACATTGGTGCACTGAACATGCAACAAGTTTAGAGCATACATGCTTAAAGAGGAAGTATAGTAAACTGGTATGCACACAAAACCGCACAGAAGACTTCCATAGCCAAATATTATGCATCACATTATGAGTTGTGCAGGATCCTATGACGTTATTCCATGACCTGTCCATGTTGTTGTTTGATTGGAATATCAACTTTCCATGACTCCTTGTATCACAACAAAATTCCATGACTTTCCATGATAAATTCCAGAAGTTTTCCAGGACTTTTCCGTGACTATGGAAACCCTGTACTAACCTCTGCTGATCAGCACCTCGGTGCTGGATCCGTCTGCCTTGGCCCGGCTGATGGTGCGACCCGACACGTCCGTCCAGTAGATGTACTCCTCCTGGCAGTCGTAGCCCAAGCCCACGATGGTCTGGCCCGAGCGGAACACGATCTTATCGCCAGGTTTGTTGGCATTGAGAGGCACGCGCATGACGGCCATGCCCCGGGCATAGATCAGGGCGCCGTCGTCGAGCTCCGGTTGGGTGACCTCTGAGGTTAGGTAAAGGGGAAGCAGGTGGCATTCAATAAAGTCAGCACCCAATTTCATGAAACTCATCGCAACTTACGATGCATCACAGTGCTGCGACACGCCATATCCCTACGATGCGTCACAGCTGCGACGCGTCCTGCGATCCATTTCACAAAACACGTCGTAAGTGCAACGTGTCGTAGGTGTATTTATAGCACAGCTTAGTGACTTTTAGTGTAATTAGTCAGCGTACAGTAAATAGTTGTCTCGTATTCAACAAAGATTCGTTGGAGCTCCTCTCGAAAATTTGGCAGGCGTGTGACGTAATTTTTAAAGGAAAACAAACTCTCAGTGGACTGTATAGCTAATTTCAACTGCAATATTTTAGGCTAATTCATAATTATTCTATGCATTTTCTATTTACAACTTAACACACACAAAAAAGCTGAAATCCAAAACAAAAAAGCTGAAATCAGCTTTAAAGCTGAGATTTCACCCCCTGATTATAGTCTCGTTTATGTATTTTTATAACATGGAACTGGCTAAGAAAAGGCCGCATCTTATTTCGCAATGACCACTAGACGCGTCGTTTATTGTTTTAAGCCGTTGTCAAGTAACTTATGACGCATTCAACACATCGCAAGTTTCGTGAAGTGGACTATGCGACACATCACGAGTTGCGATATGTTACACGCCGCAACTCGCATTGCGACATGTTGCAGCGCTTCGTGAAATCGGGTGCAGTTGTAATAAATAGAAGTAATGAATAAATGGGTTAAAATCTGGTAAGACAGAGTTGTCAAGACAATCACAAATACAATCAGAAGTCAAATCGCAAGGTAAGTCACAAGTGAATTACAAGTTAATCAAAGATCAATCGCGAGACTAATCACAACTTAAGGCACAAGTTGCTGGGAGTCAACAATAAGGGCCCATCTCAATTCAAATCTGGGATGAGTCCCAGACAAGTTGCAAGTAGAAGCATTCACTTTGTCCGGAAGAAGCTCGGCATTTGTTCCAGACATGTTCCGAAAAAAATTTCATTAGCAACTGCTTGACTCACCAATACTGATAACTTCATTGCGGGAAGATTGCAGGGAAGTTGTTCAGAATCCCGCAACTTACACCCGATACAATGTCCCAAACTTGTCCGGAACTCGTCCCAGATATGAATTGAGAAGGGCCTATAAACAGTTCATTTGAATAGCTTGCAATCGGACTTGAGATTGACTGACTTGTGACTGACTCGTGACTGACTTGTGACTGACTTGTGACTGACTTGTGAGGGCTGGCGAGGATTCGTGAGGACTTGACCACAACTCCGCAAAAAGATTCAGAATTTCTTGTAAGATTTGAAGGTTTGCTTGGCAAAGTGAGCATGTAAGTTTGCAGTTGCACCATGCAACAAATCTCTTTTGAGAGTTTGTGAGGTTCCGAAAAGAAACCGGGGGAAACTCCGAAAATTTCGGACAATATGTTCTGCCTGTCGTCAGGAGACTGACATCGGGAGAATTGCTTTGCAAAAAAACAACCGAGATCTGTTTGTGTGATGACAAAAGTTTCATTAAGTCCAAACGTTTTCCATCTCAATGCAAATAAAAAAAAATACAAAATTGAAAACTTTTTCCACCCAAAGGGGACAAACTTCTTCTTACCTTGACAGGAGAACCCGTCGCCCTCATAGCCTGGCTGGCAGTAGCAAGAGAAGCTGCCACGCACATTATAGCACGTAGCATATCGATGACACGCGGCACCAGACTGGGAACACTCGTCAATATCTGAAAATAGAACATGCAAAAAACATCATGTGATGTCAAGTTGTTTCTTACTGCCAATTTCCGTTTTAAACTTTAATAATTGCCAACAGGTTGCCAATGAATATTTTCTACTAAGTAGTTCCACGAATTAGGGCACCGCTTGTGTAATACTAAGAGATGGGATAAGGTCAAAAGCCAGTTTTCAAATCTTGGCCTGATCTAAAGCTATGGATTGAATATGGAATCATTTTGAAACATTTGGTATTACACCCACATCATAGGCACCTAAATTTGGCCGAACATTAGAAAATTTGATGATTTACTGCTGAAAAAAGACCTCATATCAAAACCTTTGTGGTCAAAAGGACCCCATGTAAACCGGCCAAAAGTGCAGTACAGCAAGATGACCTTGCACATAGAGATAAGAGCTCCCAGGCTGTGTGTATATACCGGTGCACTAGCACTGCCTAGCACGTGTACAATAAACAGACCCTAAGCGCTGAGCCATGAGCAACGGCAAATTTGATTGGAGTTTAGATGAACAATTCTTTTGTGAATGACTATGGGCGAGCCTCAACCTCAACCAATCACAATAAGGGTTATATTGTTACAAAGCTGACGAGACAAAGAATGACTCGAGAGATCTACATTGTAAGCTCCAGAGGTGGCAGCAAGTCATTTTTTGCAAGTCCAAGTCAAGTCACAAGTCATTGTTTGCAAGTCCAAGTCAAGTCACAAGTCATTAGGTCCAGTCACAAGTCAAGTCACAAGTCATTAGGTCCAGTCACAAGTCAAGTCACAAGTCATTTGGTCTAAACACAAGTCACAAAGTATCTTTATCTTTGTCCAGTGTCCAAGAACACTTGCATTTTTGTATCCAGCTGTAAAAAGCTAGAACCTGGCATACTTCTTATTAGTTATTTTGAACATGCCTCTCCCTTTTTTTTCAATGTGTTGCAATTACTATTCTTGTAGTTTATCACATATCAGATATTAGCCCGCTGTATACTTTAACTGTAAACTTTTTACTTAACATTGTAGAAATAAATGTTGAGATGACATGAAAAAAAGACTTCACACACACTTATTACATGTAGTATACTAACACTTTATTGTTCAATTTTGTTATATTTTAACGCCGACTAATGGGTAGGCTATCCCGGTATTTACATGCAATTGACAAAGGCCTGCTTTCTTTTTTTGAATGTTCCTTTCAAACCAAAACATTCAAACCATTAATTTTACATTACATTGACTTGGTCATTGAAAACTGTGGTTTGTTGTGACAGTCTTTATTGAAACTTTTGAAACTTTTTTTCTATTTTTTTTACTATTCATTTTACTGGACTCAGGTCTGATTTCTTCTTATTTTCTGGAATGAAACAACTATGCATAAATAAACATTTATAAACAAGTGCTTTTTGGCCTTTTTGTGGGCGAGGCGAATTCAATTGAAAAAAATTAAAAATAATTGTTACAAATTGTAGTGTTACACTTCAAATCTAAAAGATTATCATAGTATGCTTCAACTTTGCTCTGTGTGGCTTGAATATTATTCCTCCATGACTGAATACACGTTCGATGGGAGGACGTAGCAGGGCAGGACAAGCAAGCACCAGCAAGAGGGAAATGCCAGTCTGATGTGCCTCTGTTTACCAACACCAACCAGAAGTGCAGGCAGGCATTACGCAACAGCTCAGCTCAGCTCACTGATATGATCTACAGCTGCAGCTGGAAGAGCATAAGTCAAAGCGTAAAATTAATGCGTTAATTAAAACGAAAATAAAACCGAAAAGCTAATTAAAGTATAATAGCTTAATTAAAGTGTAGGTTGGTATTGTGTCATTTTGGTTGACTGAATGTCATTTACATCATTTTTTGCAATCCCAAGTCAAGTCACAAAAGTCCAAGCAAGTCTAAGTCAAGTCACGTCACAAAAGTCTGAAGTACAAGTCACAAAAATAGCGCGAAAAAAGCGACTGGAAGTCCAAGTCACATGAAGTCACATGACTGAAAGCTCCCAGGTGGCGCTGTTGAACGTAGTGATGATATAAACGGACCAGTTCTTGGCTGATCACGTGGTTTACACACAAAACTGGGAGATTTTTGACTAATAATGCAGTGTTCAACATAATTTTGGCAAGGGAAAATCAGTGTTTTGTTTAGTTTTTTGTTTCATTTTCTGTAAGAATATATTGTTGGGTCATACTGTAGTGAGAACTAAAGTACACTGTCGAATAATGTAGTGGCGGCGATAGATGCGAAAAAGAGCCTGTTTTTTGCCGTGTTCCCTCATAGAGGTTGCACATGAAAACCTGCCCGTTGGGTTAGTTCCCCAACGGAATCCATATGACAGAGAACCAGGGTATTTAGACATGGGGGTATATAATCTTAAAGCCAAAACTGGTATGTCGGCTAGGTTTGGAAACACCCTTTTAAAGTTCCTACCTTCACAGACGAGTCCATTTCCCTGGAAGCCTGACCGGCAGACACACCTGAATCCACGCCCCTCTGGTATGCACTGGGCACTGGCGTCACAGGCTGAGCACAGGTTGACCAGTGTGTCTAAAGGAATGAGGATATGAATATGAGTAAGATTTGAGGCTTTGCATGGTGGAGATACTAATGAATGAAAGGTTTGCGGAAACACCAACGGGTCTCCTCTACCCGAGGTCCTTCCACTGTACCTCCCTCAGTCACTCTTCCGCACATAGGTCCAGCTTCTCATCATCTCCAACGCATCCTCCGACAGGCCGGCGTCAAGGTGTACCACTCATCTGGCAACAAGCTCCAAGGCAGCCTCCACACTCACAAGGACAAGCAGGACTCCTCTTCCAAGGCGGGAGTCTACCGCATTCCATGTGAGTGCGGCAAAGTCTACATCGGGGAAACTGGTCGGACCCTCCCCACTAGGATCATGTAACACAGAGCACATGGACGGCGAGGGGATTTTGACAAATCGGCCATTGTCAAACATTCCCACATCAACGACCACAAAGTTGATTGGGACGCGGCTGAACTCATCGCCCCGATCCAGTTCTGGCATCCAAGATGCATATGAGAAGCCTTCGAGATCCCCAAGCACAACACAGTTCCGCAAGACATCGGGTTTCACCTCAATGACATCTGGCTCCCACTACTCCAGACTGATGGGTCTCCTATACCCTAGGTCCTCTGCTATCACCTAAGACTAATGGGTCTCCTATACCCTAGGTCCTCCCTCTACTGAGACTGCTACCCTACTGTTCCACTTCAGTGGGCACTAAGCTTGCTCTAGGATCCCAGATACTTGGCATCCACACAGGATGCAACTTCACACTTCATCGCTTTCGCTTCTGCTACTTAAGTGTTTACTCTCCTAGAGTTTAGGCACTCTCCTGAAGACGGTCAGTGCATACTGACCGGAACGTCGAGTTTATACCTCTGGTTCTTTTCAGAACCATTCTCTTAGTTGAGAAATTATTCGCACATGGTGTTTCCGCAAACCTTTCATTCATTGATATGAATATAGGGTAAGATGTACTTTCAGTTGAACAGTTGAGAGGTGCCATTATCCTTTAGTGTAAGTGCCAACATTTCACTACATATAATGTACTATATATCATGGTATACGGGGCGAGTAAAAAAAACCCGAAACCCAAATGGCAGGACCAATTTTTGAATGAAGTTTTGCCTGCAGCACTTTCAAAATCTAGGATATGAAAGCCTAAGGATATCAATGAGCTTTCTTTTAGTACAAGAGTCATTCAAATCACTCATGTACTTTTCAAGTTACGGAATTTTGGACACAAACACCGGTCTAAAGTTCTGTCCATGGACCACAAAGAAATTAAGTGTTTTTTCAGCAAAACGAAAACAATTCGCATAGGGATGCATGTGAATTGTTTTCGTTTTGCTGAAAGAACACTTCAACTGCAATATTCCAGGCTAATTCATGATTATTCAATGCATTTGGCCTCGTGGTATGTGGGACACAGACGCACTACATTTTCTGTGTTCCACGAGCGCGAGCGTGATGACGAATTTATCTTCAAGCAAACTTGAGGCATAGTAAAGATGGAACTAGCACGCTTTACGCGAAAACTTTAAGCGGTGTAGCGCATGCAGCTGGAATGTCGCTCGCATCTTAGAAAAGCGGAAAACGCGGAGTGCGGTATGGATCGTGGCCGTGTTACATGGTTACATGTAGCACGGCTTGTTGCCATGGATCGACCAATCAGGATCCCGGATTCAAGTTTACTTGAAGATAAATGTATTTACGTTCGTTTATGCATTTTTTATGGCATAAAACTGGCCAAGAAAAGGACTCTTCTTAGTTTGCGAAACTCGGTTTGCGACGCGTCGCAGCGCTTCAGGGGCAGGACTTACTTCTGCAGGTGAAGCCATCGCCTTCGTAGCCCTGGTTACAAGTACAGGAATAACCGCCATCTTGTGCCGGCGAACACTCCGCGTTGAAGTCACAGCGGTTGTTAAAGCACGGGTCCACAGACACAGCTGAAAATCAAAAACCAAACATTGATCCTTATTAGCGGTAGACAGTGTAGACGCTCAAGAGTTGCATTGAGGATTCCATTCAATTAATTTTTTTAATAGGTTCCAGCTGACTACTGCTGGAATATTAAGCAGCATGGAATGGACAAAAAGAGAAAACAACTCTAAAAGAAGTCTGTTTAAGTAAATCTACATGCAAATGTGTTAACATTTTTAAGCAACTCCCAAACTAGAGCCAAGGAATTTTGCCAAAATACAGACGACTTTCGCACAGCATGAAGTCAGCTAGTGCTGGGCAATGTCACTTGTTAAAATAGAACATGTAAATATCATGAAAATGATGTAAAAGAAAAAAGGGTGAAAACATGAGAAAAATAAAACAATATTCAATGCACCAAGATAGCTATTAAAGCTGCATTGAATGGGGGAAAAAAATGATTTCCATTAAAAAAAAATTAATATTATGCCGTGAATTTCAGACACCGCATTGACTTTCACAAGCTATTTCATGCATATGGAATTATTGTAGCACAGTAAAACTTGACTAAACACCACCACCAAAAAAAAAATCCACACTCATTGGAGGGGTCATCATTTTGAAGCTGATCGTTTTATGATGAAGTCATTTATATAGACCTTTGGCAAATTTTTTTAGCAACATTTTGATACCCCGTTTGCTACTAAAGACTGTAAATCGTCCAAGATTAACAATGGTTTATGAAAAATGATGCAGTTTGAAAAGTTGCACATTTAAAGATTATGCGAGGAGAAGTTGCTTAGCGCAAACACACATGCCTGCAATTGGCCCCTATCGACTGCACAGTGCCCGAACAAAGCGCAGGTAATTCAATGTCACGTGCTCCCATGCATACAAGCACTTTGCGATTGGTATTCCCCGCCGTTCATTTCGAGGCAGTGTAATATTGTCACGCAGTGATCTCCACTCGCATGCTCTTTAAAATTGCAACTTTTCAAACTGCACGGTTGTTCATAAACCGTTGTCAATCTTGGACAATTTACAGTCTCTGGTAGCAAACTGGGTATCAAAATATAGCTAACAAAATTCTCCAAAGATGTACATAAATGACGTCCTCATAAGCTAATCAGATTCAGAATTATGAGGCTTCCAACGAGTGTGGACTTAAATTTTTGGGGGTGTCTACATGTATCCCAGTGCTAGAGACAAAAATTGCTAGGACCAATGTGATGATTGCCACCATCTCAGCTGTGTACCAACCACCACAGAATTGTTTCCACAAAGTTGCCAATGACGTGAATAGCTGAATTCATGCCATCTTCAAACAAAAACAATGTAAGACACTTTTGAAGAGGATGCAGTTACTGTTGAACATTGGACATTTTTTAAACAATTACCAACTTTTTTTCTTTTTCCGAACAACTTTTGTACTGTGAATGCACGTGACAGCTCAAAACAGATTGTGCTTTGGTTGGTTTTGTCAGCGCAATTTTTGTGTCAAACTTCAGCCTGTATTCTTGTTTTTTTACAGCATGTACTTTTAGACACTACGGATGAAATTATACGTACTACATTCAAGACAGATCATGTTATTGGTGTTTGCAACCTTCTTTTTTGAATCTTGCTGCGTATAGCCTATACACACGGTAGGACTGCAACTCACAATTCATTTACTGTGGTGAAGTAGGGGTTAAACAAGTGTGTGACTTGGGCATGCGAAATATGAAGTAAATGAAATGCAGCATATACCTTAAATTAATGCCAGAGAACAATACAACAGTATAAATGAATATTCAAACCTGTTAGTCTGTTCATTTCCTTCCAAATAACAAGCAGCTTGTAAATTAAACAAAGCATTATTTATCTCCACAACATAATGTGCCCATAAGTGTCTCCCGTATTAAAGTATCACAACAGAGCTGCCATCATTTTCTCTATAAACCATGTCACATTTGTTTACAAAATTTGATGATGTGATCACATGATGCCAATTTTCTGTACACTGTTCTTTTCTGCACTGCATATACAGGGTGGTGCAAAAAGAAGGAAACCCACTTTTATCTGGAATTTTAACCTACTTACTTAAAGGGAATATACAACATTTGCATCGAAAATAAAACTACCAAGTTTTTACGAAATACCTTACTAGGATGTTGGTAAATGACAGTCTAAAGCATCCTGTAAAATTATAACACCTGGTGTGAAGTCATTTCAAGAAAATGGTATTTTTGTATACATTTCCAACGGTGGTCGGCCGACCAGCGTTGGAAAAACCTAACTATTTTTCAACTACTGCTCCACATTTACCATTTGTTTAAGTCCAAATTGTATTTGCTATTGGTTACATGTTCATGAACAGGTGCAGGCCAGCTAGACTGGTTCCCTTACCTTACAATTTTCCGGCATCTATAAATTGATCCATTTCATCTTTAGTGGAGTCAGGGAACCAGACTACTTGAACAATTTTGTTTTCTTGTTTTTTCCGGCATTTTCGAACACAAAACTTCAAACATGTCAGTGTAACAATATTTGATCTATTATACTAACCCGTCAAATAGTTCATTCTGAAAATTACAGCAAAAGCCAATGATGTACATTCCCTTTAACTTATTTGAACTGTTTTATGTAATGTAGTAAAGTATACGTATTCAACCATACGTATTGAAAAAAATCTTTAAAAAAATCGCAAGAATAGTGTTATTATGCTAATTTGAATACAAGTCACTAAAATCAATGTTGTCCACGTGCAAGTCTAGTGGAGTGGTTTTTGTCTTCAAATCAAGCTCCGGAGCTCAGTCAAGCGGATGGAATAAAGCCGTCCGTAGACAAACAAATTTAGCACATGAAATGTTTAAACTACTGTATCTCAGAGACCAAATGCGCATTTGCAATCGTATGTTCATAACTTATGTTTCAAGACCAATATTATAATACCATTAAATTGAATTTTCGAAATATGCTCAGCAAGAAGGTGAAAATTGCTGTCAAAAGTGGGTTTCCTTCTTTTTGCACCACCCTGCACATCTCTTGAAATAGGAATGGTTGTCTTGAAAATAAAGTGTTTAATGTGGAAAAAATAAGATGCTTAAAATAAGATTGCCAGTCGGTACCGTGTCCGTGTGATGTCACAGGTGACATGGTCCGTAAAATACATACCAACCCATTATGAAATCCAACTTAACTGTTGTTGCTTCTAACATTAACCTTTAAAGGGAATATATATACATCATTTGCTTTTGCTGTAATTTACAGAAATGGATGGATTTGGGGTTTTGGTAATAAAGCAAATATTGTTACACTGACTTTTTTGACGTTTTGGGTTCTTAGATGCTATAAAAACCACGAAAAACAATCATTTCCCTGTAGTCTGGTTCCCTGGCTCCATTTAAGATGAAACGGAGCAGTTTATAGACATTGTGGAATTGTAAGGTCAGGGAACCAGTCTACCTGGCTTGTACCCGTTCATAGGTGTGTAATCGATTGCAAACAAATGCGGACTAACTAAATATGGTCAATTGGGGCCAGTATTTGGAGGAAAAAAAAGCCATTTTTTTTCCAGCGCTGGTCAGCCGACCAGCGTTGGAAATTGATACAAAAATACCACTTTTCTTGAAAATGACAGTATACCAGGTGCCATGATTTTACAGGATGCTTTAGACTGTCATTCACTAACAGTCCAGCAAGGTATTTCAAAATCATTTGGTAGTTTTATTTTTTTATGTTTGCAAATGTTGTATTTTCCCTTTAAGCGCACTTGTGGGAAAATATTTTTGGTACGTAGCACCTCTGAAGTTTTCACGAATTGGATGAAAAGCGGGCGTCCATCAGGAGCTTATGCTAATTCTATCGCCGAAACACGCACGATGTTATGTGGCTATTGTGATTTTTTTGGAAAAGATTAATGTTGCTTGTGGAGACACTTTCTCATATCGAACCAATTTTACCGGCACTCAGCATTGAATTAGAAAAAGTAAGATTTCCTGACTATCTATCTACAGAAGATTACAAGCAGATTATGGTTAATACAATTCCTGTTACTATTGCAATACGTATGACTGTTAGTCACAACAGCCCTTGCTTCAAAAACCTGCTACGCTTAGTTAACTGTTAACAGCGTGCATCCATACTTCCAGCGCAATCTTTCGCTATTTGCATGGATAGCAAAAACATTCTATGCAATATTCTACCATTAGCTACAATTTGAATGGTTCGCAGCTACAACAACTTGGAAAAGACAGAAAAAACAATACACTTTTAAAGTCTATTTTCTATTCTATACATTACTTTTTTTTATTCTATAGTCTACATATGCCGTGACCTGTGCAGTAATTGGCCACAGTATCAAGCAATAGAACACCTACCAGTAGCTAAGATGTTGCAACAAAATATTTGGAATCTGCCTAATATCCGATTTCAATCAAACTTGGTATCTCAAATTTTGGCAATAGATTTTAAGATTTGGTATGAACTCTATGCATAATGTACATCATTGGAACCAGTGGCGCACCCAAGGGGGGGGGGGCGCCTCGGGGGGCTTGAGACCCCCAAAGAGGTTGTCAATTTTTTTTTTAGCCCCACGATTTGACCTTGGTGATATGTATGTGGCCTATTTTCGAGTAGTATAATAGTGGTGTAAGTGACGCCACCAACGTCAAAATAGTGTCCCCCCCCTCCCCAATTTAACTTCTAAAAAATCTGGGGAAAAAATTGTGAGCCTCCCCCAAAGCCAAATCCTGGGTGCGCCACTGATTGGAACGTGTTTATTTCCTTATGTGTGTCAGATGGGCAAGGGGCCCAATAGGTAGCTGCCGATATCCGTGCACAAAAAAAAGTGGAGGTTCGTGAATCCACCACAAAAATTGGCAGAATAGTTAGATGCATAGTTTTTTGCATATTTTTCCTAAAATTGATCATGTTTGTTCACTGTGCATGCATACATGTACCAGTAACCTGTCATCACATATGAGAATTGCCATTTTGCAGTATAGTGATGCAAAGCCAATATTTTAAGGGGTGGTTGATTTTTTTTTGTTTTCAGGTGAACCTCAATTTGTTAGTCCTGTTCTACTTTTCCCATCCCCCCTCTCCCATTTTTTTTTCTTTGGTTGCTCTATCAAACATCTGTAAAACCTAACTCCCATTTTCTGTTTTTTGGTTGCTCTATCAAACATCTGTAAAACCTAACTCCCATTTTCTTTTTTTTGGTTGCTCTATCAAACATCTGTAAAACCTACTTTCATCCCGTTTTATTACTTGACAATTCATTCCCTGTTACACAATGGGATTTTTAAATGCCATTTTCTCAAACTTCAGTTTTACAACTGCAATTTAGTCGGTGGTCTTTAGTTCCGTTCTTGTGCCCTTGGGCAAGTCACTTCATCCCACTTGCCTCTCTTCACCCAGGAGTATAAATGGGTACCGACATTAGCTGGGGAGTAACCTGCGATGGACTAGCATCCCATCCAGGGGGAATAGAAATATTCTCAGTTGTTGCATGCTACTGAAACCAGAGACAAACGCCGGCCTGATGGTCCACATTGGCTCTTGACAGACCTTACTTTTTTTGTTTACTTTAGTTCCGTAAGGGCCCTGTCACACTTCTGCGTATCCTAATTCCTTATGAGTTGCGCATTGACATTTTTTTCATACGCAGTCGTACGCACAATACGCACCTCATATGCATCTCTATCGTTTTGTGTAGGTTTTATGTACGCAGATATACGCATGGTACGGCCTAGTACGCAGGATAGTTTTGGGCATGCACAAAACTACGCTGCGTACGCTGTTACGCAGGTCATAAGTTATAAATACGCAGCGCATCGGTCCCGCATCGGTCGAGTGCGTTACGAAATACGCTATGTGTTCGTGACGCACCCCGTCAGCATATGAGCCGCCTGTATTGGACGTATACATAGCGTACTTGCAGCACAGATGCAACGCACGCTGAACGGCAAGCGGCGGAAATGCGGCGGGAATAAGCACAGAAGTGCGTCAAGCATGCGGTCGGCATAAGTCAGGTGCGTCCGGAATACGCTCGGCATGCGCACTGCATACTGACCTATTCGCAGCCCGAAAAATAATGTTGTGCACTGCATACGCAACTCATACGCATCTCATACGCAATGGATGCACTGAATTCGTTACTTGTACGCTAAATGTGCGTCGCACATAAGTCAAAGTGATCAAAACATTTCGACGTTAATTGAGCGTACGGCTGCGTATTGAAAATTTTTGATAAGGAACTCATAAGGAATTAGAATACGCAAAGGTGTGACAGGGGCTTAACTGAACTCAGTACCCCCCATATATTATGCACCATTAGAAAGCTCTTGTTCCACAGAATCCAGAAATACAAATATCTCACTTCTTAAAAAGTCTGACTTTATGCTCATTTGGTGATGACGCGTCCCATACGCATTCGCGCCGTGACAAATCTCCAAATCCTGAAACCAGTGCAAGTTTTATAGGCAGATTGAAAATCTCGTTGCAACAACACTAAACTGACTACCACCTGACTATCATTATTTTGGTCTGGTACCTCGGCACGTGAAGCCGTTCCCTTGGTAACCAGCATTGCAATAACACCTGTAGCTGGTCCGTGTGGGGATACAGCGGGCGTTGACCGAACACCGATTGTTGCGGCAGCGGTAATCAACAATTGCTGAGTTTAAAGTAGAACAACTTGGTCATTGACTACTTAACACACAATTCATTTAATCCACAATTACTAGTTATAACAACAGCATGGCAATGTTTCTGGGTATAGATGATTCATTAGCTCCCACCTGTTGCAAAAAAAGTCCATTATAAATATTGTTTGAAAAATGCCAAAATCGGGGGGTGTTCCACTTATGTGAACACACACATGTTTACGTTACATACCTAGTGTGGACATTCCATTGCTTTCATGTAGTTAAGAAAAACCAGTGAAAACAAAATCATTTTTCTCAAACTGTGAAAACTCTTTCAACCCAATTTTTTTGTCTATGACTCCCTTTAGTGTTTCTCTTCATTCTGCCACAGATAAACCTTACCCAAAAATGCCTCTAAACCTGTTTTCCAGAAATGGGGAAACACTCTGTGGACTTGCCCAAGTCCACATAACGTCGCCTCTGCCTGGTTTATGTGGACCTCTTTTGTTCGGAAGTCCACACAGTGAATGTAATGCCTACCCACACATTGCCACACACATACTCAAGTTTGTATCCTTCTGGAGACATCGCTTTGTTCTCGTGTACAAAATTGAGAGAGGGTTGAAAGCTATTTTCAAAACGCTCCTATTTTAACCAGATACTTTCCTGGGTTAAAATTCTGACCAAATATCCCTTACATAAAATACTTTTAATTTGCGATGGATAAATGTACCTTGTAAATTCCTACTTTTTGAGTAAAATCCACATATCTATTTTGTGAAATCCTAGTGGAGACCTATTCAGCTTTAGAAATTGCCTTGTGGAGACCTTTACAACTGTTTGTTGAAACACAATTCCTAATGGCTATGCACTATTAAAATTGTGAATATTGGCAATGGTTGCCCGAGTGGAATGCACTCTCGAAAATTGTGGAATTTCAAATGAACATCACTTGTAAATGTTACCACAATGATCAATTTGGTGCTATAAAGGTTCTTACAGTGAAGTGGCGTAACTATGGGGGGGACGTGCTCGTGCCCCCCCCCCTCCCATTTAAAATGTTCAACTGAACACAAGTATATATCACTTGTATTCACGTGCCCCCTCCCCTCCCTCGAAAAATACGTGCACCCCAGGCGCCCCCTCACAGAATTGTAACCCTAGTTACGCCACTGTTACAGCAGTCCAACAATTTCAGGGAAATTATTTTACATAGGTCAAATTTTGTGTTTGAGGAAAAATTCCATTTCCCCTCGAATATGAAACAACTTACAGACTGTTATATTTCAGTTTAAGTGTTGAAAGTACCGTGTTTAAATATTGCTATTATTTACTACTTCGTTTGATATTTTAGATAATTTCTCATGTTTTCATTAGATAAGACACTACGTGTAAATCCTACATAACAAACTTTCAATCTTTTTCATAAGTCTGCTTAAAACTGTAGGTATGCACAGTCATGCACTATTATAGACAATTGGCCAGTTGTGTTTACATCGCATCATACCCGCGCGCAAACAAGGGAATCCGCACAATTTGTCCTTCCCACTGGAGATCTTGTGAGTGGTGACGCAGCGCCCTCTAGTGTGCATGCGCGGAGCCGTTTGGCACTTTCTTTCTAATATCACCACAGCAATTGTCCATTACACACTGTTCTCACCTTGACATGTGAACCCATCCCCGTTGAAGCCCTGGTTGCAGTAGCACTGGTACCCGGACTGAGACGGTACACAGCGGGCGTTGACATCACAGTTGCTATTGGCACAGGGATCGACAATTTCTGTCAATGAGAAAAGGACATTAGTGATAATTCTATTTGTAACATTGTTTATTGGGCAGCATAATTTAATAAGGGAATAAATGTGTGCTTGGGAGGTTTTAATCGCTTTGTTTAAGACCGCTTGGAGTCTGGGTGCTGATAATTACCCGAATTACCCAAATTTTTCGGTCAGAAAAATAAAAACTTTTCAGTCAAAAAAACCCTGATTTTGTTCAACAAGTTCACTTCATGTATTTGAAACACCCCTCTAGCTGAATAATGGAGTGTCCAGCTCACGAGTTAAGATGTAAACAACTCCGTTTATGGAGATTGGTGCGGCGTACTGCGCGATGTCGCACAGAATGCACCTGGGGCGCTGCGTTGTGAAAAAAAATTGACTCGCTGGTAGTATTGCGCACGCCTACGTGAGGATTGTGAACGTTCAAACAATAAAACAATAAGAGGCACTGGAGTCAACATTTCATGTGACACTGAAAAAGTGTTTAAGACCAGCTAGCCATGTCTTTATCATCCGTTTAAGACCGGCCACGTGACGGGCTCTCGACCAATAGGAATGGGTAAACTGTCTTAGGTATTTATGAATTGGTTTTAAAAGATCAAGTTTGTAAAAACAAATTGACGAATACTAACTTTCAACACAAAGGCACAGCACAAAGTGTAGCATGCATGTTTGTTTTTTTTCCCACTGACGGGTGAAGATATTTTCAGTAGTTTTGATGGGAAAATTATGTTTATTCATGAAGAAAGAGCAAATGGCATCAACTCCATTATTATAGAATTTTGGCTACATTATCTAGTTTTTCAAAGAATGGCTGTCGTCAAGCTACCACAGTAGCCCAGTGAGATAAACTAAACACACCCCCCCCCCAAAAAAAAAATTCCACACTCATTGGAGGGGTCATAATTTTGAATTTGATCATCTTATGATAAAATCATTTGTATATACTTTTTGGGAATGTTGTAAGCTACATTTTGATACCCCGTTTGCTACCAAAGCCTGTGAATTGTCCAAAATTGACAACGGTTTATGAAATTGATGCAGTTTGAAAAGTTGCAAATTTAAAGAGTACACAGGGGAAAATTGCTGCGTGACAATGTTACACTGCCTGAAATGAAAGGCAGGGAATATCGATCGCACAGTGCTTGTATGCGTGGCAGCACGCAAATTGAATTACCCGCGCTTTGCTCGGGCACTAGCCGGCAATAGGGGCCATTTAAAGGCACGTGTGTTTGTGCTAAGCAATTTCTCCTCGAGTAATATTTAAATTTGCAACTTTTCAAACTGCATAATTTTTCATAAACCGTTGTCAAACTTGGACGATTTACAGTGTTTGGTAGTAAACAGGATTAAAATGAAGCTCACAAAATTCACCAAAGGTCTACATACATGACGTCATCATACGACGACCAGATTCAAAATTATGTCCCCTCCAATGAGTGTAGACTTTCTTTTTTTGCGGTGTTTATGATAGTGAGGTTACTATGGATCAAAGATCCCTGGTTTTGAATCCATTCATGCCTTTTTTCTTCGACCATTTTTCTGCTCAGAAAACTATCATACCTCGACAGACAAAACCGTCACCGCTGAAACCATCGTTGCAGTAGCAATTGTATGCGGTCGCTGTAGACACGCAATAGGCGTTGACATCGCACGCATTGTTGGCACATCTGTCGATTTGCGTGGCTGGAAAGTTTAAAAGTGACAAAAAAGAGAATAAGAGATTAATTCTTTTACCCAAACTTGGTCTGTGACATAAGGCATTCCTCTGTCGTTGTTCATCCTGTTATTTGTGGCTTACTTATGATTCAAGTTATGGTTGACTTCTTATCCGCTCCGTTCACAAGTACCCCCTCACCGGCAAAGAAAGTACAGTTGGGGGTGACCGACCGAAGCCATCTTGCCTAACTGCAAGTTTGCCGCGACACGCGGCCGTACCACTGCGTGTACATAGTACAAATCCCCTAGTGTACGTGCGTCACACATAAGGAATGATACACGTCAACCAGTTAAATGTCCCGCCCATGGGACGTCGTTGCTAGGCAAAAGGGCTCCCTCTTCTGTTGGTGCACGGAGCCCATTAGCTAGAGGTTTGACCTGTGTAGGACTTGATTACAATCAAACTTATGCAGTGCTGGTGTCTCGAGGGTGTTCTTTGTTAGGCCAAGTAAAAAAAAAAAGGTTTCTCGTCTAGGCCTTTTCTTTTGAGGGAGGTGCCCCTCACCCCCCCCCCCCCTTTTCCCCAAGATGGCGGATTATTCAAGATGGCAGATTCCCTCTTCTCGAGGACAAAATAATGTCCAAGGAGCGGTCACCCTTTCTACATAACTTTAATTTGTTATCGTTTCGGTTTGCGGTAACACCATGTGGTAATAAATACTGCTTACAACATATTTAGTTCTGAAAAGAACTTGTCCTGCTTATTATCAACTTTCTCTAACACACTGCCCAACAGACAACCAATCAGAATCTATAAACACAAGCACTCCCAATCCTAACACAGCCTACTTAAGGAGCAGCATCTCCAACTCTCTCCAGTCTCCTGACGATGACTAGAGCAGGCTCGTCGAAACGCTGAGACCAAAGACAAGTTCTTTTAGAATTTAAAGCAGGACTGTTCTTATCAGACCAAAAACTACTTAGCGAAAGTTGATAATAAGCAGGACAAGTTCTTTTCAGAACTAAATATCTTCTAAGCAGTAGTTATTACCACATGGTGTTACCGCAAACCGAAACGATACCGATACTCTACCATGCAAAGCCTTCAATCTTATATAATTTGTTGGAAACAAATATATTGGGAATGTATTTATTGGAAAAAAAAAGAAGAAAAAAAGAGGATTACAGGAAAAGTAAGTGAGCGGGCACAAGAAGCTGTTTTTATTTCTCATTAGCCTTATTTAATTTAGTAATACTGATTGAACAAAGGGTTTACTAATGCCTATCCTAGCAATACAAAATCATTACCCCCGACTTGTCTTAAAGGTTCAGTCCATCATTTGTAATTTGTGCATTTTGTACGTTTGAAGCAACAAAAGTGCTTAAAATCTAATGAAGGATACTGAACAACCAACCTGATGAAGCTTCAGCTCAGCTTCAGCTGTATATTCCGAGAAAAACAACATTCTAGGATCTCTTTTTCAAATCAAAAGTTGCTGAATCATGTTTTGAGTTGGACCTATATTCAGCGTCTGAGACACGTTCTCACTGAGCCGATTGCAGCTACGCGATGAGGCGCACTGATACGACGAATTAAAGCAACCGCACGCATGTGTGCGTGGTGTCAACGCTTGCGCGCACTTCACCGAATAAAAAAAAACAACTACTGCATGGGTAGATAGAAATTTCCGACTGTGCGTCTTAAGACGCACCGTTGGAAAGGCCTTATTTCGTTGATTGCTTCAAAATGACAGCTTGCCAGAAAGAATGATTTCACAAGGAGTTTAGTCCCCTTACTATCTTTCAACCAAGTATGTTTTTCAACAATAATTACGTCAGTTACTTTTTGAATAGCTGCAAATAATGGACTGTAGCTTTAACGTGCAAGGTCAATTTCACTGGAGAGTCATGCTCTGAATAGTAAGCAAAAATGACTACAGAAAAAAACAAATATCTCTTATTCTTTTTGACACGTCTGAAGCTATTCAAGACTACTTCCGCTGGATTCAATACAAACAATTTCAAAAATCCTGTACCTTGGCAAGAGTAGCCATCTCCTTCGTAGCCTTGGTTACAAAAGCACTGGTATCCCGTCTGCGTTGGTACACACCGGGCATTTCGATCACAGTTGTTGTTGGCACAGAAATTTATCTGCTCGGCTATAAGCGAAGAAACAAAATTTGGGATAAAAAAAAAAGAGAACAAGCCAACCCCATCAATGAGAGAATAATTAAAAAACGTCAACAACTTTTTGTAAATATAAATGCAGTACCTTAGTTTAGGATTCATATTAAAATTCCATTATTATTGGTCACAATAATGGTCTGAAAGTAATTATAGATTTCATTATGTGGAACAAAAAAACAATCAAAGAAATAATTTTTAACAGACTAAATGATTTGTTAGAGGGGTTTATTTGGCCCTTGAAAAATATAATGATTTAATAAACTACATTGTTATATCGTGTGCTTGGATATATCATGTGCTTGGATACTGTAATTTGATTGGTCTAGGACGGCCACGTGTCTGGACAATAAAAATGCATGTCACACACTGAGGGTGATATCGCAATGAGAACTGTAACGTCAAATGCTTATTCTCCTGTCCGGCAGGACATCAAAACCTTTTATATCGAAGGTTACATCGCAGTGATTCAGTTTATTTCTCACGCAGTAAGTTACAACCATTTATGTTTTTTGAGTTATTGGCACGATATAACAAAGTAGTTGTTGACTGCTGTGATGTGGGATATGCCGTTTTTAAGCCCCTCGGGGACGCATAACACCCTTGGCGAAAAAAAACACGTCATATCCCACATCACAGCAGTCAACAATTGTTAAATGTCATATTAACTATTTAAGTTTTTAGTAATTAACAATGTCAATAAACTATACTGTGACGACAGAAGTTTTCAGGAAAAAAATTCGCTAGCATCTACTCTTGCATGCAGAAAGAAATGCACATCATTAAAACAAAAACCACAAAAGCAAGAAAACAAACAAAAAAGCAGCCACTATCTACCCTCGCATGTAAAGCCATCACCAGTGTAGCCTTCAAAGCAGTAGCATTCATAAGCGTCTTGAGCAGAGGCTACACAACGAGCGTTCGTATCACAGGCATTGTTAACGCAGGGGTCGGTGGTATTAGCTGCAAAGAAATGATGCATGGTTGCAGGATTAACAAGCAAAGCCAAACTGAGCAAAGTTTAGAAAGCTGAGAAAATGAAATAGTTCAAGCTGCAAAGCCAACAATGGACTGGTATAGACAAATCTGTTGAGTGATTTGACCACTAAACCGTGCATGTGGTGTATAGACCTTCATCATGTTGCAACCATTTCAGTCATGTTCCCTGTATCCAATAACAGTACTGAATGATAATGTGTTTTGTGCAAAAAGGAACCAGTCTATTTTTCCTTCCAGCCTCGCTTTAGTTACGTTGATTTGAATGGGAAAAAATCAAGATGGCCACCACACGATAATGGTCTATTGTTGATGTCCCCTAACGTGGAGCAGCCCCTCGTAGGGTACTTTGATTTTTGCCTCTGAAGGCTTTGCATCAAATTTCACAGTGAGCGATATTTCATCAAGCTCTAAACATTACCGTTCATAAACCTTGAGTTCACCAACCCGTTACAAAGTTAAGATAGAAATTTCACTCTGGTGTAACTTTCCAACTTTACTGCGAAGTGCGCAGTGAACCCTTTTAAAATGCGCCAAAATATAAGAAAACGCTTTTCTGACAAACACGTAGTTGGATATGTGAGTGGAAATAATAATGGTTTATTAAAATTTGTCAATTTAAAGAAATTCTTTGATGTTCACTTGGAGATTTCCGGGATTTGTTCAAGTGCGCCACACAAGTGCAGAACACTTTCCAGACACCACCGCTGTTGAATTTCAGACTAAACATTATGACACTAAGCTTGTTCACTAATCATTATAAAGGTAATAGTACCAGTATTTAACTGAATGAATGTGAAGCTTGACAACAAAAAAAGGTTTGGCGAAACTGCATGAGGAAAATTGTGGGAAACCTCGATGAATTTGAAATATTTTTAACAAAATAAGAAGAACAATCAGCAACTATCTACCCATGCATGAAAAGCCATCACCGGAGTAGCCTTCAAGGCAGGAGCATTCATAAGCATCTTGAGCAGAGGCTACACAACGAGCGTTCGTATCACAGGCATTGTTAACGCAGGGGTCGGTGGTATTAGCTGCAAAGAAATGATGCATGGTTGCGGGATTAACAAGCAAAGCCAAACTGAACTGTGAGGCAAAGTTTAGAAAGCTGAAGAAATTACAAGTTCAGGGTGCGAAACCTGGTATAGATGAACCCAGTGGCCATACATTTGGCTGCGGAACTATGACTGTGGTATATTTGCAAATGCTCTGTAGCAAAATGGCTTTCACGCTGTTGAAAAATATCCATGTTAGACCTCGGTCCAACACAGACCCTGTCACGCTAGCACGAATCTAACATGGCTTCTACATGGGTCTGGTGCTCTACACAAGTAAACTCCAACCCTGGTCAGGACCAGGGTTGGAAGGCTCTACCCGGGTACAAAATCCAAACTCTACAGCAAGTGTGAACAGTACGGTACGCCTTGCCTACCCATGCTGGGACCTGGTTCCGCTTATGCTGTACTGGTGTTATTTTCATCACAGGTAGGCAAGGGAACAGTGTGAAAAGGCCTAGAGGCCTTGGTCTAGACCAGGTCAGGACCAGGGTTGGAAGGCTCTACCCGGGTAGAACAGCGCCAAACTCTACAGCAGGTGTGAACGGTCCGCCTTGCCTACCCATGCTGGGACCTGGTTCCGTTTATGCTGTACCCGTGTTATTTTCATCACAGGTTGGCGAGGCGACAGTGTGAAAAGGCCTAGAGGCATGTGGATTTTGCACTCAGTTTTCTTCCCAATTGGGATCTGTTTACTGAGGAAATTGTCAACTGCACAGCTTCAAGAGTGTTTCTTCAAACTCGCTCTCACAATTTTAGTAAATTTGATTAACAGAACATCATTCAGGGTACTTTTGCTGGAAACCCTTCCAAAGGCAGCAACATGTAAGAGTTGTCTAAGTGACAAGCCTGCACAGTGCAGCACGATCCATGAGGCCAATAGTCTCAAGACCAAACTGCCTAGAGTCTGTGGTCACTGAATGCAGCAGGATACAACTGTGGCATTGTTCTATGGGACTAGCTCTCATTGTCTCAGAAGCAGTCATTTATGCACTGGTGTTGGCAGCTCAATGCATCCAAGTGCACCAGACTTTTCCACCTGATGCACTGTGTTGCGTTAGGGTTAAAAAATAAGGACAGAATTCCCTGATTTCGTGCGGCCTGATTTTCTTGTAACCTGAAATTAATAACAGTAGGGTGCCTTAAAATAATTTAGCACTGTCGCAGGATTTTTCTGTATCTTGGCAATTTTCCATAGCATAGCCTTCGAAAGCAAACCACTGCAATGTTGTAAGAACCAACAGATTCTAGCACTAGGATAAACATAACCATGCTTAATAAAAAAACAAAAACTACAACAAATCAAGCTAATGATAAAGTTTCACGCGCAAAAGAGAACAAACTTCCAACTTCCAACAGGCATTCTACAGATTGAAAAGCCAGAAAGATCAAGTTGGGAAACATAGTAAAAACAATTTGTTAAACTAAATTTTGCAAATGGCTTAGCATGCTTGCAGCAGCACAACCGGCACAAAGCTACGACTTTGTTTACATTTAACGTTAAGTACACTCCAACTATATTCTTTTTTCTCTAAAGACGAAAGCTACGCGTATAAGTAATTGGTCAAACTCATTAATTTTCTCCTTTTTTTTGCTAGTTGTATGGTACTAACCAGGGCACTACAAAGAATTCAACATTACTGAAAAAGCAATGTCCCAAAACTGGGCCCAATAAAGAGGCCTCGATTAAGTAGTTTGTTTAAGAGTAATGGTGAATGTTGAAATATTAAAGTCGACCAGATCTCGGAAGCTGCGGGCAAATGAATGCGTATTCACCTTGTTTTGACCTTTTGACCCCATAGCTGTAAGTCAGACGAAGAGAACACCATGGCCATTTTTCAATGTTTGATAAAGTCCAACATGTTGACGGCGCTACTTTTGTCATTTGAGCTTTCTTTGAAAGTTGACCTATTTTGACCCCATAACTATGGGTCAGGTGAAGAGGTCACCACAGACATTTTGTGATCTTTGATAAGGTCCAACGTGTTGACAGTGCTTCTTGTGTCATTTGAGCTTGTTTTGAAAGTTGACCTGCTTTGACCTTTGACCCCATGACTATAGGTCGGACAAAGAGGTCACCACAGACTTTTTTTTATGTTTGACCAAGGCCAACATGTTGACAGCTCTACGCTTGTCATTTAAGCTTATTTGAAATTTGACATTAATTTGACCTTGACCCCGTGATGACCTTTGACCCCAGTTTGGTCATGTGAAATGTTGGGGCTGGGCTACTGATACTTTTGACAAAGTGTGGTTGAAATTGGTCAAAATATGTAGGAGCAATAGACAATTTGAACGTTTGTTACTAACAAACGAACTAACTAACTAACCTACGGACTAACAGAGATACATGGGTACTTGTAGCTGCTAAAAATGAGGAAACAACAGCCATTATCTACCCTCGCATGTAAGGCCATCACCAGTGTAGCCTTCAAGGCAGGAGCATTCATAAATGGCTGGAGAGAAGGCTACACAACGGGCATTCGGGTCACAGACATTACTGACACAGGGGTCTGTGGCTGCAAAGAAACGGGGGCATGATTGCAAAGCGAAAAAATAATGAGGGTGACATGCATTCATTCAAAAAGACAAAGAAAGAAAATCATGCAGGAAATGTATTTTTACTGACAATGAGTTTTTGTTTTTTCAGGCAGCATACTGCAAGGCGATTCTTTACAATAAATGGTGTCAAATCGTTTTGTATTATGCATGCCAGGACGTCTTTGTGTTAAGCCCTTTTACTTTGGATGTTGTGTCTGGGTGAATTTTTAAGACCGCTCATTGATAGTGTAGGCAAGTCCATTTCCGAGTGTGACAAGTTTAGACCATTCTGCGCAGGGGCCAATTTCACGGCACTGCTTAGCACAAAAATTTGCTTAGCACAAAAAAAGACTGGCTTATAAAAGCAGGTTACCAGCCAAAACTCCACGTAATGTATATTGCTCATGATTAGTAGCCAGCTGTTGTTTGCTTAGCATGAAAATCACATGGAGTTTTGGCTGGTAACCTGCTTTTATAAGCCACTCTTTTTTTGTACTAAGCAAATTTTTCTGCTTAGCAGCGCCGTGAAATTGGGCCCCGGTCCCATGAATGGAGGACCCCTTCAATGGTGTAAGCATTGTGCTAACTATTGTTCAGATAATCCATCCTCGGGCAGTTGCTTTGTCTAATGGCAGGCGCAATGCTTCCACCATTGCAGGGGGCCTCCGTAAATGTACAGTGATAGTGTGCTTGGAATGGTCTATGGGGTCTGTGCACAAGTACTCCTTCAACGGCCAGAAAAGGAGAGTTGGGGGTGACCTAGACTGGTTCCTGGTCCATCCACTGCATATTTGGAATGATGCAAAGTTATTGGGGGCTGGGATTAGTCTGGGAGACCATCGCAAGTTAAATTCGAACGTATTCGCGCGCCGACAGTCGCCTGACGCTTACGCACAAAGACGCTTTGGCTTAGCTTTGTGCACATTCAGGATGAATAAGCTGTGCGTACTTCACATGCAAACCAGTACAGTATGCACACGCACGTGTGTGTTTTTGTCTGCAATCGGGACCCCCTATTGTATAACTGTTAAAGGAAGACCGCCCATATGTTTTGTACACATCGCCAAATTGGGGACCTCTCGGCAATGGGGGACCCTATTGTCCTCTATTGTTTGACGTCCCCTATTGAATGCAGAAACAAACTCGTGGTGTTCTGTCCAAGGGGCTCTCAAAAGTGGTAAAAACACACCCTCTTTTGGTGGCGCACGGAGCCTATACATGTACAATGTACATGTCAGACTCTGAAAAGGACCCGACTACACTAGCAGTGAGCGTCTTAAAAATTCACAGAGACACAACATTCGCAGTAAAAGGGCTGATAAAGAAAATTAACACGAAGTATCCTAACATGCAAGTCATGCAAAACGGAAAATGATTTAATGATTCAAGCAGTGCTGATTTCATTATGGCTAAAAAAGCTGAACCCCCGACAAAAAAGAAAACTGAAACGGCAAAGAATATATTTGCAAAACTTCCATTTGCAGACACTTAAGACATTTTCAATTATATATTTTTTTTGTCCAAAAAACTGTACATGTCCTGCATTTCTCGATGCAAACGCCAAACTGCGACATCACACCAAGTTTTCGTACAGCGAATTTGTAAAATCTGATTACATTTCATCCCCGGGATAAAATTTGCTGCGAATGTTTTAGGACATCGCATTTTTATGAAGTAAAGACCCGACTTTCACTGTCTTTCTAAAAACCTTTTTCTTCTTATTTAAAGTACACCGTCTATACAGCCTAATACAGTACAGTAATAAGACTCTGATACAGTAATAAGACTCCAATTCTGCTAATGCAACCTAACATTACAGTATTCTTTTGGACTCAAGAAAAGCTCTTGATCACAACAGTAGTCTTGTACAATAACACAATTTTGTACTTGATTTAAGTACAAAATTGTGCATGACCCACAGTACATCTTAACGGTGCTGCAGCATGTAGAGTGCGTTCGATTACTTCCCCCAGCTTACTCGCGCCTGGCTCCACGCATGATGACACACATGCGCAGTGGAGCTAAATAAACGAACAATTTCGGGTAAAGTTTCGTGCAAAGAGCTGGAAAGCTGAACTTTGACATGACACTGACGCTGCATCCGAATCAACTGTCTAGACCTAGGTTTAGGTCCACAGCCATTGAAAACATGTGGGGGGCACACTGACAATAGACGTAGCTGTAGCTCTGGAAGCCCGTTTAGGAAAAAATGTTGCAACCTGATGCCACTTCAGGGGTTTGTGAACAAAGTCTATGGAGAGTCAAGAAATTTTCTAAGAATTTCCAAACAAAATTGGAAATGTTTGTCAGTCCCAGATTCACGTCTTATCGTCATTTTTGCAATGAATAACCTTTATTGAGATGATATATGAAGAAAAAAAAAGGCGTCAGGTTGCAAAAAATTTTCTGCTCGTTTCGGACACGGCCTGAGGCGCCTGCCGGATGTCACGTTGGCAGCCATGTTGATTGCATGGCCTTATGGGATACTTACCCAAGTAACCGGCTCAGCGAGTCGGTTACTTGGGCCAGGCTCGAGTAAGCGTGAGAAGTCAGGTGAGAGGTAAATCGAACGCTGTCGCGCTTGCACGAGTAAGCGCAAGGGACGTAATCGAACACACTCATAATTTTGACAGATTAAGGAGTTGTTCATTTCATTTCAAACAGTCACAATGAGGAGTACACCAACTTTTGGATATAATGTCTTTAAAACTTGATCGAAAACCGAAGACATTTCGAAGCGCGAGAAAACAATCACTTAATAGGTAGAGAACAGACAGAGTTGCATTTATAGGAAAACTTTTCCGTAAGCCAGGGCCGTCCTGAATATACCGAATACTTGATTATCAACCAAATATTCGAATAGCTTTCTGCCGGTTTGAATATTCAAAAGCAAAATAAAACTACGCACATGCACACACACGACTGTGATTCCATTTTTATCGTAACGATGCTGCGCTTTATTGTCAGGTACTACTTTTTTTGTTGAAAGTCACTTTTTTGTCGACGGCTGTTCGATGTTCACATACTTTTAGCAGGTTACAGCCCTTTTTAAGTTATCCAATACTTACGGCAAAACACTCCAGCTTCCCAAATTGACCATCACACATAAATTGTATACAGCACACTCTTCGTGCAACTTTTTACCGGCACAGCATGCAGTTGCAACTGGCAGTTTTGAATATCCAAATATTCGGTTAAACACCGTTTCGAGTAATTGAATACTAAAGTACTCAAAAACAGACTGCCCTACACTAAGCACACATCTGTAACCACAAATCTAGCCGTGCCATGAAAGCTGACCACACAAAAAATTGCCTCATTAAACTAGTTTCAGTTTGAAATGTTATTAACAAAAGAAAAATTGAATATAGAAAAAAAAATTAGCCACTATCTACCCTTGCATGTAAAGCCATCACCAGTGTAGCCTTCAAGGCAGGAGCATTCATAAGCGTCTTGAGCGGAGGCTACACAACGAGCATTCGCATCACAGGTATTAATGGCACATGGATTTGCGGGATCGACTGCAAAGAAATACAGCGTGATAGCAGAGAATATGGAACAAAGCAAAAGCAAATCAATGAACAGAAAATGCACCTTAGTCATTAAGGCAGTTAGTCAGGCATGAACTTGACAAAACACAAAAATAAAGCAAAAACACAACCAATTAACACAGAAAATAATATGGACTGAAGCTTATGTTTATGCACAGCATGAAATCGACCACTGAGCTTGCCGGGGTCTGCTGGCTGGTTTTAATCTGATATAGCAGTGGGTACGGCAACCAAACTAGTCATAAGATGGATTTCGCGTCAGGTGATGTAAATTCAAACCAGCCAACTGACCCCAGCAAGTAAGGTGGTCGAGTGCCAAGACGTCTGCACTAGAATGCAGGAGGTCGTGGGTTGGAGTCCCAACCGAGTGATTTTTTTCTCACAGTCACTCGGGGAAACACTGAGTATACAGTCTTCACAAAATTACATCAGCTGAAGGGCTAAACTCAATATTGAAAATTGATTGTCATTGTAAAGAACACATCAAGATCCAATACCAAAGCCAAAGTTATTCCTTTGATTTTTTGTACCCAATGAAAAAATCAAGTGAAAAATTTGGTTTCATTAAAAAAAAATTGAGCCATTATCTACCCTCGCATGTAAAGCCATCACCAGTGTAGCCTTCAAGGCAGGAGCATTCATAAGCGTCTTGAGCAGAGGCTACACAACGAGCATTCGCATCACAGGTATTAATGGCACATGGATTTGCGGGATCGACTGCAAAGAAATACAGCATGATTGCAGAGAATACGGAACAAAGCAAAAGCAAATCAATGAACAGAAAATGCACCAAATCATTAACCCTAACAGATCTCAACCCCTCAAACCCCAACGGCATGTTTTGTTGGAATCTGTCGGGATGGGTACAGTACCCCTAAACTGACAGTCTTTTACATTGGGTTGGCACACCTCCAGAATCAAAGTCAGAAATATGTGTGCGCAGTTTCCCATATGGTGTTGGAATTTGCCAGGATGGGTATGGTTCCTAGTACATCATGCTAGGGAGTTAGGGTTAAGACAGTTACTCAGGCAGTAACTTCATAAAATGCAAGAATGAAGCAAATGCAAAAAAAGAGAGTAGGATGAACTGAAGCTTATGTTTATGCACAGCATGAGATTCTAAAAATTTAAATGGAACAAGTGGTTTTCTCAAAATAGACTGAAAAATATTTACGTTTTCAAGAGACATATTTCCTGTATTTTTGTGTGTTTTGTATTATTGCATCTGTCTTTTTGTGTGTTACAGAGTTTGAGCTACATGTACCAAAATTGATTTTCACAAGAGAAAATTTTGGGTTGTGCCTTCTCCAACGTAATTTTATAAACATGTTTACTCCGTGTTGTCCGGAGTAATTGGATGAAAATTCACAAACTATTCAGGTGGGACTCGAACCCACGACCTCCTGCCTGTTAGTGTTGACGTCTTACCACTCGACCACCGAGCTTGCCGGGGTCGGCTGGCTGGTTTTAATCTGATATAGCAGTGGGTATCGCAACCAAACTATTCATAAGATGGAATCTGTGTCAGGGTGATTTAAATTCAAAGGGCTGGCAGGCTCGGTGGTCGAGTGACTAGAAAGCAGGAGTTCGTGGGTTCGAGTCCAACCCGAGTAGTTTGTGAAGTTGTTCACACAATCACTCAGGGAAACAACGAGAATACATATTTACAAAATTAGGTCAGTGAAGGGTAAAACCCAAAGTTTAAAATGGATTTGTCATTCGAAAGAACACATCAAGATTCAATACCAAAGGCAAAGTTATTCCTTTGGACTTTTTTTTCCCAATGAAAAAAATCATGTGAAAAATTTGGTTTTATAAAAAAAATTCAAGCCATTATCTACCCTCGCATGTAAAGCCATCACCAGTGTAGCCTTCAAGGCAGGAGCATTCATAAGCGTCTTGAGCGGAGGCTACACAACGGGCATTGGCATCACAGGTATTAATGGCACATGGATTTGCGGGATCGACTGCAAAGAAATACAGCATGATAGCAGAGAATATGGAACAAAGCAAAAGCAAATCAATGAACAGAAAATGCACCTTAGTCATTAAGGCAGTTAGTCAGGCATGAACTTGACAGAACACAAAAATAAAGCAAAAACACAACCAATTAACACAGAAAATAATATGGACTGAAGCTTATGTTTATGCACAGCATGAAATTCTGAAAATTTAAAGGGAACAAGTGGGTCTTTTTTAGATGGACAGAAAAATATTTACATTTTCAAGAGAGACAGCCGTCTCTGTATTTCTGTGTTTTGTATTATTGCATTGGTCTTGTTTTTTTTGTTGCAGAGTTTGAACAACCAAAATTGATTTTCATAAGAATTAACGTCGGGTGGATGTGAATTCAAAATTTGGTTTTGCCCTTCACTAATGTAATTTTATATACCATGTGTACTCAGTGTGATTGTCCCAAGTGACTGTGTGAAAAATTCACCAACTACTAGGATGGGACTCGAACCCACGACCTCTGCTTACTAGTGCAGACGTCTTACCACTCGACCACTGACTTTGCTGGGGTTGGCTGGCTAGTTAGAATCTGATGTAGCTGTGGGTACCGCAACCAAACTAGTCATAAGATGGAATCTGTGTCTGGGTGATTTGAGCCGACCCCAGTAAGCTTGGTGGTCGAGTGCTAAGACGTCTGCACTAGTAAGCAGGAGTTCATGGGTTCGAGTCCCAAACGAGTGATATTTTCACACAATCACTCGGGGAAACACTGAGTGCACAGTGTTTACAAAATTACGTCAGTGAAGGTTAAGATCCAATATTGAAAAATGATTTGTCATTGTAAAGAACACATCAAGATCCAATATCAAAGACAAAGTTATTCCTTTGACCTTTGAAAAATTTGGTTTTAAAAAAATTGTTCAAGCCATTATCTACCCTCGCATGTAAAGCCATCACCAGTGTAGCCTTCAAGGCAGTAGCATTCATAAGCGTCTTGAGAGGAGGCTACACAACGAGCATTCGCATCACATGTATTACTTGCACATGGATTTGCAGGATCGACTGCAAAGAAATATAGCATGGTTGCAGAGAATGCGGAACAAAGCAAAAGCAAATCAATGAACAGGAAATGCACCAAATTATAAAGGCTGTTATTCAGGCAGAAACTTCACAAAACACAAAAATAAAGCAAAAACAAAAAAAACACACAGAAAATATTACAGTACCTCATCAATTTATCAGGCAACCGCGGCATTTCATTGGTCCATTCCAGCAACTCAACCGTGTGAAAGTTGTTACTATTACCCCGCGACTTCGTACGCGCGCGTGACGCGCAAAAACCAGGGAGGTACTATCACACACCTGGGTCGCAGCCTTAGATTTGTTACAGTACTGTGTTATCTCTTTACCAACAACGCATGTGCATTACGTGCGTACCGTGGAGAACACCAGTGAGGACAGTTGCATGTGCCAGTTTATTACGGCATACATCAAAATGGCGACCGGTGGTGCTCGCTTTGCGATTTTAACTGAGGAGGAACTTGGTGAACTTTTACACAATAATAACAAATCCATTGCTTTGTGTGAATGTTAAAGTCATTAAATGACACAAAATTAACATTCTACTCTGTTTGTCTCCTTAATTAAAAATATTGTTTCACTTTACCCAAATACTACACGATCATAAACATGGTGGAATGGACCAACGAATACCGTAGCTGCCTGATGAATATTTATGAGGTACAGTAAAACAAGTACAACATGTTTTTGCAGGGAAATTTTGCCTCGGGAGATCATCCAATCATCCAACACCTCGGGGTCATTAGTTTTCCCTATTTCTCCACAAACCATGTTGTATTTGTATAATATGAACTGAAACTTATATTTATGCACAGCATGAAAAATTGATGTAAATTCGAACCAGCCATCTGACCCTGGCAAGCTTGGTGGTCAAGTGGCAAGACGTCTGCACTAGTAATCAGGAGGTCGTGGGTTCAAGTCCCACCTGAGTTGTTCGTGAATTTTTTCATACAATCACTCCGGGAAACACTCAGTGATTAGTGAATTTCATTGGTGAAAGGCAAAACCCAAAATTGAAAATGTATTTTTCAGTCTGAGGAACACATCAAGAAGAAGATCCAAAACCAAAGACGAAGTGTTTCCTTTGACTATTTTTGGAGAAAAAAAAATTGTGTGAAAATGTTGGTTTTATAAAAAGAAAAAGAAAATGTAGCCACTATCTACCCTCGCAAGTAAAGCCATCACCAGTGTAGCCTTCAAAGCAGTAGCATTCATAAGCGTCTTGAGCGGAGGCTACACAACGGGCATTCGTATTGCAGGTATGATTAGCACAGGGGTCGGTAGCATTATTAGCTGCAAAGAAATGGTGCATGGTTTCCACAAATTAAAGCAATCAATGACCAATGATGCACGACAGTAACAAATAGGAGGCAATCAGCTATGAGGAAAAAAAATGGCAAATCCACGATGTCGGCCATACATTTTGGACAATTCAACTTCGCAACATGCAACCAGGCCTCGGATCTTCTTCATCACAGCTACTGTTCCCAAAACTCGCCTGGCAAGCTACGGGGACCGGGCCTTTTCCAGCTGTGCACCGCATCTCTGGAATTCCTTGCCAGACGAGTTTTGGGAACAGAAACGCCATCTTAAGACTCATCTTTTTAATCTTTCATTTAAACCACAGTGATTTGCTAGTGACCGGCGCCTTTGAATGGTCCTCCAGATACTGTGCGCCTTATAAATTATCTGTTATACGTGTAAAGGTACCACTAAGGAGACACGTTATCGTAATTTCTTCGCACGATGGGAGACATCGGTCATTAGGGAGACATTTTCATGTCTCCCTAATGTTACAGCCCCCCTTTAGAGGCACAATTTTAGTCGCAATAAGATTATATTTGTTGCTAGTGGTCTAATTAGTAAACATACCGAAATTCGTGGAAAAAGGACAAGGGAATATTGGGTTAGGGCACATTTAAGTTTGAAAAATTTTGTGCACAAGTCTATGGGGATGTCTCCCAAATGTCCAATCCAGGGTAATTATTATTATTGTTTATTAATAAAAGTTATAATCGTAAAATGGGAGTTTTAATTTATGAGAAAACGTATCAGTTTCTACAAGTTAATAATATAATTATACATCCAACTTTTTTGCTATAGTAGCAATCAGCTCATAGCATCAGACGTACGAAGACGTACGAAGACAAATTGATTTTTGTCGTTTACTCATTAATTTTTTCAGTTATAAGGCAACAGCTAAACTGTTGACCATTGTTAGAAATAAACTATCCCTCAATAAAATACAGACAACAAGCTTCAAAAATGATATACCGGTACATGTTTTATTTGTAGTATTTGGATTTTCGTTACATTTTTCATTGAGGTATATTATTCAGTGGAATTGCTCCAAAGTAAATGTAACACGAATAGTTGCGGGCGGTATTACGTCACCCGGTGAAAAAATCCATTCATGTGCACACCAGTTTTCATCGGTTGCTATGTGTTACCATTCAGCACTCCAGACTCAAGAACCATTGAGTTTCAAGAAAATGGGTCTGGGAGCTAGATAAGCCAATGTAAAATATTCCCAGATGTCTGTGCCCACCTATAGTCAGGCATGCAACTTGGAATTTAGAAGGAAAAAAAAACGCGGAAACTCCAAACCACACAAGACTTTATACAGCATTTTTCAATTTGTAATGGCATTCATGAGAAGTACAAAACAGGGAAATCAGCGGATCCAAGGAAAAGTTGCATGCCTGTATAGTTTGATCTTATCAACTCAACTCCCATCCTGTGAGGGAAAGTCACATTGGATTACGAATAAAATCACACACTCTACCAAAAACTCTCCTGAACAATCCTCTGTTCCATCTTGAAACTAATGAACTGCATAATGCACACACATTATTTATCAAGCCAGGCTCATTGACAACAGCATGCATAGATACTTACCGGTACCTCTGAGGACTTTAAAAGCAAATGGCAAATTTGATGAGAGAAGGGCGACAGACAATGATTGAAAATGTTGGGGGGAGGAGGGTTATGGGGTGAGATTCACATTTTCAGTGAAAATCGAGTACCTTGACATGTGTATCCATCACCTCGGTACCCGGGGTCGCAGAAACACTGGTAACCGAAGACGGCCGACACACACCGTGCATTGGGGTCACAATTGTTGTTGGCGCAATGGTCACTTTCTTCCTCTGCGTGGATAAACGCAACACGTCAGGGTTAATGGAGCGTTAGATCTCGGACTGGGATGACCTGGGTTCAGGTCCTAAACTTGGTTCACTTGTCTAAGGCCGAAAATTCATGCGTCTGTGTTTTCGATGCATATATCTTGATGTGTAATTGTTCCAAGTCGTTCCGGTCCTCAAAAATGTGTACATGTAACTATCGGAAGAAGAGGCTACCACTGTTCCATGTATGTCTTTGAACACTAGACGGACTTAAAAAGCTCAACTAAAGAGCATACTGCAGTATGCTGCAGTATACTGCAGTTTTGTGCGTAGAAAAATCAGGCCCCCGCATATTGCTATTAGTGCGCAGGTGTAAGTTATGTCACAAACAAACCATTAGTGGACTAATGGTCCTCACCGCAACTTGCTCCAAGTAATCTGTTTCTGTTGCAGCCATAATCATGGCAAATGGCAATGTAAGAGGGGGGGGGGTTGATGTAGTGTAACCACGCCCTCCCCTTCATACTTCTTTAAACTTTAAATACTTCTTTCATAATTCACTACCTTATGGAGACGTGAGTACAATAGGGAACAATAGATTGTAAAGGTCTCCATAAGGCAATTTCTAAAGGTGAATACGTCAAGGTTTTCATGAAATAGATGGCTTTTACTCAAAAACTAGGAATTTCCAAGGTGTGTTTATCCGTCGCAAATTGAAGTATTTTATGTAAGGGATATTTGGTCCGAAATTCAGCCCAGGAAATTAATTCTGGTTAAAATGGGAGCACTTTGAAACTAGATTTTCAGTACTCTGAAATGTTAGTACACGAGAACAAAGAGATGTCTTCATGAGGATAACATATTCAGTATGTGTATTCTCGACAGTAAAATTGTTGTTCCTGTCCTCAAAAGTGTGTACAAGGAACTGTCGGGAAAACGAGGCAACCATGAAGGGCACTGCCTTGTATAATATGGTATCCAGCCCATCAACAATGGATTGTCCTCTCGCCTCCAAAAGATTTTTATCCCAAACTTTTGCTATTCAGAAATCAATATTAGAAAAAAATAACTAAAATTAACTAAAACAGTCTAAATGAGCAAGTTCTCCTATACCACGAGTATGCATATAGTAAGGAACAAGGATAGAATGAAAGAGAAGTATTGTGAATTGTATTGTTGTTCATGTATATTTTGTGATGTGCAAAGTGTTTTACGTAAATTATATTTTTTAAATCAAATGACAATGGAGTCAAGCAGCGTAAGATTTGTACTTGAAAACAGCCATTTGCCTTACTGCAAATCTAATTTCAAACTTGAGGACAAGTAGTTTCATTAAAACTTAGACTTTTAAGTTGTATAACACTAAACAATATAAGAAGTGTCTTTTGGACTTTTCAGCAGCCGATTTTATGAAACTTGTGCAATGTCATATTAAACTCCACTTGCGCCACATTTTGTTGGTACGTTGCATGACATATCATGTTGGGCAACGTTTCAGTTTTTACAAATTTCAGGAAAGTTTTACAGTGTGTAAGTTCATGACTAACGCGACAAATGATGGAACATGGAACACTTTGCTGACTAATCATGATAGTCGTGGAGCCTGTCATTGCTCAACTTATCCAGGTTGATACAAGAAACTCACAACTTTGTTTGTGAATTGCTATTTTACCCGTGACCCAATTTTACCCATGACAGAATTTTACTGGGTGAGTACGAAGAAAGTCGTGCGAAATTCTTTTCAAGATGGCAGGCGGAGGCGATTCAACAACTGTTTTGTGACCGAAAAGAAATCATGCCCAAACCTTCGTGTTCAAATCTGTTATTATCATCGTGCCAGATACTTACTTAAAACATTGCCAGCTACGCCAAGTTTCGTGAAATTGCTTAAGTTTATTGCGCTATTGCGCAGCTGCGCATCAAATTTATTGTGCGAATCCTAGGAATGGCGAAAGTTACGCACTGTTTCACAAAATCGGCTGCTGCATTCCTAGATACTCACCTCTACAATTGACGCCATTCCCAACATAACCCTGGTTACAGAAACATTGGTAAGTGCCGGACGGGGAGGGTACGCAGCGAGCGTTCACATCGCATGCATTGTTATCGCATGGGTTAACAACGCTCTCTGTAAACAGACACACAGATACACACAAAAGCACCAAAAAAAAACAATGTAGTAGGCTGATGACTCATGCATGTGCATTATTCAAGTACAGGGTGAGTACAAAACAAGGAAACCCAAATGTCAGGACCATTTTTTTTAATGAAGTTCTGCATGTAGCACTTTCAAAATCTAGGATATGAAAGCTCAATTAAACCGATTTCTTTTATTACAAGAATCATTCAAATCACTCATGTACTTTTCAAGTTATCAAATTTTAAACACAAACACCGTTTTAAACTGTTGTACACGGAAAAAAGTTAAGTGTTCCTTCAGCAAAACAAAAACAATTCGCACACAGCCCTATGTGAACTGTTTTCATTTTGCTGAAAGAACACTCACCTTTTGGTGATCCGTGGACAGAACTTTAAAACGGTGGTTGTATTTAAAATTCCGTAACTTGAAAAGTACATGAGTGATATGAATGATTCTTATACTAAAAGAAAGCTTATTAATTGAGCTTTCATATCCTAAATTTTGAAAGTGCTACATGCAGAACTTCATTAAATAATTGGTCCTGCCATTCATATTATTTTTTTTTGACTCACCCTGTATACATGGGTTGAAATACACAATGGAATTACTGCATCACGAAGATGAAGAATTTAATATTTTGTTTTGCTCTTCATTGGCGTAATGTTTAAATCGTTGCAAACTAAGTGCTGGCAGAGAGCTTACGAAAAAAATAACACATTTTTTCAATTGGGTCTCGAAACCATGACTTCGTGCTTACAGAGGTCGTGGGTTCGAGTCCCACCCAAGCAAGTTTGGAAGTGTTCTTCCCTCACAAGCTGCCAGACAGCACCGAGTATACAGTGCTTGCAGCATCACATCAGTGAAGATCACAAGCCATTATTGGGAATACACTTGTTACAACGCATTCAGCATTATGTGCATTAGATTGCTTGTGTGACATTTAGGATGGTATGATTTTTCTAAATGGAAAGCCTGCTGTGCTTGGGAGACATTTGTCTTTACTAAGCATGACAGAGATCCAGGCATTATTATTTGCATGCATTACTTTTTAATATGACTGCACATGCACACACACGAAATGTTTTTCATCCAAAGCAGGGATAAGGGCCTTCCTTTTTATTTCTATGGTTCTCATATTTTGCCTCTGAAGTAGGGTCGGTTGGTTGGACGGCGAAAAATAAAAATCTAAGAAAACTAATTGCACCTGCACCCGCATAGATGGCAAAATTAAATGATGCCAAGTGCGTATTGTCTCTTGTTTTGCTTCTTAAAATGAGATTATCAAGCGTTAATATCACTGAAAAAACAATAATAAAGCCATCTTTGGCAAGATGTAGGCGACTTCCATTATACACTCAACCAAAAAAGAAAGTCCCCCCTTAATACTTTTTGTCTAACTCAAAACTACTGGGCACATCTTGCTCAAATTACAACTGATCAGTGCAGAAATTTCTTAGCAATCCAGCCATACTCTTTGTTTGGCCGAAAACAGTGATAATGTGTACAAAATTATGCAATTTATGACAAGTGGTACCAAAAAAAAAAGTTGCACTTTTGTATATGTGCAAGGTGAGTGTGAACCACATTTACCACAACATGCACGTATACAAAAGCGCAACTGTTTTCGGTATCATTTGTCATAAATTGCATACACATTAATAAATTTGTACACATTATCACCGTTTTGGGCAAAATAAAGAGTATGGCTGGATTGCTGAGGAATTTCTGTACTGATTAGTCGTTATTTGAGCGAGAGGTGCTCAGTAGCTTTTGAGTTAGACAAAAAGTATTTGAAGGGGGGACTTTCTTTTTTGGTTGAGTGTATATTCACCATGCCGCTCACTAACGTTTTTGTCTGTAGCGGCAGCCATGACATGAAATGCAACGTTAGACCCCTTTTTAAGTTGAGAGGCAACATCCTTGTGTCTTCTGGGATTGCATTAGTTGCCTTTAATACGCCGTGCTTAGAGTAACAGCGGATTTTATTTTCCACCATTTTTCAAATAACTCAGAGCCTGATTGCCTGAATTTGATACTCATTATTTTTGTTAATTTAGTTTTTTATTAGTGGGGTGCCAGACAGGTTTGGCAGTTATAAAGAAAGGTGTTTTTTTTCTTGGGTTGGGAGCCCAAAATAGGGTCGGTCGGAAATGAGAACAAAAGAATAAAAAAGGGACGCCCTAAGCATTTATCCTGGTTTTTGTTGGTCCTTTAAGAAAGTGCACCTTATTAGAACTCTTGTATCCAAAGAGACCGGAAAATTGTCTGATGTCTATACTGAAACTTTTCATGCACTTTGACTAAAAATCTTCCGCTACTTTAATGAGACAAAACAAGGCTTGAAATTAATTCCTGTGTATTCCTTTAACATTGACTTTAATTTTGTGGGAATTTTGAACCACCCCTACCCTGGCAGTTGTAACCGTCGCCCAAGTATCCGTCATTACAATAGCACTGGTATCCCGACTGAGTTGGTACACAGTATGCATTAGCATCGCATGCATTGTTATCGCATGGATTTGACACTGCTGGGAAAAAAATTTGGACGAACATTTACAACCAAGCTTTAAAGGCGTATAGGATCATTGCATTTATCCCAAAAGTAACCCACCAAATTATTATCAAAACGCTTACTTGGATTAAAGATTGTACTGGTACTAAAACACTCCATGAAATTGTTCTGTCTGGCTTGCTGTCATTTAAAAGAAATCGAGAAATGTAGGTGATTTCCAACGATCAGTCCATTGACTGATTTTTTTTGAGAGTGCAATAGGCGAAAACGTGTGTCATGATCAAAGGTTACGGATAGGTTTTTTTCAATGTTTTCTCGAAAAGTGTAATATCCACTGAGATGAAACCTCGACAGATTAGGTTTTGAACATTCTTCTTTGGATTTTGAGTGGTGATATTATGGGAACAAACAAAATGCATGAAAAGCAAATGATCCTATATGCCTTCAAAAATGACAAACTAATGAATATTCATAAACATATCATTTTCAAAACTGTGGCATACACAGTTACGTCTTTGACCCTGCCCTAAGAAAGACAAATCATGAATTTGAAAACAAAAAAAGTTTCATCATCTTTGTCAGATTACGTAAAATAAGTTTTTACGGAATGCTATTCAAGTGAAATATTGCCAGTTGACAATGACTGAATCCGTTTTTCATGCATGGGATTTCCCTACAAAAATATAGAATAAACAATGAAATTCTGGTTGCTTTGGTGGCATATTCAGATAGCCAACAACTTTCATTAGCAAGTTGCTATTTGATACAATTGTTTTAGTACCGTTGGAATTGTTTAACCACCCCTACCCTGGCAGTTGTAACCGTCGCCCGTGTATCCGTCATTACAATAGCACTGGTATCCCGACTGAGTTGGTACACAGTATGCATTAGCATCGCAAGCATTGTTATCGCATGGATTTGACACTGTGGGGAATAAAGATTTGGCAGATCATTTGAAAAAAGATTATGATATATCTTATGAACACTCATTTGCATATAATCTGATTTGTAAGCAAAATTGTGGCATGCAAAGTCTCGTGTCTATGAAACACACAAATGATAGCACACAGCAAGAGATTAAGATGTTTTTCATGCTCGCTATTTTTTATGGGTTATGCAAAACAACATTTTGGGATTACTTTTTGTAATAAAACAATGCTCAGAAAATTCCAGTTGACATTGACGTAGATGAAAGATCTTTGTGTGATTTCTATTAAAAGTTATTAAACAATATGAAGGCAAAATCGTGGCTATTTTTGAGGGAACAATTTATTACACCTGTAAATCCACAAGCCAATTTTTTATTTATTAATTTTTTTAATTTTTTTTTTGAGAATTGGGAGAATTTTGAACCACCCCTACCCTGGCAGTTGTAACCGTTGCCCGTGTATCCGTCATTACAATAGCACTGGTATCCCGACTGAGTTGGTACACAGTATGCATTAGCATCGCATGCATTGTTATCGCATGGATTTGACACTGTGGGGAATAAACATTTGGCAGACAATTGCAGTGTTAAAGTGGGCAATGGGGAAAAGCACTGAAGTACAATTTCAAGCAGTCAAATACTGAAAACCTCTAGAAGATTAATTCAATTTCCTATCGTGTCTCTCTGCATTAAGGGCCCGAAAGTTGAGTTACAGTTAAATCAGAGGTGAACTTTGGGGGAAAAAATAAAAGTAGGGGCAGGATTTTATGCAGAACTGCAATCTGTCAAGATTATGTTGATATTGGGGGCAAATATCGTAAGCTTTCTTAGCAATAAAGCTTAGCGCAGTCTGGTTTTTAGTTAAGTAGAATTAGGTTGCCAAACCAAATTGTTATATCAAGCCTTGAATACCGTATGTTCATTGGTCTAGAACTGCTACGTAGTCCATCTATTTAAATGACTCTTTGCTTCATATACATGTACTCATATAAATTAGCACATACACCGCTTTGCTCACGCGTGAAGGATGCATGGAGAGGACTTTTGCTTTAGGAGTTTTTCAAAATGGTGTACAAAGTGAAGCAGGGGTGTGATTTTGAAGAAATGCAAAACACACGAAATAATCAGCAGAGGGTTTGGGGCTGCTGAGGGCCCCAGAGCAACATAGGGTCTATGGCATATGTTTACCTTTAGGCCAAAAAAAAAAGTCTCCGGTTTCTGGTGTGGAGCTTGCCCAATAAGTGGTACCTGATTTTTTTGCTTCAAATGTCGGCTGATGACTGCAAATGGTGCCCGACTAACCTTAGTGCAAATATATGGGAGTCCAGAGAAGCCACATAAAGCTTATTCTCGACCATAACCCAATCTAAAAACACGTTAAAATTTTGCATCAGCACGATTCCAGTCAAACCAGTGAGTTTGGCGGTTTTGAGACATCATCTTTCATTGAAAAAACAACTTTTTCATTTTGCCGACGCGCATGGCTACGGCGACACGCGCGCATACCAGAAACTGGAGACTTTTTTTTTTGGCCTTATAGGTAAATCTCACTAATTCCGGATTTTAAAAGAGATTTTTTTGTTTTACATCCTGAAATTAGGAAAAGTCCTGACAAATCTCACGTCTGGTGCAGGAAGGAAGGAAGGAAGGAAGGAGAGGAGATTAAGTCACACATGAATCCTGCATAGGGGAATGCATCATACAGCAAATGAGTGTGCCAACTATTGACAGCGTGTGCTGTGGCATGTTTTCTCTGGGCCTTCGTGATTCATTGGCAATTAATGAACTGACCTTGACATCTGAATCCGTCCCCGGTGAATCCCGCGTTGCAGTAGCACTCGTATCCCTGCGTGGTTTCCACACACCGGGCGTTGGGGTCGCATCGGCTACTGGCACAACGATCAACTGTATGAGAGGGGGAGAAATAACAGCCACATATGCAAACAAGACCACAAACGTATCATACATGTATCAACTACAACGGAATGTCTAGATGCATCAGGTTTTAAAGGTATAGTCCATCATTTGCAGCTATCCCAGACGCTTTCAAAACATGATTCAGCAACTCAGCAACTTTGATTTGAAATTGAGATCCTAGAATGCCTGAAACTTCATCAGGTTAGTTGTTCAGAACCCTTCTTTAGATTTTGAGCACTTTTGTTGCTTCAAACGAACAAAATGCACAAATTACAAATGAAGGACTATATCTTTAAAAATGTCAGAACCTTGCATCGGAACCGGGTACCTGAGTACCCGACCGTTGATGTCAACATTGTTTGCGTGCGTTGTTCTTGCGCGTTGCAATTAGAGTACACTTTCAAAATTCACTCCATCTGATTTCATTCTGTTCTACAAACACGCACATGAATTCAAAATGTGCGCAGGATGGCTTCAAAGTATGTCCGCATGTAAGAATGAGGAGTTAGCACTCTTGTTATTTAATATAGATCTATGAGACGAAGCCATGGTTTAGAAAATGGCCAGTTTTGTTTCACAAACCGAATGCTGCTGAGGCCTACTGCCCTACAGTGCTCCAACCCTCAGCGATGTCATAGTAGTTATTTACTCACCCCTGCAGGTGTAGCCGTCTCCCTGGTACCCGGCATTGCAGGCGCACGTGTAGCGGTCTGCCTGGGGTATGCAGTAACCGTTGACATCACAGCTGTTCTGAGCACATGGATTGCTTCCTGGATGTGAAAGCAAAATAAACAAAGGCATTCTGTATCACGCAAGGACATCAATTTATGGTGTCATTGAAATTTGGGTTCCTATGAAATCTGAAGCCGATTTCATGAAACAGTGCGTAACTTACGCCATGCGTAGGACTTACGCAACCAATTTGTTGCGAAGCTGCGCAATAAACTTACGATCGATTTCACGACACTTGGCGTAGCAGGGCAACGTTTTAAATAATCTAAACATCTTGGATGAGGATAACAGTATTTACGACAGCTGTTTGTATATGAGTTTGATCGTTCATGAAACAGTCACTGAATCACTTCCGCCTGCCATTTTGAAAACAGTTTTGTATCTCTCAAATTAGATTTTGTCCTTCACCGACGTGTAAACACTGTATACTCAGTGTGTTACCTCGTGAGTGAAAGTTAGAAAAAATTCACTCAGGTGGGACTCGAACCCACGACCTCCTGCTTTCTAGTGCAGATGTCTTACCACTCGACCACCGAGCTAACGGGATCGATAATTTGATTGTTATCACCCCGACGCAAAAAATTCCATCTTCTAATGGTTTTGTATCTCTCACCATTTTGTCACAGAAAAAGCCTGAAATCGGGCAATTGTTGGAGGAGTTACATCCCATTTTACTCTAGGGGAGCAATTAAGTAATAAAATAATAAAATAATAATAGAAATACAACTAGGATTTGTTCCTTACCTGTGCATGTTAGGCCGTTTCCCTCATAGCCTTCGTTGCATTTACACCGGAACCCTGAATCTCCAGCAGGCAGGCACTGGGCGTTACGGTCGCAGTTGTTGCTGACGCAAGGGTCGTCAATTTGTTCTGTTTTTGCATAATACGAAAAAATTGGTGAAAGTTCAGACAAATAGTTTATTGACGCCGTTTTCTTTTGTAACTGATTATACTTGAAAAATAGTTTTTAAAAAAAAGTTAGGTGGATGGGTTAGCAGAAACAAGACAAGGATATCCAGCCCCCGACTGATTTTCCTCATTTGCCAGGGTACTGTGTCCCCCCACCCACCCGGATAGTTTCTCCAAGGAAATAGTGTCCCCCTCTGGGGCATTTTGTCCTCATGCAGAGCATGTTAAAGTTCGAGACTTGACCTCACATTTCGTCTGTATAATATAGACTTCCTTCCTTCATTATAAATGAATCAACTTTTCTGCGGATGGCTCTTTTCTGTTTGTTTTTTTATCTGTGCTATCTGGGTATTTCATTCCTCAAAATACTGCAAAAAATTGTGCTTTGGACACAAATTCAGCATCCACCATGATGGATTAGCTCACACTCGCAGTATAGTTTGTGTACTGCAAGCGCCTGGCCAGTGTGAAAGTTACTACGCGTCCGGTCGTAAAAAAGTACGTTTCTCATGTACACCAAGAAAACATCTCTCACAACAACAAAATAAATCATGACCATATATTCACAACAATGTCGCAATAATTCATTTCTAAAAAGCATCAGTTGTATAATCTCAAAAAACAGGCGGGCATAGCCTGTATTTGACCTAAAACTAGGAGGACAAAAAAGTCAAGTCCCACTTGAGTCGCTTTTTTTTTAAATTTTAATAAGACTTGACTTGGAAAAAAGATGACTTGTGATTAAACTCACATGTAACTTGAATAAATTTGGCTTGCTGACATTAAAGCTACAGTCCATTATTTGCAGCTATCCAAAAAGTAACTGACAAAATTATTGTTGGAAAGCATACTTGGTTTAAAGATAGTAATGGGACTAAACTCCCTGGGAAATTATTCTTTCTGGGAAGCTGTCATTTTGGAAAAAAACAACGAAAGAAGGCCAGTCCAACGATGCGTTTAAAGATGCATCGTTGGAAATTTCCATAAGTAGTTAGTTTTTAATTCGGCGAGGCGCGCAAGCATTGACACGACACACACGGTTGCTATAATTCGTTGGTTCAGTGCACGACATCGCGTAGCTGAATGAGAACGCTGAATTCGGATGCAATTCAAAACAAGACTACGGCAACTTTTGATTTGAAATCGAGATCCTAGAATATTGTTTTTCTCGGAATATACAGCATTCACTGAGCTTTGCACCCTTCTTTAGATTTTCAGCACTTTTGTTGCTTCCAAAGAACATATTGCATAAATTACAAATGATGGACTGTACTTTAAACACTTTGCATGGAGGAAATTACGTCATCTTGAAAAAATTAACTTGAGACATGTGACTTCACTTGGAAAACATTTACTTGCGACTTGACTTGACTCGTGCAAAAAATGACTTTGTTATAACACTGACAAATTGTCCTTGTACCTGAAGCAGGCGTGACCTTGCCGATCATGGAGAAGCGTAGGATCTCTTCACTAGCCTCATAGATCAGGTAGGTCTCCGTCATGCTGACCCGCATGAAGTTGAGAATGTACTCCGTGTCGGCCTCGTCGGCTAAACACTCGTCGTACTCGATGGTTTGGTCCATGGTGTAGGAGATGGTGTCGTCGTTGACTTGCAGGGATCGCTTGGCAAACGTGTGGATCACACCTACATGTACGAGAGGTAATCGTCGCACAGGGATGTAAAAAGGCAGGTTCATACTTACCGTGAATGAGAATGCGAAATAAATTTGACGTCATGAAAAATTCACTGTGAAATCCAGCGGAGTTGAAATATGTTCAACTTTTGCGAATTTCAAGTGCATATAAACTTGCCACCACATCACAACTTCACGTTTGCTTTCACGCTGAGTAGGAACTGGCCTCAAGCTTTTTTGCAAATTAAGACTGTAAACATTCAAAAAGTCTTGAAAAGGAAAAAGGGTGTAATGATCTTTTTGATGTAAACAGGGAATCTCTAACCTCACACATCAAAACTTGGCTGGTGAAATACTCAGTGCAGTGGCAGCGCCAGACTCTAAAATTGGGGGGGGGGAAATTGGGGGGGGGCAAGGAAGTATTTTGGGGGAAAATCAACATCTGATGACATCCAAAATCTAAGGGGAAAGTAAGGAAATTGGGATGGCTACACACTATATAGCTGTATAAATGCATGTGTGGCACTGTTTATAAAATGACCCAAATTGTGTCCACAGAACCAATGACTGACTCTCCATCTTTAACTTGTTATGAATCTTCACAGCGAAGAAAATAAATAAACATAATTAATCTATTTGTAGATAAAGTGTTGAGGGAAAACTGGGGGGGGGGGGGGTGGGGGCAAACTGAGGGGGCAAAGAAACACTTTAGGGGGGGATGCCCCGCCCCTGACTCAGTACTTCATGCCTAATGAATATTTTGGAGAAGTTTGGTCTAATGTTTTTCTGCATCTTTTTCAAAACTTAATGTGTCAGAATGGATGAATATACACTTATTTATTGAATAAAAACCAGCGATAAAGTTCAGGATTTTTCTCTATGGACCAGTGCACAAGTCCCCCTCAAACGTTACTAAGACAAAGATGGGACCATTTGGAGAGAATCTTACACCCATTACGACGACAGTTGAAGCTCACACAAAGATGCCAAGGATTGGTGCAGATTCAGTGTAAAATTCACCATAAGTATCTTTGCGCCATATGTGCTCAAACCAGTTCTAGGCTTGGACTATATTTCAATAATATTGTCTAGGGACAATACTTTGATGATACTGACGACCTCGGTATGGAATATCATTACCATGATTTTCCCTCTTGACTTGAAAAAAAGTTGACAGCAACAACTCGGCCAGACCTGAACTATATGGATAATTGTTTGCATTTCTTGTGGTCACGGTATCCAGACAAGGCGAACATTGCGCTACCTAGTCATCCAGACTTTTGAAGTTCTGCCCATGCTACCTGCTTGCAGTTTCCCTAACATCACATGTCTTATTCGTTTTTTGATGACATAAAATAGTCTGTCCAGAAAAGCACCTGATAATACCGAGTACCGTGATATTGTTGTGACAGTAGGTCGTGGACTCTCAAAATACAATATCGCCCAAGCCTCACCAGTACACATCCGCAGTGTGTCCCTACCACTGAAGCTCTCAAAGGGTGGTGACGAGACTCCATCTCGGTATTAAAGTTCAAGGCCTTCTATTTTTTTTATTTTACATCAATTAAACCAATTTTTCTGCCACAGGTTGTAAAGAATGTTGTAAACATACAGTAGAATTTCAGGTTCTTGTCTTCATTGATTTTCGAAGAAAAAAAATCGCGGTTTTAAACCAGTTGCAACAGTATCACAAACATAATAAACAGGTTTAAACAGATAGCATATCCAATGCATTGCATTTTGATGATGAGCATAACGTATAAAGGCAAAAAGACGTATCTTGTATAGTTACGCCCTTTTGCCTCGTCACATCAGTTCACATCTAGCACAAAACAGCATGCATTTCAATATACACCTTTTTGTCAAAGAAACATAATTAAACAAGTACAATTTTGATAGAGAGACGTCCTGCAATCTTTGAAACGGAAAGCCATATGGACTTGGAAGTTCTTTAAATGGAAATAGTGCCTCCAATAATCCCAAAGGTGACTTCATCTCAAAAAGGCCAAAATTCAAGTAACACCCTTTTGCCGTGTGAGGGCCAATCCACTGTTCCAGCATTGTTGTCCATTGCCTAGACTTACCAAGTCGATGTCGCACATACTCCTCCTTGTGGTCGTCTACGAAGACATAGTCAGATGGCGTAATCTCCGGTATGTTGCCGTTCCAATCGGCTATGACTCGGATGTAACCGTTCTCATCGACACCTGGACCGAGTAGGAATATTGTTACAAACACCAAGCATTAATTCCAATAGGAGTCGATGCATTCTACACTGCAAGTTGATAAGGGCTGATCAGGTGTGAGCTTGGGAGGGGGAAATGAATAATCCACAAAATAATCAGCAGAGGGAATGAAGGTTGCAGAAGGCCCCAGAACAATGCCGAGTCTATGGTACACATGTATGTTTGTATTTGGGCAATTCCACACTAATGGGCCCAAAAGTGTGCAGTTTGAGAAGACCATTTAAGTTTTGATAATAAAACTAGGATCTTGGTCTCTCAATTTTTGCTGTAAGCATTGCAAGCTTTGCACAAATATCCTCACCTGCAAAGGATATAACTGGTTTTGTATTTTAGAAAATACGGTGGATATTGTTCTTAAAATCAAGTTGGATTTTGTTTAGCACGCTTAGCAGCTCCATTATATTGCTTAAGACTGATTCTTGGCTGATTTTGCCAAGCATGTAAATTTGATATGCAATGTTTATTTGTGACCTGTCTTCACAAAATGAGCTTAAAGTCATACTTTTTTAAGAATTGAGATATTTATATATCTGGATTCTGCAGAACAAGAGCCTTCCAATGGTATACAACATTAAGGGGTACTGAGTTCAGTAACGGAAATATAGACCACCAGCGTACTTGAAGTGGTTAAACCGATTCTTGAGAAAATGGCATTTACAAATCTTGCAGTTGTGTTTAAAATACAGTGAATGCACAGTCAATTCATAAAAACGTGATGAAATATGTTGTAAAGATGTTTGAGAGAAATTTGAGAAAGGTAGCACAGGACAAGTTTACAGATTAAGGTTCAACTAAAAACAAAAAATTCAACCACCCCTTTAAATTTTGACTTTACCCCACTTACCACAAAATGGCAATTTCCAACTTTAAGCTCATATGGTGATGGCAGGTCACATTTTGCTAAGCGGATCTATGAAATTGGGTGATGGTTGTACATCATGTGAAGGGTTTTACAAGAACCAAAACTCACCTTGGAAATCTTGGGTGATAAGCATCTGCTCTCCGGTGCTGAAAGTTAGGTTCAACGTCTGCCTGAATTTACCGCCTGGCAGGAAGGAAGTCAGAGTTACATGTATCATGAGCATGATGATGATCAGAATGGTGAATCAGGACCAATTCTCGTTTTGGGAAAAGGGGAGAGCTCATTACAGGTGCCAACCGCACGCCCCTGCTAGAAGGGTCTGGGGTGCTCCCTGCACCCTATCTCTGACTTCTCTGAACCCCTTGTTTTTCTCAAACCGCCTTCAGGGCCATCTTGCCAAAACACAGAACAGTCAACGACTGACTTTTCAGGATCAAGCTGTGCCTGAACAAATCAGTCGCTCATTTCATCGCTCATGAGTGTAAACTGTGACGATATTAAGATGATCAGTGGGCATTTGCAAGAAAATCAACAGTCGCTAGTGTAGGAAAATTTCCACTTCTGTTGGCGGGGAATCAAATGTGTACGCATCAGGATCATCTACGTTCATTGTGAATCATCGTCCCATTGTGGGTGACGTGAGCATGGTTGCGAATATTCTGCATCGAGATGCCGCTTGTTGCACAATAATCACACAATTTCTCAGTTTTGTGACCTAAGCATGACTTTTGCCCTTGATGCTGACGGTTCGGTCGCAGCGCAAGCAATTTGCAGGTTGCCCTGAGGCTGGCTTTAGAGTTCAGTTGGTCGCATCCATACACCTTTCTAAAGATTGCACTATCCACTAGGCACAGCCTCTTAAATCCAGTTTAATTAACCCTAACCATCCAGGGTATTTTGGCTAGATACCCTGCCAAACGCAGCAACATGCAACATTTGTCTAAGTGACAAGCCTGCCCAGTGCAGCAAGATCCATCAGGCAAAATGTCTCAAGGCCAAAGTGCCTCAGAGTCTGTGATCCCAAAACGCAGCAGGATACAACTGAGGCATTGTTCTATGGGACTAGCTCTCATTGTCTCAGAACTGGCCTTTAATGCACTGGTGTTAATAGCCGAATGCATCAGAGTGCGCCAGACTTTTCCACCTGATGCACTTTGTTGCTTCTAGCAGGATTAGCGTTACCACAATTAACCAATCTGTTGAGCTCTCCCAACTAATACCAAATGAAATACCTTCCTTTTTTAATCTCACAAAAGAGCGATACAGCAAAACATCAAAATGACAATGAAATGAGAGACAAGACTCCAAAATAATTGCCCCCAGAGATAAAAGGTGCTACTACAAGGGTTGTACTTCACCTCGGCTTCTCCTCAAGAACTAGTTTATCAACATCCAATACCGAGGGAAGCAAATATCAACTATCCACCCTTTAGCCATGCAATATTTGTATACTAGAGCACCTACCTGTGAGCATAAATCCGTTATATCCCTTGCCGCTGGGTAAGGCAAACAGCCAGGCCATGACCTCAGCGGCCGGGGTGACAGCCTGCAGGGAGTAGCTGATCAAGGGAGACAAGGGGCTGACAGCGGTGTAGGTCCGGGCTTCGTTCAGATTGATGAAGGAGTGCAGGTTGGCACCTTGGAAGGACACGCCGTTCACCGTTCCCGAGACCAGACCGTTCAAGCGCTGTCTACCCTCTGGATTGCGGAAAATAAGGTTAAGACAAGATCAGGGATGTGGAGTGTTGTGGCTTCGTGGTTAAGGGCATTGGATTCGTGGTCTGCGGGTAAAGCTGCAGGTTGTGGGTTTGAGTCCAGCCTGGGGTCATGGTGCGTGTGCCCTTGGGCAAGGCACTTTGCCACTCATTGCTTCTCTCCACCCAGGAGTAAATGGGTACCTGTGAGGGCAGAGATGGTTATTGTGATTGAATTAGCTTCCTTGCGCCTAACAGGCTGCATCGAGCTGTATACTCCCCAGGGAGCTGAGATGGTTTGGAATGTTTCATGGGCCTAATGAGCAGGGTTATAATGATGTAGCACCTTGAGCACCAGTCCTGGTGGATACATGCACTTTATAAAAACCCACTATTATTATTATGAAGTCGATTCCATCACAAGTACCTGCAAGTCCACCACAAGGCCTCCAGTCCCAATTCAACTCACAAGCTATTCTAATGAGCTTTGACAAAGGCATTCCTTTGTTATTGCTCATCCACTGTTTCTTCCGACCAAAAAAATGTCCCCCAATGCTCTGTGGTACGATGGGGTTCGGGGCCTGCTTAAGGCCCCCAATTTGTTTTGGATTTTAGATGCTCTGTGGTGCGGTCTGAGGCAATTTCTGACCACTTTAACCAATATTTTTTCAAGCAACAGATGGTGCTGTACACAGTGGCTGCCATTTTTGCAAAGTCACTTAAAAACAAAGGGGCCATGCCCCCTCCTCCATTGAGCGTACTATGCACAATACGCATGCAAACCAATACACAGAGGCAGGGTTCCCCACTTGGGTGTCCCCCAGTTCTAATAAGTCATAAAAAAGCGCCCTCTCTTTTTCGGGCATTAAATTCAATTCAATTCAGTTGACATTTATTTAGCACTCTCCAATAAACCAATACAAAGTTGGATAATGTAAGGCCGTGTCCGAAACAGGCTTCCAGAGCTACGGCTACATCTATTGTCAGCGCGTCCCAGCGTATTTTCAATGGGCGCGGACCTAGACCTAGCTCTAGACAACTGATTCGGATGCAGCCTTAGTACAATACAGTTATATTTAAACAAGCGATTACAAATGTAAAGGTAATTACCACCAGAAAAAAAATAATGCTTTAATTGAATCTAATTATATAAATTAAGATTAATAGCAAGCGAAGTTGAGAAAGAGTAGCCAATTGTCACCAATTTCGGACATCCCCATTATAGATTCTTCTTACGTGGGTCCAAGCACTGCAGTCCGTTTCCAAAGAGGTTGGGCGGACAGACGCAGCAGTAGCCGTCAGAGAACTTCTGGCAGCTGGCCTCCGAGTGACAGGTGGAACACACGGCTCCCGAGTCCGGGTTCAGCCCTCCGTCTACGTTGAAGTCAACGTCAAATCTACCGGCTAGGAGAAAGCAAAGGTACCTTTTTAGTGGATCCAAACCTGTAAAACAAAAACCTTCAAACTCCAGGGGCCAGTTTTTGTGTGGACCTGCTTAGAACGCAGAATATGCTGAGCACAGAAACATTTTCTTAGCACGAGCGGGTTACCAGTCCAAAATGATGCGCTGCGTACTTGTATATTCCTTGTGACCAGCTTACGTTCAGCTTAGTAAATAAAATTGGTAAGAAAATATGGATCTGGTTACTATAAATACATACCACCTAGAATCTAGAATCACACAGGTTTGTTGAGTAAGTCATGGTCACAGTGCAAACGCATGCACGTTTGCTTTATGACAAGAACTGCACATCTCAAGTTGTACACTAGCAAGGTCATAGAGCAGTATGACGGCGGCTGCACAGTGTTTTACTTATTAGCTGAAGTGACAGAGCGTTTCAATGCCATATTTTCCTTTAATAGCTGTGGTATACATGAATTGTGAATCCAGGAGTGTACTGGGTGAATCAAAAAGAAAGTGACTATAATAAATATTTTTTTAAATATGTGGCTCGCACCATTTCATAAAACTACTAGAGGGATAAAGTACATCTTAATAACTTGTAACTGTGAAAATTTCATGTAATTTGCATATTCTATTCCCAGGTTATGTCTATTTTAATAAAAAGAACACAAAATTCAGCTGTCCGCCACTGATCATTTAGCGTCCTTCAAACTGATGAAAACCCATTAAATACGATGTATTTTTTGGGGGGAGGGGGGTTGGATTTGTTTATCCGGTTCGTTAGTGTGATGTCATCTCAATTCAACCACGCGTACTTTACACGGTGTAGCCTAGCAAAATTGGAAACTTAAAGTTAACGCAGCTCAAGCGTTTATCCAATGAGCGCGGTGCGCGCACGTGTATGACGTTTTTATTAATGAACCGGATAGAGAGATACTTACCTCCAGCACCATCTCCTGTGGCCTGATCACCTGTAGCCCGCACTGGTCCAGCATTCGTATCTCCATCCTGCCCCCCGGCCTGCCCCCCGGCCTGCCCCCCGGCCTGGCCCCCGGCCTGGCCCCCGGCCTGCCCCCCGGCCTGGCCCCCGGCCTGCCCCCCGGCCTGTCCTCCATCCCCTCCTCCGCCAACCACCACGACCGTGGTCGATGATCCACCGGGGACAGAGGAGCCTCTGCTGACAGTGGACGACTGGCCCGTGCCGTCGCCCACAACGAGAGTGAAGGTCGAGCCCCCACCCCCTTGGGTCGAATTTCCTGCTCCTGCACCTGCGGCATCAGAGCCTTGAGCAGATCCTCCTGGGGTGAGCAAAATCAACATCTTTTTATACAGAGCAACTCCATCACAAGAAGGTTTGAAATTTAAGATGTGTTTATGATGGTTTTCCTCAAACCAAACAGGTTTGTATGCTATTCAAATTCACTGGGATATTGTTATCAGTGCTTAAAAAAGGATTATAAAGTTGAACAAAGAAAGTGACTGGAGCATGAAGAGCTTTTCAGCCCTACATGTGTACATGTCAGTTTGTAGTTCCCCATTAAATACCCAGTAAAGCTTTACCTGTGGTTCCGCTAGTTGCAGAGCCGCCACCTTGCAAAATAAACGTGGAAGAACCACCTCCACCTCCACCTCCACCGCTGACGTCGGTGCTGACAACAGAGCTATCGATGATGGGTTTGGCGAACCCCCTGGTGCCCAAGTTAGCCCCGCCCACCTGCCACGCCCACATGCCACCCTTGCCCACGTTGGTGAAGCTGGATATACAAAAAACAAATTGCACAAAAAATACATAGAAATATATATAGAAAATAAGAAAATGAAATAATGAAAATCAAGCCAAAAAAAATTAAAATTCCTTATTTGATTTTGAACTGGCTTTGGTAAATTCCGTGTTAGAACTTGTAATGTCTTGGAATTCCTAAAATCCAAAGGGATTTTCCATTCTAGTAAGAAAATACTCACCTCTGTTTACCTACATTTGCATATCAGCGCGCATGCGCACAAACATTCGCTGAAAAGAATAGCGCCCAAGCCACACCCTCATTGTCCACTGCATGCCCCACACCCACAAAGGACCCTGTAACATAATAGCTCGTCCTAGTTTTTTTTTTTTTTTTTTTTTTTTTTTAAAGGGAGGGATGGTAAACAGAGGTGAGTATTTTCTTACTAGAATGGAAAATCCCTTTGGATTTTAGGAATTCCATTACAGAAAATACCTCACCTCTGTTTACCTACATTTGCAGAGTAGCACCGAAAGTCTCAAGGGGGGGGAAAGGGACATGCAGTGGTTCTTGAAAGTCTAAACTAGGCCTACATGCAATTCTAAATGGCATGAAAAGGTTGCTTAGACATACCCGGGTGCTGCCTATCTATTCTAAAGGAGCTTTGCGGGCTTTACGGGCTGCTGATTGTGCAGTTTCCTGGAAGACTTTCTGCTAATGCAACCCTCTGCTTGCACCACAGCTATAAGCAAGGTGTCACAGTGTAAGGGTTCTTCAAGCAGTCCGCTTTTCTGATACCTGAAAAAGAGAGTCCTGTTCCCTCTATCTGAAAAGGAAGCTCCAAGCAGTTGAGTTCAGGAAGTTGTCACGCTGGGTGTTTCCTGAGCTTGAGATTTTGATCCTCGATTTCGGGAGGGCACTCTTTGGTGGCACCGACAATCGAGTGATCATGGTCACAGAGGCTTGAAGATGATGCTAGATGACTGTACGAGCATTTGCTTGATGATGAAGCCTCTTGAAGGCCATCAGTGCGAGCATTGTAGTTCTGCAGAGCTCGCATGGGGCACCACCAAATCCTTTGCTACTAATGGAGAGGATGTCAACTTGGCCGGAAATATCAGGTCTGAAAATAAGTTGAATTATTCCGTGTGTTGAACTTCACCCATGGAATAAAGTAAATGCAGTCATGTGCCAATGGCTATGACCTGGTAACTTAGTGAAATTCCCTTCTTAAGGTAAGCTACTGCAGCAACCAGTAAAAATATGGGTTTCGCAACCTGACAGAAAGGAGAGTTGCAATGTACCTGTTGGTTCCGCAAGGGGCCAAGGTGAGTAACCCAATGACGATAGTTGGATCCAAAGATGGTAGGCCTATCTACCGGTACTTTACAGTAGGCGGTCAACTGATAAACCTGCCGTGCATCAGAGTGATTTTGAGGAAACTGTAGATGTTTCATTGGAACCCTGATAGAGGACTACAATTATGGCTCATCAGTAACCCTGGACAGTAGATATCTGAAACTGGATTGAAAGACTGTCAGCGAAATCCCAAATGAAGGTGTAGATGCAGATCGGGGATTGGCAGCTACTATCATACCCCATGGGGAATCAACTTGCTTCTGACTGTAAAGACTGTAGTTTTCAGATAATGAAAGCATCCAGGTACAAGATGGAGAGTACATGTAGCTGTGTCTGCGTGTAGAATTACTGTTGTGAGACCAAGGTGGTCTAGGATTAAAGGGATTATGGCTGCTGTAGCCAAAAAGGAGCTACATGTATGAATTCCTGCCGCGTTGAAGCTGAAGGATTCTGCTAGATCAGAGGACTATAGGGTGAGTATAAACTTGGCGAAAGGCTGGAATTGGAAGCTGGTGGCCTGGAAGGGATGCAAATACCTGTAGATAGGTGCAAGTACTGGTAGCAAACTGAGAATGTTGAGGACCTTTGTCTGAATACTGATGGGAGAAGAATCATTCTGTTGAAGTGAATTCAACACCTTCTTTCTGGCCAGGTGAAACGTTAAAGCAACAGCCAACTGGGTGTCTCTAAAGTGGACAGGCAAGAAGAAAGAGCGAGTTCCCCGGAAGAAGCATGTAGTACACTACATCTGATCTGTGGAATTGTCCATCCGGACCAAGACAAGCTTGATTATGACTTTGGATGAGCAAATGCAAGGTCTTGAGCACTGTCAATAGCTCTAGTGAAGGAATGCAACTGGCTCTCTATAGTTGGCCACGTGCTAGGTAATGAAAGACCATACAGATGGAATCTCAACCCTGTCCGAGGTACCCAGTGCGATGGTAGAACATGTAGTTACCCGGTACATAGTCCTTAAAAGGTGCAGTAGGTCATAGCTAAGATGGGTAACTGGAATCCCTTTGGAGGTGACCCTTAGTAGCATTGATGGGAAGACAAAGGAAAGGCTGCGCAGAGCTTCTGTGTGTCATGCACCAGGGAACTAGGTCCATCATCAAGATGCCAGAAGGTTCTGATGTCATCACGTTGTGTTGAACCTTTCCCAGTAAAGCCTGAAACAAAGTTGAAGGAGCTTAATGCTGAAGATGAAAAACCACCTCAAGTGCAAGTTAGGTAGACTGTTAAAGGCTAAACTGGAGATACAATTACATGTAAGGACTGCTGTAGCCTAACATCTAAGTACCACAGCAAATAGATCTGTTTTGCTGTAAAGGAATGTTGTAACAACGGCGATTCTTATAAAGGAACCAAAGGAGCTGTGAAAATCCAAAGGTCTGTAGCGAAACCCTGTAGGTATGCAGAAGTCCAACTTCTGATGATCCATGCATGGGTACTGTACAAGGACATTAGTATCTCAAAGATTGATGGAAGCAGCAAACCAACCGTCTCAAGAGACTGGAGAGAAGTAGAAAGCATTTCCATCTGAATTCCTTGTTGCATGTCGAGTCTGATAATGGGCCGCCAGTCGTCAGACTGCTACTGACTGAGAAGATTGAAGTAAGCCGAAACCTGATCCAGTTGGAAGTATCCTGGTCTAGATCATTCCTTGAAGAAAGATAACCTTCTGTAAAGCAACAAACAAGTGCATGTTGAGGCAGAAGCTCGTGGTCAGGGATAACCGAGGTAGACAAGAATTCTGAACAATGCTTCAAAGAAGTGTCTGACAACCCCTTTATGTATGAAGTTACATAAACCACATCTGGCCGGATTGTAGGACAAATACTTGTTCTAGAGACTCGAAGCAGTGGGGATATGTCGAGATTCTGCTGTAAGCCAAGGATGAAGAGAAGGCCGGTCTACAAACTCCTAGCTGAATCATGCTGGTTTGAGACCCGTTGGAGACCGACGTAGAGGATGTACATGCATGCCAAGCACCTATGAGGATTAACTTATCTCAAAGTATGGAATCCTGCACCACAAAGTCTTGCTATATAACCTGCTATTATGCCAAGAAGTATTCATTCAAGACAAGAATGCCAAATAGCCAGAATTAGCAATAAGTCCAAAAGCAATTCCACCAATCTAGACAATAAAGCAGAATGATAAAATCTCCAATAAAACTGTATCAGTTAAGGGAGATATCATGGCAACTTGCAAGGGCACCAGACAAAGAAGAGTAAGAGTAAGAATCCTTGGTCTATTGTAAAAATCAACGAACCATCCCAACAGGCTGATGAATATATAAACAGGCCAGCTAAGCAAGATATTCAATGATAGAATATCAAGAATCCGAATAAGGAAACCTCCTACAGAACAAACCCCCAACCCAATCGTATATATTGGGAAGAAGCAGGGAAAGAATGCTGCATCCAGACGCCAGTAACGTTTGAGTACCACTACCATGACTACCAGTCTATGGATAGTCAAGACTATTTTTTTTTTTTTTTTTTTTTTTTTTTTTTAATTATATCAAACTAAGTGGCATCAGGTTGCATCCTACTAAAAAGTACTATCTAAAGGTAGCTTTGAGCATAGAAACATGTGAGCCTGTAATATAAACATGCTCAAAAGGACCAACCCACTGTTATAGGATGGAGAAACTGAAAGCTTACCGATAGCCGGTCGAGTGCTGCTAACGGAAAGGCGGCAAGGCTGTAGTGTTATCATGCATTTTCACAGAATAAATAACATTATAAGAGAAAACCCAGAAGGTAATCTCGAACATGGGAGAAGACTCCAAAGAATGAGTAATCACAATCCAATCGGCCCGAATGTCCGAAGTCAATCCTCCGTCCGAGTCCAATTGAAAACGCAAGTTGGAACTTCAAACATTCTATCAATGGGAAAAGTGGGCTGCGAAGGCTTAGATTTACGAGTACCAGAATCTCTGCGATATGAAGGTCGAGTAGATTCGCCTGGGGAATGGGTGGAAACTGAAGGATCTTACCCACTTCCGTCATCGTAAGATTAGCCTGTTGGACATTGGAGAGACTATCTTCATCCACTGTCTGGCCCGAGGAAAGGAAGACCTTGAAGGAGATCTAGAATGTGAGTGTCGGCTTCGATGACCAGAATCCGACCGTGAGTAATCACGATCAGGACGAGAAGAACGATGTCGGCGCCGATGTCGATCGTCGGAGTCCGAACCGGAGCAGGCGCCGTGAATCGCGGCGTTCTCTCCCCGCCCGGCTGGTGTGTTCACCGAAGCGTTGCGGAGAACGAAGTCTTTATTCTGTGAAAGGTACATCATGATCTCGCGGATAATGTGAAGAATTACCCTGATAAGATGTGTAATGGTGTGAAAATCCCATCGGAAAGGTCTGGGGATAAACCCGCGGGTCGTAGGCTGGAACACTGAGTGGATACGGAGTGCGAGTATTGTGGTCGAAGTGACGAGGATCGTTCGGGAAAAAGACCACGTGTGAGGCTCCGAATGATGAAGAAAATCTCGCCGAGATTCGCTTGTAAAACTAGGTTGAGAATACGAACCCGTAGTATGGCTGACTGAAGATGATGGTGGTGGTGGTGGTGGTGCCCCAAGCCTCTGTGACCCGGCGGGGCTGGTCGGATTACCGAGGAACCTTTGGGTTTCGAACGCCAAGCCCCGCCGTCCCGCCTGCACATGTGAGTCGACCTGTTGTTCCGAAGCGTGCATGTGCTCTTGCAGACTGCCGTAAGAATGCGGGATTTGTCGGGGAGAGGCCGTAATTCTCATTGGAGAATTCTTTGACCATGTTGACCCCCGGAGAAATTCCAACTGCCGAACCCGGGAGCTTGGACCCAGTCGTAGCAGAAGAATTATCACGTTTGGATTGAGTAGAGGGTGACTTTCCAGTAGAACGGCTTGAGACAGTTTTCTTTTGGTTTTGGCGGAGTCCGCCATTTTATAATCACAGCGAGAACAGCTAAAAATTGTACGTCTTCACACTACGCGTCGCTGAAAAAAACTAGGACGAGCTATTATGTTACAGGGTCCTTTGTGGGTGTGGGGCATGCAGTGGACAATGAGGGTGTGGCTTGGGCGCTATTCTTTTCAGCGAATGTTTGTGCGCATGCGCGCTGATATGCAAATGTAGGTAAACAGAGGTGAGGTATTTTCTGTAATGGAATTTAGGAATTTCCCTGAGATGTTACCAACCTCCACTACAGACACATAGTTCACTTAAAACCAGATTTTTCATTTAAAGAAAATCTTAGTTGTAGACAATAACTACTGAAACATGTTATGATATTGGTAAAAAAAAAAGAAAAATCATCTTTTGGCAGTAAGATTTGGGAGAAAGGGAAGGAGGGGGAATGTATCTGAAACTTATTTCACAATTTGAGTTTCACAAGTGGAGACCCAGGGGGGCCTGGGCCTCAGGGCAGGGAGCACTTGATATATACCCCCGCCTGAGGAACAAGGTGATTTATAACCATAAAAGGCATTCGCTGACGTTTGTTACTAACCAACCGAGAGACAAGACGATTTCTTGAGCTGCTGTCCGCAGCTTACATACTATGAATGAGAAGGTTATTTTTCAATAACCAATGTACTTAACACATTCACAGTTATCAAGGCCATCTTACCCAGGTGATAAAACACTTGAGATGTTTGACGAGTACCCAGCATAGAATGAACCATTGGAAACAACAATATTACAATGTACATTGACTATGTTCCTGTGATAGATGGCATTACTACCATTTTAGAGGGTGGGGCATGGGGGTGTTGGGAGTGGGGGGCAGGAGTGGGGGTGTGGGGTGGGGTGGGGGTGGAGGGGGTCAGGAGTGTCACTAGTTCTTTTACCTTGAGACATGACCACCAATGGTCAAGTGAGATCCGTCGCCATTACTGAAACCAACGATGCGGTAGTCGTTGGTCGCTGCTCGGTTTGCGTCTTCATAGATGTAGAAGACAAAGGTTTGGTCTCCATCCGATGGCATTACAAGTTGGAAGGTAACAACCTAAGAGAAAAGAGAGAAAACCATTTAAGGCACCTTCTTCAAATTTTCAGGTTAGATTGGCCAATTCATAAAACAAATTGCATCTAACCTCTTCTTCATCCTTGAAAGACAGCCCATCCCAGGTGGCTATCATCAGCGACCTGGCCTGAAAGTCTGTCCGCCCAAAGAACTTGCCGACGTCTCGCGAGGCTCTGTTGAGGACCTCCGTCCCAAAGGCTTCCCGATAGGAAACACTGCCTCCATACCTGCAAAATGAGACACCAGGGTGAAATGACTGAATTCACGCTGAATTCTGGGAAATACATGTACCAGTGAGCTCTATTATACACCAAGCCAATTTTAAAATTACCGTATATGGTTCTGGGAACTATTACTGGGAAACTTCCGCGCCCATCACACATACGTGTACATAGAATAATAACAAAATAATGTGACCGGCTCCACAAAAAATGGGTATTAAGTCGCGCTGAGCATTATTGTGAAATGGCCCACTCAACATTGAGAGGGTGAAAATTTCGTCAAAATGTGATTTTCATTTTTTGTCATGAATGATATCTTTAATACCTACAGTTTCAGGTTTCATTCACAGAAAAGTTGATTTTGATGAATAAAGTGGAAAAAACAACCATTTTGTGGGCATCATTCTGTTGTTCTACAACAAAGCCAGCTATTTCAAAGCCTGTTTTCTCAGTTGTGTAATTTGAACTCCTAGGAAGTAATTAATATGCAAATACCGGTACATCATATCTCCAGAACGGGAAGGGCTATGCAGCTCTATTATATATCAAATGAAAGCTTATGGTACGTTATACCCGGTAACTCAATTTCACTTTTTTGCGACATACATCCGTCGCACAGCTGACATACCGGCGAATCAACCATTTTGGGGATTTTGAGATTTTGTTATTTTGGGGGTTTAAAAAAGTTGCTCCTTCAAGTAGTGATGCCAAAATTCTTAATTCTTGTCTGGATTTTGAGATTCGGAGCCCCACCTGAGGCGAATCAGTCACAATAACAAATCCATAATTTCGCTGGTACCCAGCTTATGTAGAGGCGTGCGTTCAAAGTACCAACGATTCAACGAATATTATTCGTCAGTTTGTCGAATTGTCAAAAAGAGAATTAGAACCAGTCACATGATATCACATTTTGGTTGGTAACCATTTCTTTTTGGCTAAGCCACTTTTTTTCAAAGCTTAGCACACTCCTGTGCTTTAAGCTCCAATGAAATTGCTTTTATTCAGATCTATAGGCTGAATAAAGTACATGTAATTTGTGGTGGCACGATTTATAGGCAACAGAAATACTGACTTATTAGTCCTGCTAACGATATCAGCATTTTGTATTGGGTTTTGTCCTTCACCGGGACATTTTTTTTTATGAACACAGTCAGTGTAATCAGCATTAATGTGAACATCCGAAGTATGTGTACAGACATAACAGAAACAGCTGCAATCAATCTGGGCAATGTCATCCTAGCCAGCTGAACGGGGAAGAGTATATTACATTTACTGAGTCATTCTTATGTTTTCAATACATTTCACGGATGCTGTCGAAGGACAAATGTCTTGCATGCTTTATTGACACAGATTGTAATAATGCAGGTTTTTAAACTTTGCGTTTCCCACCCTCATCAACAAAACAGGATATCTCCTATCTTCACTTTGAGCAAAGATTTTCTCAAGGTAAATCTGTAAGTATGTGGATTTCCGGGTAATTCGGGCGATACACAATGCAGTGCCCCACCAAGAGTTTGCCACAGAGAGTTCATTTTTTTCCAGTGCATTGTGGGAGATGGTCGACAAATTCGCAGCGCGGGACATTTGACATTGTTTGTTTTTCCGGTCAGTAGTTTTATAAGTGTATGATTCGAGTATTCGTTTGCCCTTTTCTTTTCTTTTTATCAATATGGTGATTTTTGGTAAGGCGGCAGAACGCTATGCCCAAATCTATAACAAATTAGCTCAAATTGTCTACTGACACGCATTCAAATAAGCCATGTTTTGTCGACCGTAAACTTGAAAAGTTGACTCTTCATGGCAAACTCTTGGTGGCACACTGCATTGTGAATCACCCGAATTGCAAATGTTCCTATTGTGCCTTTAAACAATCACCACATCTCCCCATAGTTGACTGACACATTTTGGTAAATGTATCTTAGTCCTACTGCACAATGAAAAAGCTTATTGTGCGATTGCACAACAAGCTCTAACCGTCTTGCATGAAGGTCTACCGGAGATTGTGCGTACATACAAGCCCAGGCCGAGGCATCCCCCTTGCTGTCCCATGCGCCCTCCAGGCCTCCCACATGAAAATCGTGCTGCGCTATACAGCGTGTCCCAAAAAAATGTCCCTCTCATAGACCACAGAATAATTACCAAAATCAAGTTTTATACTCAATTAAGTTTACATATTTAGAAAGCCCACTTAATTTTGTAGTTCCTGTGAAAATTTCAACGGTCTCGCTTCATTGGTTTTGAATACACAGGCTTTTATGTAACAGCAGTGCTTTCCGGCCCATTCCAAGTTTGATAAAAAGAAATGCACACTACAGACATACCATACCTTATTCCATGCTTCACTTTTATCTCAACAACTGTGTTCTTGTTTTTTGTTATTAAGTAACTAAAGTCAAGTTCATTTACTTTTTTAAATGAAAACTAATCAAAGTTCAGTTCCAGTGGTCGTGTTTGCTTTCACAGGGTATGTTCCACTTATGGTTTGTTCTTCAATGTCCAGCTTGTAAACCTTTATTGTCCTCCTGCACATCCTTCCACCTGCAAACTTGGAATGGGCTGAAAAGCACTGCTGTTACATAATAGACTGTGTATTCAAAACCAATGAAGCGAGACCAATGAAATTTTCACAGAAGTTACAAAATTAAATGGGCTTTCTTAATCTGAGCACTAAATTGAGAATAATAGGCCTACTTCATTTTGGAATTAATTTAGCAGTCTATCAGAGGGACATTTTTTTTGGGACACGCTGTATATGTCCCCGAAAATGGACCAAAATTAGCCCCCTAAGTCTCCCATAAAAAAAGATATTTTTTTGTGCGTGGTATTATAGTGCGCTGTATACGACTATAGCATTACTGCACATACATGTATCTTGCCTCCAACATTTACAACATTTTCATTAACAACTTCACAAATCGTTAGAAACAATTCATGTGAAGTATGTAATTTATTTTGTTTGCTTTTTTGTGAAAATTCAAATTGTGTATTTTACGGAATCTTAGGGGGCTCGTTTGTTTGATCAATTTTCCAGGGACAGACAGACAGACGGACCGACAGACCGACCGACTGAACGACCGACCGACTACGAAGTGACATTTAGAAGCTTCTGCCAGAGCTTAAAAACTGGGGGGGGGGGGATGTACTCCAACAAAAATATCTTCAAAGACCAAGTTCGTCATGTACATGTACTAATGTTTGGAATACTCAGTCTTCAGAAAACAGGGGGGGGGGGGAGAGTAGACAAGTTTTTCAGAAATCCTTTGCAGGTTTCCCCAAAGACTTGTAAAGGTCCAAATCACTGCACTTTCAATAGATTGTACAACAGACTTATCAGTTTTGAGTTATAGTAGTATTTTCCCCCAAGGGAAATCTGGCTGTACAGCCACGCCATGACCTCAGAAATGAAATATGCCAGTAGATCAACACAAACGCCTCAAGCACTGGGCGAAATGGGAGAACTCTGTACATGGAGTGTATGTTATTTTAAAGAGACCTTCAATATGTTACAGTTATGGGTAACTGCATTACTGGATCATAAAACAGAGCAATGCCTACCAGTATTACATTGTAAATGTACATGTGTGTACGATGGGCATTCAATGTACTGCAATAACCAGTTGGAAAGTACTACATATGCAGCCTTACTTTAATAGTATAACCTTGGTCGGAAAAGCTTGGTGGCTAGTAAATCCTAGGTTAGAAATAGAATTGTGACATAAATTATCTAAAGTAAAATAAGGGCTATTCAAACTACATGTACAGTGTGCAATGTATGTATGTAAACTGTTAACTAATTGGAACTTATAGGTCAAAAGAATGCAAGTCGTTACAAGTTATGGTCAAACTGTACTAAAGGATGACTTGGGAAGATTAAACAGACATTTTGCTGAATTTTGTCACCATGATATGTGACTGAATGAATCATTTTGATGGGCTGGGTCACATATCCCAGTTTGGCTGCGTGCACCAACTTCTACCAGTAGATCTATTTGATAATTTTGTTTCCTGTTCCTGCTCTAGGCTATGCATGCAAAATCGTAGATGGAACCTGCCCAATCGAAGAAAAACTCTTGCTCTAAGCAAGAGCCATGAGCTGGTCCTAGATCGTATGGCGTGCAGAATGCACATCTAATATTATTCTGTAGTCTTATATAGCGCACGTATACCAACAATTAGGCACTCAAGGCGCTGGAAATTATGTCTATTATTAAAAAAAGGTTAATAAAGTATATGAGAAATATGAGACCCATTACTTGTATGTAGCACCATATAAGGGTTGACAAGGTGCTGCGGCGCATATTGCAGCCACTGCCAGAAACAACAGGGCAAACCTCTTCTCTTAGCGATAAGTGTTACCAGGTTCTTTAACGTGCATTACACAACACACAGGACCTACGGCTTTACGTCCCATCCGAAGGACGAAGCAATAGTGGTAAAGTGCCTTGCTCAAGAGCACAAGCACCATGCTCCCACGGTCAGGATTCGAACTCATGTACCACGGCACACAAATCGAACACCGTAACCATTGGACCACAGCACAATATGCCACAGCCTCTTCGTGTGAGTGTTAGGCATCAGCAATGTCTCTCCCGATGGTCTCCCCCAACTCTCCCATTCTTACCGTTGAGGGGGTACTTGTGCAAGGAGCCCATGCCAACATACCTGGTATCATAGTCTGCACCAAACGGGGCAATGGTTTCCACCCGGCTGTTCTTCAGTGAGACACCAAATGTGTACGGGGCCTGGCCCTCTACTTGCACCGGGGCAAACGTCACAAGACCATCTGTATTCACCTGAAAAACAAAACAAACACAAATATATTCGCTTTGTGTTAATGGACACATTTTTCTAACATGTGTATATTCATATAAATGCATGTCAAGGCCAATCAACATTGATATTATTTTAGGTTTTCATCACTCAAGATTGAAACAAATCAGTCGGGAGGGGAATTTATATTTTATATTTTATAAATTCCACTTCTTCACATTCAAAGTGAATTGAGGGGACAACGTCAGATAAACCTAAAAGAAGACACAACCAACATGAAAACTACTTAATATTAAGTACCAGTCAGCTGTTTAATGACCTAGGGTTTGTGTCTAGAATTTCAAAAGGGTAATGAACCTCACAGTTTATAGCAGAGTAATGTACTGAGTGTTTAAACAAACAACGTAACAATTGGCCTACCCTTGCCAGCTAGATGTCAAACTTTGAACTTTAAAAACGTTACATCCAGGGGGAACTGTACAACACGCGCTCACTGTACGGTGCCTAGAGCGTTGTCGTATCAATACCACATCGACTCGTCATGGTTCCCCGACTATACGATAACGTATGCATTAGCACTATTTGCGCGATGTGCTCAGTATATCGTGCACAATGTTTGCGTGCAAATCAGTGCGACCGTGCCTGTGGATTTGGTGAGAAAGTTGTCTGGAAAATACAGGGGAAAAACACACTTTTTAAGGAAAAAACACACTTTCAGAAAAAACAAAGAATATTTAAAAAATTGGGGCAGGAGTGAAAATCGAGGCGGGCGGTGATGAAAACCTAAAAATCAATGTTGATTGGCCTAATGTACCTACGACAGTTCATATTTTTTTAAACAGCAATGTTTAAACCGGTTGCAAGACCCTGCTCTCTTCCCACGTAGTTTATGCCTCATGCACCGGCTACATTGTACAGCCGAATTCTTGAGATCTACCGGTGCTTACATGTACATGTATTTGACAGCGATGTGGAATACGCCGTGCACACTAAAGAAAACACGGATTAAAATGGTTTCACAAACTCGTTAGAAGTTTGTCAGATTTTCAACTTATTTGACTGAAAAACTATTTTACAAATGGAGGGCTGTTATCATGAGCGACCTGCAGGCCCGTAAGTGATTAGGAACCACACATTCATAACTGCCCCATCACACTATTATCCCCTTCTGGAATAAAGTTTATTGGAAAACATTCGAATCATAACATTTAACAAGCTTAACCAAACAAAAATCTGTGAGGAATAGCCACAGGCTACCTTATTTATGCACATATTGAAACAATACTTGCAACATTTTCATTCAATAAATGTACATGTATGTGTGTACATTGATTGTACCCTAACCGCCCTGAATCCTCCAAAATCCTTTTTGCAAATTGGAGGAATTTGCAGGATTGAGGTGACATGGCAAACGTGCGTTGCTGATTTCGGAGTACGCACTGTGTCAAGGTCTTGGGCCGGGCCTTGTGTTGTTTATGCTCATCCGTGCATAAGTTTAGTCCTTGATTATACTTGACAAACTCCGTACTGCTCCAGGATGTCACTGCCTCTGCCTCAGCCTATTGACAGTCATAGCCGGAGGATTTTGCAGGATTCAGGCAGTGGTCACCCCTCCATGGACCATATTCAAGAAATAACGGAGGAATTTGCAGGATTGAGGCTATATGCTATTTTTCCATGGGGCCAATTGGAGGATTTTGCAGGATTGAGGCTACATCCTAGCAAAAAGGCCTAGGGATATAACATGTAGCTACTCTGCTGAGCACTCTTTAAAAACCAAATGAAATTATTGCAACTTTTTATTTTACGTCCCAAAATGTCAACTGTATCCCCGGATGCTGGTCCATAAACATGTTGTACTCGCAAGTTTATCAAGAATACATGCAGCTTCTTCTTTTCAAACTGACATTTCCCTCTGCTGGTGACTCAATCCATCAGCATCTTAAAGACTGATCAAAACTATAGGAAGTGATCGTTATCAGTTTCATTACCTCCTAATAATGTCACGAATCTGTTCCAGGATGGATTACATATATATTTCCACTGTCAGAACTGGAATGCAATCACAACAACATATGGCATACACCTGAAACCCTGACGTCAATGTCAAAGTAAAGACTGTTGATAGCTCACTGTAGTGTTGGAACGTCCTCACGCCCACGTCCAACTGAAACCGCTCACGTCGGAGGGATCAGGGCCCGTATTTGGGGGATCGGTACATCAGTGGCATGATGAGATCAGATAGAGGGTTGATGATAGTGCCCAGATGGGCAAATTGGGCGCATGTAGGATCCCCCATGGCCCAATCAGTACAGATCCATGGATCAATGGTGGTCTAGATCATCTGGGAAAAATATTACAACTTGTACTCTTCTTGTGATATTTTCCACAGGAAGTAATTAATGTAGACAGGCCATTTAGTTTAGGTATGTGTACATGATGTACAGACCATCTCTTGTGGCCACAAAAATGGAAGGAAAAACACAGCTAATGTGCTCAGAAGTCCCACATACCATGGAGCTAGGAACACACATGTTGCAAACTGTATGAACCAGTGTGTAGGCATGCTAGTCCATTACAATCTAACTGTAGCCAAGCCTAACCCCCTCCCCCCACCCCCTCCCCCCCAAAAAAATGTGCAATGCATTATATTAATGGGAGCTGAGGTTGACATTGAACAGCATGTTTAAACGAGGACTGTGGTTAACCATAGTTTGACTACAAGTACATGTCACTTCACTTAGATGGGTGCAGACCAGTAAATCGGTCCGAAATTGCCTGCGCCGGCCAAATCACGATTTGCATGCCCTCAAAATCTTCGGTATTTGAGCATGCTGTGGGCCATGAACTTGAGGGTTTGTCAAAAATATGGATGGAAACCGTGCACAGGACTTGGAGCTTGCAGTTCTGTGTAATTTTGATGTAATTTGGACCCTAAAAGCGCTCTACTTTGCAATGGAGTGTAGGCATCGTTTTTCAAAATGGCGATGGGCTTCAGGACTATTTTCAGGGGTGATCGTCTTCAGATGGAAATTTCTCCTAAAAGTCATCAGTTGACCCCCCGTAAATTGAACAGAAATTGAAAGATGATGAAATAAGCTTTAATTTGATGTGTGTCTCGAACACCTTGAAGAGTTGTGAGTATTTTTCCCGAATTTTTGAAGTGGGAGCATTTACCATTGGGGTCTATGGAAGTTTATTTACTGGTCTGCTACCTGTAGGAGGATGGCTGGACAACTCAAGTCGACTATTTGGAATCGGAACGCGGGCACGGATCCATCACTGGTTACCAATAGCCGCACGCATTATAACGTTCAGCAGGGAGCCAGGACCGAGAAGTTATGTGATGACGTTTTGACCATCGCTTGATAGGAGGCATTCAAACATTACTAGTGCCCAGCACCCAATTTCATCAAACTCTTCGTAACTTACGATGCAACTTACGATGCATCGTAGCAATGCGACGCGTCGTATCTCTACGATGCATCGCAGCTGCGACGCGTCCTGCGATCCATTTCACAAAACACGTCGTAAGTGCGACGCGTCGTAGGTGTATTTATAGCACAACTCGGTGACTGTTTTATGTATTTAGTCAGCTTACAGTAAAAAGTCGTCTGATATTCAACAAAGAGTCGTCGGATCTCAGCTCGAAATTTGTTAAAACGTAAAACAAAATGGCAGCCGTGCGATTTACAACTTAACACACATTGCCTTGGTATTATAATCTCGTTGTTGTAATGCTTATGGCATAAAACTGGCTTAGAAATGACTCTTCTTATTTTGCGACGACCACTAGACACGTCTTAGCTTGCGACGTGTTTTAAGCCGTTGTCAAGGAACTTATGACGCGTTCAACACATCGCAACTTTCGTGAAATGGAAGATCAAACCACGAGTCGACTAATGGCCCTCACCCACACTTGCTCTTCGATACCATCCCTACTCCCTTCCCTCAACAACAACAAAGAATTCAAACAAAGTTCCTCTAAGTACATGTACTTGTATGATAGGGGTGTGCATTTATGGGTAGTACGGGAACAAGGTACCCGATTGAAAAAAAAAAACATTGTTAAAGAAACCCAAACCCAAAATTCAAATATCGGCAGTTGCTGTTCAGATTTTTCATAAAGGTCCAAACGATATTACTGCCAAATCAGTGCATCAATGTGAAAAGATGCAAGTGTGTAAGTGTACAGTAAGCTCTAGCTTTATGGTGAAAACTGCAACTTTCGCGAGCGTTATAAACGTGAATAATGTTTTGTTTTCTCATGTACATGTAGCCTGGATTTCATTTTGAAAATTCTCCACAAATGACATTCACAGCCTTTCTTTTTTATTGTCTGAGAAGTAAAGTTGGTTATGGGTACCCGATCCCATAATCTGGAACCTATTCCTGACATCAGCGGTCCGGTACTCCGATAGTCGGTTCCAACGCCCAACCCTAATGTATCTTACTCTGCCATTACAATCCACAGTACACATGTAGTTTGTAGTATGTTATTGAGCATAGAGCAAGGAAAACTTGCATTAGGGGACTACATGTACATAAACATATATCAACATATCTATGTAATGCCACAAAAATGCACATTTGTGGACCTGCGGTTTATAGAAGTCATAAACAGTCCATACACTTCTAGTCTTGTACACACATGCCATACACATGTGCAAGTATCTCCACCACCGCAGTCATCGTAACCTTATATTATATTGTCATAAATCTTGGGTCAATATTTGCGGAACTAAACCACACCACACATATCAAAGTTGGGATAGTTGACCTCCAACTGATATGCAAGAGTAAGGTTTCCTGACGGGAGAATACAAGTACTTGAATAAAAATCTCAATGGGTGTCAATTTAAGTACATGGGTTAACTCCGCCCTCTTCCACCCCTCCCTCTTCTTCAAACAAATTGATAATGAATTACCCCCGTACTTGATGTGATTTTTCTGATGCATGATTTTTTATGCATGTAAATTGTACATGAACGCAGGTCCATAGGTTCTTTTCAAAGTTTCTAATAATTTTATTTAAAACCTTGCTTTAAAGGTAGATTTATTTATTTGCAGCTATCCAAAAAGTAACTGACAAAATTGTTGTTGAATAGCATACTTCGTTTAAAAATAGTAATGGCACTAAACTCCCTGTGAAAATTATTCTTTCTGGCATGATGTCATTTTGAAGAAAACATTTTTTTTTAAAAGGTCATTTCCAAAGATGAGTCTAAAGATGCATTTTTGAAAATTTCTGTTAGTACCGGTAGTTCGTTTTTGCCGTGAATGGGTGCGCGCAAGCATTGACACAACGCACACGTACGCGCGGTTGCTATAATTCGTTCAAAACATGCCTCGGCAACTTTCGAATTGAAATCGAGATCGTAGAATATTGTTTTCTCGGAATATACAGCATTCACTGAGCTGAAACTTCATCAGGGGCCAATTTCATAGAGCTGCTTAATCACAAAATTTGCTTAAGCACAAAAACGTCTTGCTTAATAAAATCAGGTTACCGGCCAAAACTCCATGCGATTGTTATGCTAAGTAAACAACAGCTAAATACCAAGCAATGTACATTACATAGAGTTTTGGCCGGTAACCTAAGTTTACTAAGCAATGTTTTTTCGTGCTAAAGCAAATTTTCTGCTTAAGCAGCTCTATGAAATTGGGCCCTGTTCAGCACCCTTCCAACCCTTGCGTTCACCCATTCACAATTACAAACCAACTACTAACGGAAATTTCCAAAAGTGCCTCACTTGCCGCATCTTTGGAAATGGCCTTCATTTATTGTTTACTTCAAAAACACAGCATGCCAGAAAGAATAATTTCACAGGGAGTTTACTGCCAGCCCCATCTTTAAACCAAGTAAGCTTGTTAACAATAATTTCTTCAGTTACTTTTTGGATCGCTGCAAATGATCTACTCTACGGTACCTTTCATCTTATTAGTATGTTTAATGCAATCCTCTTCAAAAAAAGCTAAATTAATTAATGCCTCTTATGCACAAAATGCATTATTGCATTACAAAATGCAAGTCTGAATTACTGTCGGGTTACAAATAACTCAACGTTGGAAAAGTAATTATTCCATTATTAAATATAAGCAAATTCTTAAGTTTGATGTCTCATTCAAAAGTGATTATTATTTAATAATTTGCTAGCAAAAAAATTAATGGCAAAATTTATAAAAAAATTGTGGGGTGAAACTTGAAAAATAAAATTGGGAGATACATGTATCAACTTTAAGTACATTTGAATAATGCAGTGTGTGTATACGTACACGTGCGACAGACTGGCTTATGTGGAAATTCCTGACACGCAAAGCAGGGTTGACTTGGAGACCATAAGGCACATGGTAAAGACATGTAGAACCATAGAGCACAGACCTTTGGCATACAAAGTTATCTTCAAAACAAGTACATGTAGGCAAACTGACACATATGCATCAGATTACATGTATGTTGTGACAGTACTGAGTGGATTCTGGGCAACCATTCAGTAATACTCCACATTATGTAATTGTCAACTGATGCACATATTACTGTCTGCAAAGTCTCATATTACCAATAACCCAAACCCTCCTCAATCATCATGGGAGTTAAAGATATAGTCCATCATTTGTAATTTGTGCATTTTGTTCATTTGAAGCAACAAAAGTGTTCAAAATCTGATGAAGGATACTGAACAACTAACCTGATGAAGTTTCAGCTCAGCTTCAGCTGTATATTCCGAGAAAAACAGCATTCTAGGATCTCAATTTCAAATCAAAAGTTG